>CAJRST010033334.1:9539348-9581695 GCA_907169785.1 Menidia menidia
TATCTATCTATCTATCTATCTATCTATCTATCTATCTATCTATCTATATTTCATTTGTCAATCTGAGGATTTAATTTTTTCACACCAATAATATATATTTATATATATATATATATATTTATTTGATCCCTCATGTGCATAGTTATAGATTATTTTCAAATGACTTTTATCCAGCGACAATATGGCAGCTGTTGAACACCTACATGAACAGAATTATAGTGAGTCTGGGCTCACATTGAAGTTGGATATTAAGCTTGCAGCAATGCAGATGTTTAGTGAGCAATAGCCTGACTAATATTTGTGTGTGAACTGAACTTTTGAAAACATGTTGGGAACGGGAAAAAGAAAAACATTTGCAAGGCTCCAACACTGAGGCCCATCTGCTTGTGAACGCAACTTACTTAACTCGTTATAGTCGAAATACAATTTGAACTAATAAATTATCCGGCACTCATTCACGTTTTTATGTTAACAAAAACTGCAGAAGCATCTGATTTAAATAGTATAACAACATGAAACAGGAGTTCAGAGAAATTGATTGGTGTTGCTTTAAGCAGCTGTACTACTGAAGTGTGTCATCAAAGACATGAAGTGATGTTACTGTGGGAGCTTTAGAAGCTTTTTCAACCAGCCCGTCTCCTGTCAGTCAAGCTTTGTGCCTGCATTTGGATATATCAGTCAGACGATTACAAACGCATTCTTTCTAGTTACTGGGTAAGTGCTGCTGTCAAGCTTATTTGCATAAATCACTGGCTGAATATAAGTGATCAAGTGACAAATTTTAGTGGCAACAGAGAACTCTTATCACCATCACTGTACGGATACCAGTGTATCCATATTGTATTGTCTGATATTCAGAGACTCCATTCATGTTTCCTTATTATTTAGTGACTACAGACATTAAAATCAGGATGATGGAATGCAGCATTGACTTTGTGTGATTTTTTTCTTAGCATGTTGTGTGTGTTTGGGGTTGGGGCGGTGGGAAGTTGAGAGGCTCCCCATGCCTCATGCTGAGTCCCCTGGTGCTGCCCCCCCCCTCGTTTATGAGAAGAGTCTGCTTTCTCCTGCTAAGTTTGCAAAGTCCAATTTTCAGCTAATATGGAGGTCGCAACAGCAGGCGCAGAGGGCGTAGTAGGACATAATGGCTATGGGATTGTAAATATTGGTTTTAGAGAGACACAATTGGAGGGCAAGCGGAGAGAAATTTCCATAGAGTATGTGCTAGCACCATTGGAGGCCTTGGTGCGGCAGAATAGATTTTCCATTCTAGTGTGTCACATTAGATTTTCGGAGGTGCTCAGTGGCAGGTACATGTCATTAGTAACACTTTAGCACAGTAATGAACCTTTTTATTTATCCGGTGCTTCTCTCATGAATGAATAAGGAGGCGCTCTCCAACTGTGCCCAGCCGTGAGAAGCAGACAGAAGAGGCAGAGACGCAGAGAGCCTGCAGCACTGTGAAGTCGAAAAAGGGGGACGAGGAGCCCTGGGGAATGCTGAGCAGGGTTAAATGATCATTATTGTGACACTCACGTGCACACTGGCTAACACACACACATGCGCACGTACGCATCAGTGAACAAAATGCTCACGCAAACGTGCGCGCACGCACACACGCGCTCTCCCCACCTCCACTCCCTGGGGTCCTGATCTGACACTCTATTTACACACACATTTACACAGTCTACTCCCTCCTTTATAAAGCTGACAGGTACTTAAGCGGTACATTACTTTGAGGAGCTCAAGCCTCATGGCGGTGTAACCAAACTGTCCATTCACTGCGAGCCTTGTCTCACTGTTCATTCAATAATGGCTTCTGAGAAATGCACAAGTAACGAGTGGTTTGTATGTGGGCAGGCAGACGCCGAGCATCAGGGCACTTTTAAAATGGCCCCGGCTCATTGGTGAAAGAGAATAAACTGTCAGGGTTCAGTGGCTCGTGCGACTGTGATACATAGAGTCAAAGCTTTTTCTTCCTGTTCAGAGCTGCTGAGTTTATTTGAATCATGATAGATGCATGTAATGAAGTAAAGTAAATTAATCCAGATTTAATGAGTTTTAATTGCTGATAAGAAATCTGCAATTTAAATTGCATGTCGTCATGAGAAAACTCAAATGTAGGATAAATATTTAATCTCAATGCCTTTTTTTCACCATGTACAAAAGCTGTGACGAGATGGGTCTGCGTCAAAAATGTGACATCCATCTTTTGTCGGCTGATTCCAGTAAATCTGTGCTCCCACAAAATAACAGCGGTGTAGCTTATGGGTGTGATGCCCTGCATCATAGCTGGAGTAACACTGAATAAGAGAATAATGTGTCTTACTTTACTTAATATGAACGTACCGTGGAGTTTAGCATCTAACGAGACACAGAGTTTATCATTGTTGGAATTTTTATTCTGTCGTGTGTCCAACAGAATGAAAACAGAATAATCCTGTGCTAAATTATGCCATCAAAAGATTCAGCCTTTATCTTTATCCAATATATTCATTTACAGTGCAGCCTGAATTTTTTTGTGCATCATAAAATTTAAATAACCCTAATATACTTAAAATATAGAATGGAAACTTATTTAAACTTATTTTGAAAAAGTTCAGTATATGTGAGAAACTACTGCCATACAAAGTTTTGTAAAGATTATACGTCCAAATTTAATAACAAATAGTTTTGCTGTTGTTTACGTTGCCTTGCAGACATCACGGCACTTCTAGTATATCCCCCATCTCCGCTGCTGTTCTACTGTGCACATTTTTCTTGGGGTAAGAGTCAATAAATGAATCAATAGCTTTATATTTTACTGTATTATGTTGCATCAAATATTGGGATCTTCAAATTTGTGAAGCTGACATTGCCTTTTTTGGTTCTGACTCGCATAAGTGTTGAAAGTCTCCCCGAAGATTTCAACCCCTCCAACACATTTGCAATCAAAATGTGTCCCTAAATCCAGCTGACCCCACCCAGGCAGATGTCCATCTGAAAAGAGCACAAACCCCTCTTCCGCCGGCAAGTTGGACATCATTTATTTTTTGTACTCGTAAGACGACCAATCATGACTTTGCGGCATAAATCATGTTTGACAGCAGTATAAATGTTGTCAGCACAGAAGGTCAGAGCTGGAGAAGCACTGAGAGCCTGATGCTGATGTTTTTACATTAATGCTCATTTGACAAAAAAAAAATTGCAATACTTTGCTATTTAAACTGTTGAAATAATTTTTTTTACCACGTTACAAACATATTACAATTTAAAATATAACCTTTCTGGCACAAACAATCAATACTTATCTGTCATAGGTCAGTGAGTTTACCTAACCTAAATCCTAACACCTCCACTCAGGCTCACCTCAGACCCAGCCTGGTGCAGTGAAGCGGTTAGAGTGGCAATGGCTGGTGTGGTCAGGGCCCCATGTCACTCCCAGCATCTTCAGTGTTCATTTCCCTTTCATCTTGAGTGTGAAATCGCTGCCGGTGCAGCACTGACCCCAGCATTAAGAGGTCAACTATTGAAATCTGATGTGCGCCTCTCTGGCTGAGGGACATCAACAGATGGAGGGGAAGAGAGGGGAGGAAGATGGAGGGAGAAAAGAGGCACTTTAGATGAACAAGTTGTCCGTGAGAGACGCTTTGAATAAAATGAGTCGGGAAGTGAGGAATGTTTTAAAACCTTTTATTTATTTATTTTTATGGAAAATCATACATATGTTTTTTAGACCCTCCAAACAGATATCAGCCTAATTCCGTATAAAAATAGGGTAGGTTGTAGACTGTAGTGGACAACAAAAATATGCAAATGATTTGGCTCATTATTTAATGATGCCTTGACTGGACATATATGGATATATCTATGTATGAATGTATCCATATATGTGTAAATATATACATATGTTGATTTTATAGATTAGATTTTCTGGTGCATACATACATACATACATATATATATATATATATATGTATATATATGCACCAGAAAATCAAATGCGTATTACAAATGTTTCATTACTTTCAGGGCCGCCACTAATATCTGTTAGTGTTGAAGCTCCCACCTTCCAAACTTTGCAGCTCTTGGCTTTCTATAAAATACATGTCCAAACTTCCCGTCTCTGAGTGTCTCAAACACAGAGTTGAGCATTTAAAGTCAATTCGACACCTCATCTCGGTGTGAATCCCTTCTGAAAGCATATGTGATATGAAGCGTCAGAGAAGTTTGAGGTCTTGTCTCATATTTCCCATCGGCTACACTTTCATCCCTCTCTCTGCTGCAGACCACCCCCAGCAACCTTGCCCAAATAAGGTGTTCTGCCTTCAGTACTCTTCTCTCTGAAGAATCTGAAGAGTTCATATTCCATCGAAACTTTGGATCTCAAACACAAACATCTTTTATTCAAAGGGTGTCTGTAATCACAAATAAATAGCTTTTCTGGCGATGAGCACAAGGCACAAGAGAGAGAGAAGCCTATCTCAGGAGCAGATAACTGCTAGATATGATTCCTTAGATAAGGAGTAGTAATTTGGCTTTTAGAGATAGCTCCGGGGGCCGCTGTGCGGAGCAGCGCGCCGATTTACTGTGTGTATGGGAGGTTGTTTTTTTTCCTCACATTTTTATCTCTCCTGTTGAAGGGCTTTTCATCTCTGATGATTTTCTCTCTTTTTTTATGTATTTCCCCCAGAAGGTGAGATCACAAACCCACAGAAGGCAGAGTGGCATGTTTTAAAGCGATGGACAAAATACAAATATTTGAAAATGTATTTCATGGTAATTATGTCAGGTTTCATGGCCTTGGCACAGTACTGAGGCACAGCCTGGATGCCTTAATTTGTATAGAAATTGTAATCATTTGTTCATTTCAAGGTGAAAATTGCATTTTTTAATTTAAATTGTATCCTGCGTGATAGGCTATTATCTAGAAAAATTGTCTCTGTGTATGGCGGTCTATGCCCTGCCGTCACGGCTCTTTAGAGCCCACTTCTCCTGAGAAAGGGCTTGTATATGAATCTCCTGACTGAATGCACCCAGCTTGTTCTTCACTTAGGTCTGCCGCTGCACTCATTTCCATTTTTGTTATTAATATTAATTAGTTTGAGAACGAAGCTCGGATTTTAAATGTAAATCGAGCCCTGCTTCACAGTGATTTTTATCTTGTTCAGATTTCTTAGATTTACAACTTTACTTTGACTTATATCTGTTCCTTTTTGTCTTTTAAAAACTGCTTTAAGGGAGGTGTGTAGATCTGCGTTTGCAGCGTTGGATATAAATGTCTAGACCGATCTTATGAAGCATTAGTTAACTAATGGAATAAAATACATATATGAAGGATTTCATGACACTGATGTCTGGTAAATCAGATTACTTCAATCTAGGACAATACTTATTTAAGCTTCTGCTTTTGCTTATATGAGTTATTATCTGTCTATAATACCTGAGAGGGGTAACCATGAAATTCAAAATACCTGAAATATTCTGAAAATAAGATTCCCTCCCAATGAAAAATACGTAGTTGGGAAGGAGATATATGCACAGCAAGCTGTGTGTCTGTATCTGTGTCAGGGGGATCCTTGAGGTGACGAGCACAAAGCTGAGGCTCAGGTACACAGCGTATGCTGGCATAATTACAGGATTTGGGGGATTATTATACTGTAAGTACTTTCATGGCGACAGCTGTGAGCTTTTTTACTCCCTGTGACACATAATCTTAAAGAATAAAACCAAGACCCCCAGAGCATCTCTTAATCATTTCTTAGCATACCTGCACACGGTTCGGAACTCTTTCTGAAGACAAATGTGTAAAATTAGAATAAAATCAACATATCTGATTGAAATCATTGTAATGATATGTTTTCAAACCCATTTTGTCTCTAAACTTGTGAGGTTGTTGGCCTGTTTTTCTTACTCACAGGCTGTGTGTGTTCTACCTTCTCCCTCTTCATGGCTTTCCTCACTCTTCAACTGCAGGTTATTTATCACAGCATGCTCAGGCTCAGGAGCCTGGTCCTAAATTAGATCTGAATCAGAGCCTCTATTCCATGGCTCATTGTGAAAGTAAGTATGACCAGGCAGAGGCTGTGCGACACCTCTATCGCTGCTTCCTGAGCGATAGGGCCTCCTGGTCTCTACAGCAAGGCTCAGGAGTTTCATTTCCTTCCCTGTGATCTAAACAAACCCATTACTCCCAGCCATTTATGCTCTGGGGCAGTATGCAAGCCCCAGACCTGAGGACACAGCCTACAGCTAAGCCACCATGGCACAGAGCCACCTTCAATGACCATTTAGAGGAGGGAAAGGAGAAACGAAGAGCTCGGGCCTCTACACTTTATCTAAACCACTCCAGAGAGGCGAACGGAATCGGCTCTTGTGGGCTCTGTTTATCCTCTGCTCCTGTAGTCAATCAATTAGGGGATCAAAGAAGGAGATGAGGGAAGTGTCACAAAGCTCTCCCACACACCAATGCCTGAGCTGCCACCTCGTCCAGTCCCAGTGACAGCAGACTGGAGGGAGACTAAACTTCCAGGCCAGCACCTCCGGAGGCTGGAGCAAAGGGGACAACCGTAGCACATGCCAAGGTCTAATCTGGACAACCAGAACACAAACTTTCAGAGGAATATATGAGGAATGACACATAGCAGACAGGGAGCCTCCTCACAATGCATATTCATTGTGTTGAGAATATTCACTGAGATCTTACTCCTTGCAAAGAAAACCTACGTTGGAATGTAAAGACTGCAATGCCAAAAATTCACCTGTTGTAATTTTGTAGACATTGAAGACTTTTTCTTATCTGCATTCAGATTCTACGAGTTCCGATGACAAACAGTTGTGTTAAGACTTTACCTTGTAGCTTGTTTGATTCTGTAAAGAAACCATAAAAATTCTGTAAGGGGTTTGAGATATTTTATCATTAAGATATTAATGACATTTACCCCACGACAGGGAGAGCTGAAGAAAATTCTGTTCATGATGACAGACTTCTTTTTAGCATTTCCCGAAACATTTAGATCCTAAACGTGTTTTGTGACACGTGTCGGCTTGGTTTGGTTTGATTTCAATTCACATAAACAGTGCTGATGATTGTTTTGTCGCATGTAGATTCTAAACATATCCCTCACATTGCGACATGGCACCGTTTGTTGTCCGTGCCCATTTACCCAAGATCATGTATCAGCATTTTATAGCTGCTTTGACTGTAGATCCACCAAGCACGTTTGAAATGTGCTTAATGCTCTCGGTCAGGACTGACAGAACATACCTAAGACATGTTTTGACACATCTCCAGCAGCGCTGCTGGTAAAAAAAAAGTGAATGAGCTCCACTGTTCTGACGTGTAATATAAAACACAACGGATGCCGCCATACGGCACCGGTTAGTTCCCCTACATTCACACCATGCCGCAGAGATTTGCAGGCTACATTCCCCGACCGGTGGCGGGAGAGTCCAGCACTGTTGGTCAGCGGGCAGAATGAATTACTTCCTACAGCTGCAGCTCGACACACTCTCTGTCTGTGTCTCAGTCCTGGACGTCTAAGCTCTCATCACTCGCTAATCACATCACCAGTGCTGGAACAGTCAGTGGCCCAGTGACCCCACAAATGCAGTTGAACACACAGGGAGGAAAGACACTCGCGCACACACTCACTTAAAAGGCTACTGTGGACGTAGTGTGGACGGATACAGTATGTTGCTAAATTGCAGCCAAATACAGAGCAGGACTGCCATTAATCTTCTGATAATATCATCGTGAGTTTTCCTTTTTTTTTTTACTGAATCTCAGCAGTCACATATAAGATGAGCTGAAATATTTTAGATCTTTTTAATTAAATTGCAGACACTGACAGATGAGAAAACATTTTTCAATGCCTTTTTTGAAGTGCTTGAGCTTCGAACTTGTTATTGCTCTTCAAAATTAGAGCAAAAAGTAATGTTCAGGTGTAACTGTGTTTTTTCATGTTCTTAAACATATTTTTAGAAATATCAAAACTATTTTATTTCTGACCAATGGGAAATGACAACATATTTGTAAAATGGGAAGTTTTTAGACAATGCTGGAGTGAATGGTACTCTAACATTATAGTGGTGCGGCCCCACCATCCATCCCTCCTGCACTCATCCTGAGCCCATTGTAGTGAAATATACCATTTGCGACAGATTTACGTGTTCAGGCTTTGACACTTATAGCTGTTTACCCATTTTTGAGCCCAACTGACTTTTTTTGACAATGTGAAATGATGACTTGGGGCAAAAAGAGGCAAACAACAATTCTGTAGACCATAAAACAGCAATCTTACTGCCTTTATAACAACACAGTAGCAATTTGTGCTGTTATCGAAAGTAGGACCTATATACCTATATATTTTGTAAATAGGCTGATTTGGATATTTTGTTTAAGAGACGTTGAGAAAGTAAAATCACACAAAGGAAAAAAAGACAACCGTCAGAATTTGTTTTGGATCTTTAATTGATAACAGTTACGCCAGTGTTACAGTAAACACACCAACAGGCTGAAGGTAGTAAATACCAATACAAGTTTCCCACTACTCTAATACTTCATACAGCAGAATAAATTATACCATGATAATATACACACATGCGGAACAGAAAAAGGAGTAAAGCAAAGCACAGATGTCAGAAAGCAACTAAACAGGTTGAGGGTCAAACAGACGGGAGGAGGGGTAAGAAGCTGTATGCTTTAAATATCCAAATGTTTTTTTGACGCAAGTGTTAGAAATGGTTTGATACACTAAAGACAATTCTAAAATTCTTCCTTTTTAAAATATACACGAGTGAGGCGTCTAAGTAGAGCAGCTGCGGCTGCTGCGATTCAGTGCGGAGTCAGAGTCACTTTGTCCTCCTCAGGTCTCACTGTTCCACAAATCAAATGCGACTTCTCAGTATTTCCGGACCAGAGAAGCTGATGCCACTTGCACCATCGTCTCAGTCCTATTCGTCACCAGGGCCACACCTGAAGGGCCGTCATGTCCGTCAGCCAGTCGTTGCTGGTCGGCGCTAATAATCAGTCTATGAAACCAGGTGGCTGAAATATTGTCTGACAGGTGGCGACGCCTCGTCCAGCCACCTTTCATATTTGTCGTGTGGTCCATCTGAGAGGCCGAGCTCTCACCTTCCCTGGAGCTCAGTTTGATCCACTTTAACACAGCTTTAATTGGAACGATTTCAATGGAATTTATAGTTCACTAAATTTTTTTACAAATCCATTCTCACGTGGGCCAAAAAACCGAAACAAAACTTTTGGCTGGCTGAAACAAGGGAACCAATTAAATACATTCAAACCAAAAACAAACGGAAAAACAGGCCAGTTAGAGAAACTCAACAGAAACATTTACTTGCACTTATTCCATGTATAACTCCCTCTCAGTGTAGTTTTGTTTTAGTATAAAACATACTCTTTAAGAAACAATACACAATCTTCTCCAGCTACTGTACAATGTTTTTTCTTTTCAGTTTTAAAGTCAACACAGGATCAAATCTCGTCTTGAGTGTTAACAACTCTGTGTACATTATAACATTGATGTCAATTAAAAAGAAGACAGGTAAAAATATCAAAAACTCACATTCACTTCGAGGGATCAGCTGGTCCTGGATCGTTATGAAGGTCAACTATGAGTGTTACACAAAAATCTCAAGACCACTACTACTTTTAATTTTTTCTTTTCTTGTACAATTTAGGGAGTAAGTCAAAGCACAGGAATAGATGGTCCAAACCAGGGTGGGGGGCCGAGCCGTGGTGTTACCTGTGCCCTTTCACAACTGACTGGATTATGTGATTTTCCAGAGTACATGTGAATGGCACAGCTTGTCTACTTTTTAATCTCCCAGCAAAAAACGCTGGAATGCTTCTAGTGTATTTGTAGACGGAGCCTGAGGAATGTTTTGAAGGAATGTTTGTTTAGTCAGAAAGAGGAAACCAACCAAAGGTGCATTTACAAAATGTGCTAAGGATGCTAAAACAACTGGGATACTGGCTTGTGCTGGGAAGGGTCACTGTGAATTAGCTCTGACATTATATTTGTCTGATTTAATCTGCTTTACACTGTTTAAGTGAAACCGGATTCCCTGGCAGATGGGATTTGTGAGGGGTGGGGAGGGGAGTTGGGGTTGAGTTAGCCCTCCTTGGCAAGGTCCATATTTCAAAATACATTAATTTCCCCAATCCTGTTTTTGCAAACAATGCCCCCCTCCCTCTGGGCCACGGCTAAGGATGTGATGGAGGTTACAAGGGGAAAGCTATTGGCCGCCAAAATGCTGCTTAAATTCCCTACAGAATCCATCCAGCCAGACTTCCCACAGAGTGGCCAAGTTCTTTAGGAATGTCAAGAGGAATATGAAAGTGGGAAGGTCAAATCGCTCATGAACATTCGAGCTTGGGGAACTGCAGCTTGGAAAACAATCATCCTCTCTTGTGTGAATGTGCCGACACGCAAGCATGCACACGCAACAGACACTCACTCCCAAATTGTCTCAGCCATCCGCTGTGTTTTTACACACCGACATCTAACAGAGAAAAGAGATACGAATGGAATCAAAGAACAAAATCACATTAACCATAATCATATAACAGCAACAATAATCTTAACAATATCAAAAAGGAACAAGAATAAAAGTCGTTCGAATGATATTGGCTTTGTTAACTACTATGAACAGCAAGGTCAAAGTACATGTTGTTGATGGCTCTAAATGTGTGCTGGACTGGAGCCACGACATCGAGGAGTCCAGGCCAATGCAGGCCCACCGTCCTTGGAGTCCTGTCTGGCCCTCTGAGCAAAAATAAACAAGCTTTGGGGGTTGGACTGAAGTACAAGTTGCTGGCAAATGTGCCCTTTAGAATTAAGACGAAATAATGCAGAGCCGCCTGGTGGCCTAAATCGGTTTGAAAAGTTTAGCTTCATTCCCCAGAGCGACGTGTAACACCCACAAGTGTCACTTTCTCTGATGTCATGGCTAAGCTGCAGAGTCCAGACGTGATGGAGCATGGAGGAAGGTGGCAGAGGGTGAAGCAGAGCGAGGGCAGTGGTTGGCTCTCCTGCGGCTTTAGTAGGCCTGTCCCGTCTCCACCTGCAGGAGCCCCAGCACCGCTGAGTGGTCCCCGAGTTTCATCCTCCTCTGGGTGGACAGGCTCACGTTCTTAGCCAGGTAGTCTACAGCAGCTGCACAGACACAACGGGACAGAAAACAGAGCATGCACGTGAGACACGTGATCGCAGAGACATATGCGCCTGTCACTTGGTGTCTTTCCTCCGGTTAATGCTGAAATAAGTTGTGACAGAAAAGAATGAATCAAATAACAAAAACAATGCACACACGAAGAGTGAAGATTAAAAGCCCCTCCTGTGTCCCCTTGTCTGCGGTTGGCATGCGGCTGGCACGGAGCATGTGCATCCTGGTGAAGTCTCCTTGCTGTCACTCACACTGGTCCCCGTGTGTGTTCTGTGTGCCAGTCTTCATTACTCCTGGCATCTCTGATTTCATGCCCTCCACACTCCACATGGCCGATCATTTTCATCCTCAGACAGCAGCTCTCTCCTCTCTCCTCCATTCATTACCCATCCACTGTGCTCAATCACCATCTTAATTAACCTCACATCAGCTCACATCCGCACAGCCATCAGTTTCTCGCGGCTGACAAAACGCTGGGGCGCGCACGCCAAACGTGACAGACTGGCACGCTGACTTGCATTCATGTGCAACAAAAACACATCTGAGAAAAAGGAAAAATCACCAGATTCCCGACAAGCCAAGCCACTTCCAGAGCCCACTCATAAATACAAACAAATGTCAGCTAGCTGGTGCTGGCTGGCTTGTTAAGGGAAGTGTTCTTCATTTTACCTCATATGGATGTCTGGGACAGCATCAGTCAATTATGCTAATCTAATAAAGGAAACTCTTTCCTGCCCTCAGGGTGCGTGTGATGGAAACAAGAGAAAGGGAGGTGGGCAAGAGGACACTGTGGCCCCTAAGGGTGTGCCGCTCTTTGAAGTGGCCCTCTTCTCTTTCCCATCCAAGCGGAGTGGGGTGTGACTAAGGCAGCTCTGTACCAGGATGGAGGTGGTGTGGTGGTGGGTACTGGGGGTAGTGGGGTCTTTATCAAGAGCACGTGTCTACCTCCACCATCCAAGGGACAAAGGTCAGAAGGCTCTTTTGCCTAGCAGTTGGGCATCACTTCAGACTTTTTGAAGTCAATTTGAGTGGAGGATAGAAGGGGTTAGATGAGCATCTCTCGTCACATGAGCAGAATAAATTAGAAGGGTTTTACTCACTCTGGCCATACTGGCTGTACTGGTAGCCTGCAGTGACAGGGTCCACGCTGTAGCTGGTGGCGCTGTAGGTGGGGGGGCAGTAGGACTGGGAGGAGGCCAGGCTGTCCACACTCTTGATGGTGTCTGAGCGCTGGCTGCAGCTGGCTGAGATGGGGTTGGAGCTCTCCAGGCTGCTGTGCAGAGGGGAAATGGAAAAGTCGTGCTGGGGCTGAGAGGGTACGGCGCTGGGGTTACTCAGGATGCTCATCACCTGAAGGGAGAAGGAGAGAGAATGATGTTAGGAACTTGGAAAAAGACAGGATCAAAGCATTGACAAAGTTGAGGGAAAGCACTTTTTCCACTGAAATATAGTGCCACCCTTGCTCTTCACGGTGTAGATGCCACTAGAAATAAACCAATTCTACTTTGAAATACTGAGAAGGAGAAACTTCCCCCTTCTTTTTTTTAAGGAAGAGGGTATAAGGAGGGCGATGAGGTTAAAAAAGGAGAAAGAGAACAAGAGACACTGTTTCCATTAGCTGATACTGCCAGTAAGTGTTCTGCTGTGGGACAGAAGGGTCCCAGGGTGATAATAGACCCACCATCCTTGCCAGACAGCCCCTGTCCCGAAGCCTGAGGCCTGAGCCCGAGCCTACGGCACAACAAGCACCAAGGGAGTCCCTAATCCCTCGCCCCTAGCCTACCCATCTCATGAATAGTAATGGAGTTGGAACTGGTAAATGATCCCCTCAGATCCACACACAAAATAGGCTGTGCAAACCAAAGCGAGGGGGGCTCTGATTCGGACTCGCTTGAACATTACAGTGTGTACATTATACACAATGCGTAAAAGTATCCAATTCCATATAACAGATTAATGTAAAAACAAGTGACAGAAAACAGCTTCAGAATATGTTGAAATAGGATAGATTATTTCTAGTGGTCCAACAATCTGAAGAGCAGAGTGCTGAGAAGATTTTTTTCCCATGCTGTGAGTTTCTTTAAGTGAAAAAAGAAAATGTCCGGGTGTGTGTGTGTATGCAGAAGGGTGGGGTAGAAATATAACCGTCCTAGACTGCTTCCCACCTATAGCATGGAAGCCTTCCTTTCAACATCAGGTTCATGTTGAGTTTCGCTATGCTGCACTGGCCTTTGGCCCCTTAGCTGCTAAACCAATTAGCCCATCATGGAGGTGGTTAAACAGGGGGTGATACACTCACAGACATATGTTTGCAAGCATGAGCTCACAAATGGAGACACATGCGTACACATGCATGTTCACATGCCGCAATGCAGGGACAAGCCAAACAGTCTGCAAATGATGCGCCAGGCCTGGTGGATCCAACAGAGGGGAAATTTACCACATTCTGAAAATTAATCATATTTTTAGAAAGGGCCTCCCTGGAAATGTGAAGCACTTGAAGCACATCAGAAACATAAAGGCTGGGTAGTCATTTCCACATGTTAATTCTATCAGTAAGGAAACCCCCACATCCCCTCCACATCTGTGAACAGAGCATGTGACATTTATCCATAAGAGAGAGATTCATGGCCTTGTCTATGCTGGACACATGCTATGTTCCCTCACATATGGAGCTGAGCTGAACATACCGAGAAAGAAAAGGAGTGAATGTCCTGATGGTTTGCTTAAAATAAATGGAGATTAAGTAAAATGTCCTGAGAAAGACAGCTGGAGGGCACAAGTCCATTTTAGTCATTGGTTAATTGAAGCTTGATTACATCGTTTCTTATTAAATAGAATAGCCAGCAATTGGCTCAGTTATTATTCATGCTAATAAAAGTTCTTCAAAATGAGATGACTTCTTATCGGTGACATGTGGCAGTTTTGCTATTTTAGCACATTTGGATGGGTTGGCCACATCAGAGTGTGACATGTGAAAGGATATCCTTCATATGTCCTCAAAAAAAAAAAAGAAAAGAAGATTGTGGTGTGTTAAGTTTTCATTGTGGGGAAAAGTATGTTTTACTTTAGAGGTCAGATTCTAATTTGTATTGTGTTCACACCGCTAAATAAAAATCAATACAGTTTCAGCACTGTATGCTGAGTCTGATGATTTGAGGATAGATGGCGTGAACTTATCTGTCATGAGCCAGGCTGGAGTCATAAGTAAACCCTTTTGCCCACATCTACAGTGTTTTAAGAAATCAATGGGTCACTGCTGAATATGTTCAGCGCCAACTTTACGGGAATTAAAATTTGGAACAAAGTGCGTCATTCCTGCATTTGCCCTTGCTTAAAAATCGCGGTCATGAAACAGTTGAACGTGGCAATGCTGAATTGATAGTATTGATCACACAGTTTGGAGCTCAGATTTGGTCCACAAATGACCTGAAAATTAAATTTTGTGGAGTTTGGATTCTGGAAAACTTTAGAGCACAAGAAAATATTTTCTTATGTGTCTATACGATATGTTCTTGTAGAACAGAGTCTCTCTCGAATACTCTTCCTCCACCCCCCCCCCCCCCCCGCCCCCCCCCCCCCCTCCACCTCCTCATCCCTCCTTGCATACAGAGTCCTCAGCAGCTCAGAGTTCGTTTGTTGTTCGACGTTGTATGAGTGCTGGTTTGGGAGATAATGTGAGCCAGGACCTAGTTTAAAGGACAATGCTCCAGGGCGTTCCCTGCCTCTCTCTCAACTCCCCCCACCGCCCACCCCGTCCCATTCCCTCCCCCTCACCCTCTCCTCCTTTTCTGCTCTCACTCTATACAGATAGATTACTTTATAAATAATAATAAAAAAGTAATTAATTCTCTCAACTTCTGAGCCCTCCAGCCTGTGGCAAAGTGAGTGGGGAAGTGTAAATTGATACAATGTGCATCCTTTCAGATAAATAAATAGCACACTTGAGACAAAAAGAGGCCCTTTCATACCTCCCTAATTTCTTCAACAGTTAAATTACAATTTTTTTTTGTTTGCGTGAATGTTTGACGACTTCTCCTTTGTTGAATTTCTCTTTAGAATAAAACAACGTGACACAGACAGAGCTGAGAGGTATTCAAGAGAAATTAAAACAGAAAAAAATGGCAGTAAAAAAATAGAAAATGCATTAATGATGCTTGCCACGATATTTAAAATATTGTTCAAGAGGATGCCATAAAATAAGCAGAAGAGAAACTTATATTTTAGTGTCTTTACACTAAATATAATTCAAATGATATTACTGTCAGATGACCAAATAATATTAAGTGTGCTGTCGCACAGTGGATTAAAACAACACAAATTCCAAGGAGCAAAGAGACGAAATTGAGCACTGAGGATGTGATGGCCGTTAAACTATAGAATGAAGGCGAAGGGAGCAGAGGAGAGAGAGATACGGAGTGAGAGAGGAAAGTGGAGGCTTTGGGAAGTACAAAGACTCCTGTAGGACTGCGTTGGCCTGAGGGCCAGCCTGCCTGGAGAGCTGATAGGAACCCCTTCTGTTCCATTCCCAGCGCCAGCGCCAACACACCCCACTCCACAAATACTCTTAATCTGCGCAATACTGGATTAGTTCCTCTGTCACCGATACCTCCTCGCTTTGCCCAAATCAAAATGCCCTCAAGATGTACCTTTAAGTTAGGCAGAGGTCACCGGGGCAGAGAGGGAAAAATGAGCACTCCAAATGTCTGTAAGTTATCTGAGTGGTGCAGAATGGCATACTGCACCTTAGCAGATCTGCCTGGATGATACTCGCTCCAGCAGGGAAAGATTAAAGATCCACAGTGATGGCACTGAAATTCAGATCAATATTTGAAGGCCAGTCCTAAGGCGGTGATTACAGGGGGAGATTCTTGTTTAATTCTGTGACCCACAAGTGACACAGACTCAGTGTCGAGAAAGTGTCTGACTTTGGCAACGGACTAAATATTAGGAGTTACTACTTGTTAAAAATGTCAACCACAGAGGGCTTCACGTCCTTTAGAAATACATGTATAACTTTTTATATCCTGTGCCAAAACAAAAACGAACCGCACAAGTAACAAATGAAAATATCAGGGACCCCCACCCACGCCAAGTCAGTCAACTCTTACTCCCTCGGCATCCCGCCCCTCCCCCATCCCTCACATGAGAGGGCCGGCCCAGCGGGCAGTAAGGCCCCTCATCTGAGCAGACAAAATGACTATTTAAAAATAACAGTGATTGCATAAATTGAATTAAAGCGTTTTGGTCACGGTGGAGGTGGTGCGAAGGGGTGGCGTGGGGCCACAGCCGACAGCCGGGACGGTGGCAGGCAGCAGATGATGGGCTCTGGCCTGCATGCCACTGCGTTAATTGGCTGCGGCACATTAATAAAAAGTGAAAAGTGTCCTCAACCAGTGCCGCAGGATGAAGAGACAGAGTCAGAATGAGAGGTAGCATGGGAGGAAAGGGAGGGGTGCCGGGGGACGAGGCTGGGGCTGGAAGGAGAGGATTGTGCTTTTGAAGAATGTAATGCGTGTGGGGGGTGGAGGTGGGGTGCTAATTGTGTTCAATTAAGTGGCTGATTGGCACTGACAGAATCTGGGCATTGACAAGTCAGGCACAGATGAGGACGATTAGCGGGCAATGGAACAAGCTGTCACTCCTCACATCACGTTAGCCACTCTGCGTCTCCTCTATATGCGCTCCCCTGAGTTGTTTGTGTAACAAAGGAAACAAGAAACTTAAATGAGTGGAATAAGGAATAGAACTCATATTATTGTTGGACCTGTCCACATGCCCTCTTGCACATTTTCATTGAGCTAATTTCTTCCTAGGCCACTTCTGCCCACGCTAGCTTTAGAGGGGGGGAAAAAGCGCAGCTGTTCAGGCTGGAGGAAGTCCCCCTCCCTCCTAAACGTCCCACAGTATAAGCTATAAACTTGGCCCTACACTAACCAGAGGTTAATATGCCGTCTATTGGACTGCAATTGGAGAACGTGTGGGGAGCAATCCTCTATTCTCTGCTAGTGATATGGTTGAGTAACTATGGGATGGATTCAGCCACTGGGAACAAGAGAGGCCCTCTCTCAGTGAACACACACAATCATGCACAGACTTCAACTCTTCGCACCTTGCACAGACGCCTCTACTAAATTAAACGGCAGATTTTCTGATTCCAGGAGAGTGGTTTCAGCCAGGCAGGCACTGTGTGCAGAGGAGAGCGGCTCCAAGAAGAAGGCACAGCGCATAGAGGGAGTGAGGAAGAAAAAAGGGGGAGGGAAGAAAAAGAAAGGGAGGAGAAGGACGCTGTTTGCTGAAAACAGCAGGGGCCAGGTCTAGTGAAAAATGTCAGGTCAAATTGTTCTTGACAGTGTTAATATCTGCCCATCATAGCCATAATTACATGTAAATAAATAGTGAAATAGCTCTCAGCTGGAGACTGAGAGAGGAGAGCTGCTGCATAAGACAACCAGCTGAGGACCCAACAACCTCCCCTCTTCTCATCTTTTTGTCAAGGACGAGGCGAGTGCAGTGAAGCTTGCTGGCAATATCCATATTCCTGGATTTTATTTTCTTTCTTAAAAAAAAAAGGGGAGAGAAATCTGCTTTCGTGCCGGTTAAACTTTGCAAAAGGACGGGATGGAGAGGACACTTGGACAAAGTGTAGAAACCGGTGAGGGACATGCAGAAAGAGAGTGGGAAGGACGGGATGGGTGAGGGAAGAAGTCAGGGCGTATTAATCACAGCTATGCACCTGTCAGAGTGGCATCTGGAACTAACAGGAACCACATGCGGCCAGACAACATCCCAAACCTTGGGCTAGCGGGGCAGGTTTGCAGCAGACGAGCCCTCGTTCCCCAGCCATCCCATAACCTCCTGGACCCTGACCCCCAGCCCCTCAGGCCATGAGTCATGCAGTCGTTGCCACAGCAATGCCTCACCTGTCCTGCAGCCTGCTACCCTTGACTACTATTCTGATTATTCTCATTATCATTACTGCTATTATTATTGTTCTTATAGTAGTGGTATTAGTGTTTGTAGCATGGGTCACCCTCACATTGTGTCTGCATGAGGCAGAAAATCTCCACAGATGAGCCTGTGGTACTGCGTACGCTGTGTGTAATCACTGTTTTAGGCAGGATCGATGTCTGCCACTATACTTTAATAAAGGCAGTGCAACTCTCCACCTTATAGGCATTTCGGCTGCGTGGGACACAGCATGTGAATCAGTCTCAGTCATTTTCCTCCTTAAATCCCCATCTTCTAGGATTTACTGAAATTCATATTGGCTGCCTCTGCAAGATAAATGTAAATCACATTCCCTTATATTTACTATTTATCAGGATGCAGCAGCTCACTTTCAGCAGGAAATATCTCTCACCCGCACACAAACACACTTGCATTTAAATAGCATTTTTATTGTCCGCCATAGCCTTTCATCTGGGCGTAGGGAGAAGAGCTGCCTCTCCAGGGGAGAGAGCTGGAGCAGGAGAGAAAGGTGGGGAGAGGGAGCGAACGCAAAGCACTATTGGCAAGGCATCATTGGATGACAAAAAGCCAAGCAGAGGGAAGCAAGGTTGGTAGGTGAAAAATAGATTATGAATACACCAAGCAGAAATATTTTGGAATGAAAAAGAAAATGGCAGTACCAGCTGCTCGAGAGACTTAAAAGATGGAGCGAGCAACAAATGGCTCTGGTGCGTGGATGCTAGAGAGCCGCAGCACCATTAGAGGAGGAGGTCAACATTTAAAGCTGCAGCTCTGATTATGAAGTGCCACAAGAGTGTTGATTTCTATTTCTGAAAGCGTCTCAGAGCTTCCTTTTTTGAGAACCCAAATTATTAGTCATACTCTGCAACGGCGACAGCTGATTCTGGCGTGTCTGCAAGCCGTTACAGCACACCAGCACAGAAACAACCGATGCGAGAAAACCACGGCGAACGCAAAGGAGCATCCGTGGTGGAAATTTTTTCCTGAGAGTTCGAAAGTATTGCAAAACAACAGAGAACACTAATAATCTGTTCAGAAACAGTATAGCCAGTGGATATGATTTACAGTCCCTGGATTTTCTTGGCAACTGCCAACAGCAGGTCTCTCTTTTCTGAAAGCCTCTTACATCTTTTTTTATACTTGCCAAATTGAAACAGTATTTGTTTTAATGGGAGTTCTAATTAACCAGTATGTATTCCCCCACTTGCTCTGCGAGTGGTTGAGCTATGAATGCAGGCTATGTGCTCATCCCCTTTGATTTGTTGTCAGTGGAGCCTGCCAGCTGACACTGTGCCCGGTGAGAGGCTTAATGCCCAAGTTTTAATAATGTGGGGGACTACATGAATCTCCCCCTCTCATTGGTATTCAGGTGCGGGATGTCTTGTTAGAAGTCAGGGGGGGGGGGGGATTGGGGCCGGGGCTCTCTTTTTTTCCGTTTTTTTTCCCCCCCCCTTTTTTTTTTTTTTTTTTTTTGGCAACGGCAGAGCTTGCCTCTTAAAAATAATTCATCCCATTTTTAAAAGAAGCGTCTGTGCTAGCTAATGGAAGAGCAGCAGCACAGTTTGGAGTCTCCCCTGGCTTATCTCTCTCAGACAGTTGTGGGGAGTCGCTGGTGAGCATGGTGTCAGCGTGCGTGGTACGGTGCAGCGCCGCGCGGGCAGGCAGGCCTGGGGACACAGATCAAAGGGAGGCAGGGGTGAGAGCCGCTCTGCCTCTGATCCCGTGTACGTTTGTGTGTGCATGTGCGTATGTGTGTGAGTAGACCCGGCCCACTCACACAGCCCAAAGGCCCTCCTCTGATACATACACGCACATCCATGTCATTCCAAAACACATAACACTTTCACAAAACTGCAAAACAGGAAAAAAAAGTTCCTCACAAAACTTTGTGAACTTCCTTCATCGAAACAGCAATAAAATCTCCACCGCAGTAGTTACACTTGGCCTATCACGCCTATAGACTATACCTGTGAGCACGCTGGTAATGCTCAGCTCCCTCTTTTTATACTTTCCTGGTACTGAGGAGCAAAACCCAAGTTATAGCACTCAGCTCATCTGGGAGCCTGTCCTCTCCTAGCAGGTCCCTGTGATGCAATACTGCTTTCTCACCAGCCCAACACGCATAAAGATGCTTAAGAGAATCATCAGGTGTATGAAGGTCATCTTGCAGCTTCATATTTCTCTCCTTTGTTGGAGGTAAACCGTTTTCTTTTCCGATCAGTGAGTGTCACTTTACTTTAAAAAACACTCTCAGTCAAAAAAGAGTTAGGTTTTTTGTTCCTTAGCCTGCTAGACTTAAAATGTAGATATTGTGATGGTCAATTGAATGTCTGGGCAAGGTTCAACTCAAAATACTGAAATGCCCTTCCTCCATGGCCTTGGTTTTCTCTTTTTCAAACACCTGCTGTGCTGCTAAATGAAATAAGACAAGTAGCAAAGGACACTTCTGGGTTCATACCTCTCAGCCGGCCCGTCTCAACTTCACCTTCACAACCCCTTAATAAACAGCCTCCATCAACCAGCCAAAAACGTTGCATGTCCCACAATGACAGCGACCAGGTCGGAGTGCGGATGGCATTTCCACTGCCCGTAATGGGAAAATGCCTGCTGTCGGGATAGGTTATGGGATTGGGATGGACGCAAGCCCCTGTCGGGACTGCGGAACGCTGAAGGATTCCATTACGGACTTGGCACCTCACCACCGCAACTCATTTACTGCGAATCACAGAACTTTTGTCAATCTTTAAAGGGACTGCAAGGCCATCGATGCCAGACACTTGAAGAAATAGCCTGCACATACCAGTGCACAAGCATATCTTCTGCAAACAGACGCCATCTGTAACTTACAATATCATATTTTCATTTCCATCTCGATAGAGAGGCACTTTTTTTCATTACAGGAAAGGAAAAACAGGCCAAAAAACGATAAAATCAAGAGTAGAATATTAGTAATTTTCACTGTAGGAACTAGATTTACAATTTGATTGCCATGTAAATGTAAGTTAAGACAATGCAAGGTGTGAGGTTAACCTGAGTGTTTACTGTGTACGTTTTGTGTGCTGTGAGTTTTATGTGGACAACCACATGCTTGTGAAGTGAGAGGGGCTGTCCAGCACAGCAGGATGCTGCACCAGAGAGTACGCTCCGATTCTGCTGTCAGTGGGAACATCCATCGCCATGCTGAGAAACTGATAGGAATGCTGCACAGCTTTCTGTATGAATCCAAAGCATTTCACTTCTGTACAGCTTGAATAACTCTGCCAAAACACCAGCAGCTGCTGCAGAATCCACAAATTTACTTTAAAAAAAATTAGAACCCCCCCACCCCTTACACCCTTAAAAAAATTCTAACAATAATTATCAAATAAAGTGCACAATTTGCAAAGATTTGTAAAGTGCACAATTTACAAAGATTTAAATCAAAGACTGTCAACAGACTAATTGAATAGTGGAATCCAGGATGTAAAGTTGCCCAAAGGCTCCCGTCCTAATCCTCAGTATGACAGGAAATGTTTAATATCCCGACACATTCCTGAATGCCTGTGAAGAGAGGGAGCGAAAGCGACAGTGCACCCCATGCCAGTATTAGAAAGACCCATTAATGAAAAAAGAAAAAAAAAACATTCCCTGTTCCTGGTGTTTTTCTGCAGGTTTGCAGTGAGAGCATTAGCAGTTAAAACCCCTGTGCCACGATTAACAATCAAACACGCTGTGAGCCTCCATGTTATCCTCCGTCGCTCCAGCAGGAGAGAAAATCTCTTTTTTGTCACAAAATCCTTAATTCTTTCTTCTGTGAAGAAAGAGGGTAATACCAAGAATGTTTCCAATCTGCTTTGAGAAATATTTGAAGAAGAAAAAAAAACTCCCAATAAAACATATGTGAACGACGGGGTAATTGTGGACAAATGCAGCATTGAAATTCATTTTCAACTCTTTACACACCATTTCAATCTTATTTTCTGCCTGTTAACCACATCTTGTTGGTGAGGGTGGGCAAGACTGGCCAGTATTGATGGGTAATTGTGTATAATTCAGTCCGTACACACGATTTGCATCAATACAAATCATTTTTCATTCTGTGCTACTTAAAGCTCAACCCTTACCATAGAGTCGCATTTAAACGCTCATTAATGGGGGTGTCCAAAAGAGGTTAACAAATAAAATCCAGAGCTTTTTAGTGAGGGAGGCAAATAAAGCTGTACTTACAGCTCTATGCATTAAGAAAGAGAGTGTGGGAAGAGTAGGAATGTAAAAGCCTATCATCATTTCAAGAGAGCACTAGAACAGATGGAGTGACCAGCGTGCAGACAGCGTTTGTCACTCCACACGCAGAACTGCCTGGAAATCATGCAGTAAAAGACATGAACAAAATTACACATAGCACACGGAGTCTTCCGGCTGCAGACAATTACGTGAAGAAGATTATGGGTCTACATTTATAAGCTTTAGCTAATTATTTCATCTGCATGTGTTCTCACTGTGCCGTGCAGGATTTAGATGTCCCAGGAAAGTCGAAACTGCTGTTTGGAGCAGCTTGAGTACTTGCCGTGCTATCAAGATGAATTTTAATTTGTTGATGTTAATCCAATTGTTTTACAAATGTAGCAATTTGGAATAGCTGAAATAAATCCAGGGCTTTGGAAAGGCGAACATAAAAGCCCACACTGCCAGTTATTTTGCTGAACATGCTGTTTCGCAATTTTAATTTAAGTCAAATACAATTAGATATTCTGAACAGTGAGAGGAGGAGGTGGAAGAGGAGCGTGGTAGGATAGTAGACAAAAGAACATTAACACCACCTATGAGCCAATATTCAATTCAGAATGCTTTCAGGCACCAAGGCGTGAAAGCCTGCTGGACTGACCTGTGGGGACAGCCCATTGCCAACGGGGTTCATGTGGTTGCTGGAGGCTGAGGGGCTCATGAATGTATCGGAATAGCTGGAGAAACTGTGGCGGTTGGACGACAGTCCATAGGCAGAACTGCTGTCAGCACTCAGGCCTCCTTGATGCATGGAAGACGGAGGTAGGGGCTGGGGTCGGTGCAAAGTGCTGCCGCCCTCTGCAACACAGCGAGAAATAAACATAAAAAAAAATCAGGGTGAAAATTGGCGCCGGGGCACGAGAATCCTCAGGACAGTGTCCTCAAAATTAAAGCTCAGAGTCATAAGTCATGCATTAAGTGTCCTTCCTGAAAATTCTTTAGAAAGTACAAACATGTTAATTCATGAAAAGTGTAAAGTACCGACGTGACCCCTACTCATAATGTAAGACTTGTCTTTTTCTCCTCTGTGACAAAGATGTGATTGTAAAGATAACTACTAGCTGCATGGTTCTTATATGCAGCACATGATTCTTACAACTTTATTAACATGTACATGAAATATGGATGGCATACCGCAAATAAACAGGACTAATGCAATCTTTACAACAATTGGATTAAATTCAAAGCGAGGCACACTGTATGTTTTGGATGTGAGACTGCAGGAAGTCTGAGTTTTACCCTGTGATAGTGTGGTACTGGGGTAGCTTGACTCTGGCAGCTGGTATGTGGGTAAAGTTGGCATTCCTGTGGGTGGAAATCCTCCGGGAAGCAGGTGGTTGAAGGCCGCTAGCTGATTGGCACCAGCCTGCTTACGCCACCGAGCACGCCTGTTGCTGAACCACACCTGTGAGACAAGCGAAAACACGTCATTACTAAATGAGGCATGCTGCGTTTTGCTGTATCTTGTTCGTTTAAAATCTGCTGCTTGTGGGAGCTCAGACCCAGAAATTTGCCGATATGTCTTTCTGACTCTTCTTTGGGAGTCTGCAGCCCATGAGGGAGCTCAGTGGTTCGTTCGTGCTGTTCCTAAGTGGTTGAGGTTATGATCTGTGTAAACAGGCTGCTCTAAGCCCTCTTCAGAGGAAAGAAGTCATTAAAAGGTCAGAAGCAGCCTGTGCATCAAACTCCTCATGAACGCTTGTCAGGGAAGATTTGGGAGAACTCATTGCTTATCTGGAGAAGCAGAAAAACAATATATGTTGTACTACTGTCGTGTTGTTTAATGTGGCTGGTTTTAAAGCTGTAAAAGTCATTTTAAGGAGGTAGGAATGCTCCAACTTTCAAGAAGAGACTAGTTTTAGCATAAAGCTCGCTAAAATGAGCAGCACCAAAAGCGCAGACACACAATGTCAATTCTCTGAATGAAAGGGAACAAAATAGGACTCTTTAGAACGGCAAAGATTTACACATTTTAAAAAGGCTTCTGCTTCAACAAAACATGAATATAATCAGGGCCTTTTGAAAAGAGCTAGCAACCTGTTCCATTTAACTGAGACAAGGCCCGGGCTTCACTGTGTGCTTGGGGTTGAAGGACATTGATCTATGCCTCGCACAGGCAATTCATCAGAGTTTAATACACTGTCAGTGCAGTTCATCTACTGTTGTGTTTCAAACAGCCAGGGCTATTGTGAGAGCACATGAAAGAGGGGGACAAAAGCCCCTCCATACGCCACGGAGAACAGTGCACACAAAGAGGGGGCGTCCCTTTTAAACAGGTCTTAAAGAGGGACACTTTCAAGGGGACTTACACTGCGACGTCCCCTGCTTTTTGGTGGCTGCTTCTTTTTGTACACACAAACATACATATAAACTCGTATAGGCCTAAAGGGGGTCTTCATTTGAAGAGATCTTAATTTGGAGGTGGTTTTTCAACACCGTTGCCTCCTCCAGAAAGACCCGGCACTTTTTTTTTTTTTGCCTTTAGCTTAGTTTACAAGGGAGAAAACACGATGCAACAGGCGATGGCTGTGTCGGTGCTTGAAAATAGGCCAAACTTCACTTGTAAAACCAACAGGAAATCTTTAAGTGAAGCCAATTGCTCCTAAAGACCAGGTCTGAATCCCTCAATCAGCTTTTTCAAAACAAATGTGGTGTGTGGCTCCAGTGAAACTTCTGCTATTGGGATGTAGTGGAGCGTGGTCCCAGCTCTGAACTAAGCTCCAGCTGGGCCAGACAAACAGCTGCCTGGCCCGTAGGAGGGGGCACTGGTGGATGGAATGGTGGTGGGGGCACACCCCTTCCTTACACACACTCCTGATCACCCCACCCCGCGGTGCCACTTCACCTCCGACCTCATCCACTCACCCGCCCCTCTTTCATGCTCACTTTAACTTCCTTCCCCCTTTGTCATCCAAGCTTTGGAAGGAGGTGCTCCATCATGGCAGACACAAATTCTGCTAAATGTCGAAGACACTTTTGACTTTCACCTATTTTCTTATCCTAAGTTACATTTGAGCGTCTATTATTGCAACCTCAAAGTTTAAAAATTTGTTTTTTATGCTCAAGTTTTAATTAGATGGTAAAGCAAGAATTGACCTATTTTCTCTTTTTTTTTAGTGCTATAACTGAAAACATTTAAACATGTTTTTGGTACTGTTTTAATATGATTTTGTGATGAAATTATGATGTATAAATGGTCAATTAATAGCTAGATTGACACTTAATGAGTTAACAGAAATATTAGTAATTGCATCTGTGCATGTATGCATATTGTTTAGCAGAGGCCACACCTTATTTTTATTTTTACTACAGGGTAATATTGAATAAGAGATATCTATGAATTTAAGTCTACAGTATCCTCATAATCTGATAGATTATTATGCCAATGCAGATCTTTGGATCTGCATAGGCATAATGTGACAATATTTTGGTAGAATAAGCTTTCTACTGAGGAAGTGCCAGTTCTATCAAGCAGGCATGCATAAACAACGGATGCTGTTCACATATATGGGAAAATAGAAAAACACGTGGCACCGACTGTGTGGCTCACTTCAACAATCATCAGGCTCACAACAGCAACAGGACAAAATGCACTCAAGTGGCAATTCACATGTGCCCATATGCTATTGCGCGCATGCATACATTACTTGCACAGTTTTGTACAAGCACACATCCACTCACACACTGACTAACACACAGCCTGAAGCCGAGGATTTGAGGCTGTGCTCTGGAACCTGATCACAAAGTCACCTTGGACCAGAGCTTCTCCTCTACTCTCCCCAATCCGGTTTAATTCTCTGCAGAACAGAGAGCTTCTTCTGTGTCTCCCTATCTACCTACAAGTGTGCAGCCGAATTCATGTGGCTCACTTCTGTCTTGTTTGCATGAACTTAAAGGCTTCCCTGCATCTACTATGCTTGGAAACGTGTGCACCTCTGGTTCTTTGTGGGGAAAGTTTTGGGGAAGGAAGGAGCTGTAAGTCACCAAGAGTGAAGCTTAACCCAGCTGGAGAAACAGACTGGGAAGGAAGAAGAAAGGAAACGAATTAACATACGTTTAGCTGCAAACCTCAAATGTGGAAATGGATAACAAATCTGAAACATTCTTTACAGTGACATAGTTTCATTGCCTGGTTCACATTTGGCTGTATGCATCAATTCACTGCTCTAAATCTTCCATTCAGTGTCAAAGGCATTGATTCCTAGCGATAAAATGGCATTTTCTTTTTGCTGATCGTTGATAATACACACTCACACCAACACTGTAAAGGCGTGACACCGCACAGTGATGTAAAAAAAAAATCCCCTCTGTTGTTTCTCTTAAATAGGATCACTCACATTTTAGAATTGCCCATTTATCCAATCCTCCATGAATTATTTTGCCAAAGACAAGTCCTGAATATGTGACGCGTTTCAGGAGCCAATTTGCAACATTCGGTTGATGAATACAGAGTGCCGAGAGATAATGACAAAACAAAATGTGCTGCTGACTTCATACCCATAAAACACAGAGAGGTGATGCAACCAGCTTCAACATACAAATCCTCTTCTGTCTCATACCACGCAATACCCCCCTCCTCCTCGTCCTCTTCCTCCCCTGCCTAACACCTCCTCCCTTTCTATGCTTCCCCTCTTCTTTCCCCTCTGATTCCCTCCCTGCTTGCCTTCCAGTCTGGCACTATGCTAATTAAAGTAGCTAGGAGTGTGAATTTGTGAGGAGAGTGGGATTAGTTTGATAAGTATCAGGAGTACAGAAGCACTGTACCAAAGTCATTTAAATTCTAATAATAAGAAAGTGTTAGAACATTCACACTGATGCACTGCAACAATTTCTCCCCTGCAATCTACACAAATCCTATTTATTCCTTTATGAAAAGTAAACCCGCACTGGCGGGAATACAGTTGCCTGTTGGGTTTGGTTGCTACCACTCGGCTCTTTTGAAACCCGGCTGACAGAAAGACAATCAGGGAACGTGCCTATTTGAAAACCTGCTGAAAAACATCTGCCTCAGTTTGAACTCAAAAGGACTGAACCACATAGGTATAAAGGCCAGCACATAGGCTCCATATTGGCCTTTTCCCTGGGTTTGCATTCAGTCCAGCACAAGCCACAGATAGAGAAAGAAACTTTTTACGAAATTGATTTGCACGCTTCGTCAAAAGCAATGCTTATGCCTTATTAGATTCCACTAACTATAATAGCTACATGCAGAATGTTTATTGGTAATGAAAGAGGACCTATGTGAAAGATTTGGTAAAGCGAGCCGGCAGCGGCATGCTGAGCTAAAGCGCTTCAGCCAAGACTCAGGAGTCTGTCTCTTAAAAACTTCAATCTAAATAGGAGGGGAATGTAATTTGTTTCGTCTCTAAGAGCTGATTTACAGCGACCTGCTGCCTATTGCCTGCACATCTCCCCCTCCTCGTTGCTTTCTTCTACCTGGTCCACCCCTCAGAGGGAGCGGACATGAGCGATGCTCTCATGGAGTGGCTTTGCTGCCTGCTCCTGTTAAAACTGAGGGGTTATCAGATGAAAAGTGGCAGAGCATACAGCATCAGTGGAGGATATAGTGAAGGTAGACTTGGCAGCAGTCCCTCCTACTGAGACAGCCTGGAACTAATTGCTCAAAGATATGGATCACATCCCACAATTTGTCAGCTGTGGTGATAAAAACCATTGCGAGGTTCATGGTGGTAAGGAAGCGCCGGTAGCTCCACTGAAAGGGCCAGTGGGGCAGATCAAGATAGATGGAGAGAGGGTCTTAAGATGGCAGGCGAGGGGCAGACAGAAACAAATTAGCTCTGTTTATGAGTTTTGGTTGTGAATCAGCGCTAAGCCAGACACTTTCACAAGAATCTAGCCGTTTAATTTACAGTGAAGCGCTGAGTGAAAGGGCAGCTATGTTTGCCGAGGCTCCACACGCAGTTTACCTCTGCACCCAACCTAAAGCTGCTTTCCACATTATCACCATGTTTAATGACAAATGGATTGCAGCGAACCATGACAGCTCACACACATTTTAGTTAAAATATGAGTGTGTGAGACCCTGCCACAGCACCCTCTCGGCCTAAAACTGCGGTTAGTGTCTGAACGACATCTGGAAGATGCGTCATTGCAGCTGTGCTGGAGAGGCTTTGCGCTCAGGCCAAAGGGTCTCCTCTCTTCTGGCCTGTGATGGGCCATTTGGACACCAACATGGAAGCCCAGCTGGTGGACAGCTTCTCGTGTACACACCAGCAAATTTACATTTCGGCATTCTTCCACGTTGCTGTTACATTGGTTTGTAGGTGTTTGAATAAGGTGTCGCTTGTATTGATCGCCAGCATAATAAATGCGTTTACAGACTAAAGACCAAACGATGTGACTTTTACCAAAGATATCATTCTAGAGCCATGTGTTCCATGAAGCATGAAAGCTATGGCACCACTTTGGGCATTATTTATTTTGGCTACCAGAACCCTTTTCTTCGTAACCTTCTCAGAAAATTAAGTTTGAGTTGACCTTTAGAGACTTTCAAAGCCTCAAAGAATTAGATTATGAGGAAAACAGCATTAACAAATTATAGCCATGACTCAAATTCCTTAGATTTTCACATGACATCATTTAAGTCTATTATCTAACTGCAAAGAGATTGCAGTCACTCAGACGTCTTTCTTCTCTCGCCTTCATATTCAGTCAGTTCTGGCAGGCCGCGCCAAAAATGCACAGTTGTTGATACAGGCATGAATTATTCCCTTAAACGAGGTGTCAGTGTCCTTCACGATGAGTCTGAGAAGCACTAAACCAAAGCATTTGTTTTCCTGACATGTATCATAATGTTTAATGTGAGGCAAAAAATTTGGTTTGGTCACTTGCTGCGGCTATTTTTGCAATGTTATGATTGTGTCTAACTCAATCTACAAAAAGGAGAAATCAAATTTTCTTTCGAAGTGAAAATGATGAAAATGTGTTCGAGAACACTTTCAATAAAAATCCCAAATGAGGCTTTCACTTTGCCGTCTCTTGTTTCCACTTCATTCTTGAGCACTAAATCCAAAATAGAAAACAAAAACAGCTGTGGGATAAATTTCTCCGTCCCTGAGTGCGGCATTAAACACTCAGACTTGTTGGATACTCGTGTTGTGGGGTGAGAAGATGGACAAAGACATGTGTGGAATCAGTTACCCAAACTGCGTGTTTGTACTGTGATGAACAGTTAGCATGCGGTGAGGAGTTTGGGCGGTTTTAGAGTGAGTGTGAACGACTGTGGTAAGAGGAGAGGGGTGCCCCAGACTTTTTCTCTTTTTTTTCTACTTGCGGCTGATTGATTAATGTTGTTGTCGGGGCATGGGGTCCCTGGAGAGGATGAAGAACCCTGTGTGATATGTGGAGGGTTTTACAAGCAGCGGCGAGCTTGAAAGTGACAGGATGAGATTCTGGCCAAAGGCCGAAATGAGAAATCCATCAGGAATGCATTCCCTTTCTCTCCTCTCCCCTTTTTTTCTCCCCCCCTCCATCTTCGGAGGAACAGCTGTTGCTGTAACTCTACTGTACACATCTTCCTTCCATCTCACAATCTACAACAGTGGGGCACGCAGGCTGTCAGAGCGGGCTCCCTGGTCTGGGGTGTGAAGGAAAGAAGCATTTCTGTCAAAGTTTTTGAACATGAGGGATAACAGTGACGGGAAATTCCCTTACATTTCACTGTGAAATATGATAAAAAGAAAAATGTGGGCCTGGTAGATGAATACATCATTGCTGTAGATAAAAGAAGAAAAATGTTGTTTTATTGCCTGAGAATTGCTATCTCCTCTACTCACAGATGTAGACAGATGAGGTTTTCTTTCAGGCTAATGTGAATTTGACATGATCCTAAAGGGTTATTTCAACCAAATGAGGCGTACAATCATGAAGAGTTGTTTTTTTTTAAGGTTTTGATTGCTGTAGTGGCCTTTTTACGACAGTGGTGTGACAGGAAAGAGGGGCAAAAAGAGAGGAGAAAAAAGCAGGAAAGGGCATTGGGCTGCACAGAACCCAGGCCACCTGCACAGAAAGGCCGACTGCTCAGCCCAGTCAACTGAACAGCGGCCCAAGCAGCGTTTTGAAATGTTCACCTATTGGATAACTGAGATTTGAGTTTTCTGTGCCTGTAGACGTCCACAATTGAATGGATCTTAGCTTTAACAGCAGCTTTTTACCTCTTAATAGAATAGTGGCTCATTGCTGATTACTCTTTCATCGGCCTCTCAGAATATTCAGAAACAAGATAAGGCTATTTTTTTTCATTCAGGCTCGCTATGCATAAAGAAGAGGTTATCAATTTGAGTACTACTGTTTGTCTAACCTGTACTCTCGCCTCTGTGAGTTTTGTCCTCTGAGCCAGCTCCTCTCTGGTGTAAATGTCAGGGTAATGAGTCCTTTCAAAAGCCTTCTCCAGCTCCTCCAGCTGCTCAGCAGTGAAGGTGGTGCGGCTGCGCCTCTGCTTCCTCTTCAGTGGCAAGTCGGGCTCCGAATCTACGTCTGAACCGTCGTCTGTGCGGTTACCTGTGGTGAAAAGAAAGAGGGACACGGGGTCATCTGTGAGATCGTGTAAAGGGAATTGAGCTAAGAGGCCCTTTGTGTGAATGAACTGAGGGGTGTTTGCAGAAAATAACGGCATTATCTGCATTTTAAAAGGGTTCCTTTTGTCACTTGAGAGAGGAGGACTGGCCTCAGAGGGGATTCAAATGACAGCTATTTTTCTCTCAATATACAACTGGGAGAATATTATCTTAATCTGGAGATATTTATTTAATATAGAAGAGGCCCTGATATACAATCCTGACTGTGAGAGGGGCCCCAGAGGCTGTGGAGGCTGAGAGCTGAGGGGGAGTGGGGTGCTGGTGGGTAGAGGGGTTAATCTGCACGGGCCACCTTGCTGCTGCTCAGCCGATTTTTTTTCCATTGGCCCAGGGCACACTGCTCATATACAGCTCAGCCAAAGTGTATAAAATGGAGCACAATATCACACCAAAACCATTCATCCCCATGTGTTTCCACCTGCTGTCATTAAATGAATAATAGCATATTTTACATTACTTTTTAGGCATTCAACTAAGCTGAATTTTTGCTCGAGGAATATAGATACAGCACAAAGCTGTACAATCCAGGCCGACAGGGAAAATTTTGACAGCAAAAACGTATTACCATTGCACATTACCATTATAACTGAATTTAGAAAATTGCATCATTTTCACCTCCTCTGCATGTCTATTCAAACTACATGGCCCTTTTCATTTCATGTCATAAAATTCTTATTTTCATAATTTCCTTATTGAGACATTGACAAGGCGGAGTGATGTGCCAGTGTTGCTCCAGGCCTTGTTGGATTGCATCATGCACCGTCCAGAAAGTGTGGGAGAGAGAAATAAAGAGATATTGAAGAAAGGGTGCAAGAAGAGATTTCTGCTACTGACAGAGGCCCTTTAAACATTCAGATTCGCATGAAAATGCTCACCTGTGTCTCGCCTGAATCTAATCTTTTGTTTAACAGCTCTGATCAGTCTTCGGCACTCACTCTACTCAAATCTTTCGGTTTAAGTGGACAAAAGAATACTCAGACCTTGCCTCCAAATAACAACTGAGAACAAAAGAGCAACAGAGCTGGCGGAATCTCAAGGCCAGCTCCAGAGTTTAATTAAACAAGGAATTATGGGATTATATGGAGACTATCATTACAGGCCACTCTATGAGTCTTCTACGAACATTTTTTGTCCCCCTGAGCTCATGCTCAATGATTCTCTGCGGATTACATGTGGCCACAGGACATGAGGCCGCATTCATTAAATCAATTCTTCAGTCTTATCCTTTTTAATAAAGATTGATTCTTGAAGCACAAGCTCACTGTGCTGCAGAACACCCTTGAACATACAAAGTTGAATATGTACATACACCACATATCCCTTTGTTGGTTTTCATGAGGATGTGTACATCCATTTGCCCAGTAACTTGCCATGACGACACTTGAGACCAGACCAGCAGTCTGGAGATCACTTTCCAAAGTCACCTCTGCGTCCCTACAGACAGATGTCAGGGCCGGAGTTGGCACAAGCTTTAAGGGGTTGTGAGACAGACATCAAACTCTCCTCCTCCTTAAATGATTTTTCTTGTCCTGTCCTTTGTTTAAAGTACAAGAACTGAATTGCTTTTGTGAGTGAACCTCTGTGGCAATTCGTGTCACATTTAGCATGCTTCCAGGTTAATGACTAATAAATCTCGAGAGACGATGACTGGCACTTCAACTTGTCATTAAGTCCACAGATGCAACACATCTGCTCTTCTACATGAACCAGAGGCACAAGGTCAACAGGCTTGCATGTAGCAAGTTGTGGAAATACAGCACATGCTGTATGGAGCTGAACGAAATTAAATCTCTTCTATATGCCACTGGACAGAGGATGTTCTGAAACGCGTGGCTTCCCACCTTGTTGCCGCAAGACAGAATCTGTGACTGAGTTTTAATACGCAAGCGCAAACAGAAAAGAGAATACGGAGGGGGGAAAAAAAGGCGAAAATAACAAAAGGTAAATTGAGATCCCTGCAGCACTATTGAGGTCAATTCTTTAATGGCCTGCAAGGCGAAAAGGTAGACTCTGATTAGACATTTGTATTATACAACTGCTGTAAGATCTTTTCACAGGTCCAGGGGATATTGATAAACCACTCAGGCCTTGTCTCATTACTTAATGTCCAATTAGAATCTCATTATGTGCCATCCAGTGGGCATGATTAGTGCTGTGTGCTCTCCTCCAGGGGCTCGCAAAGGTTTTACTTCAATATTGATTTGAAATTGTACCCATCATGAATAGGAATTAAGGAGGTTTACACTCTGCTTTGTTAAGGTAAATGCTTGATTAAGATAGAAAAAAACACTGGAGGCAGTAAAGGTAAATGCCCCCAAAACCCCTAATTTTAACACCTTAAATGGCTAAAAGACACAATTTCAATACAAAAGAGTTTAAAGGTGGAGCTGACTGATAATAGAGCTTTTTATACAATTAATTACCCATGAGACTGGTCACGATATGAAAGGTAAATGCCAAACCCTGGACAGGCAGGCTGGAGTTCTAAAAGATATTGGACATAAAGTGTTCACTGAATATATTTAAGCATCCCTTAAGTACCAACAGGGAGTACTGCAATGCGTGTCCTGTCAGGTATAAATCTAAAACTTCAAAGTGTAAAATAGAGTTCTCCCAAAGAAATTAGTAAAGAAGTCCACAAATTAGCTGGCACCTTTAATCTTTGCAAAAGCGAGACAGGAGCTGAGGTGGATGCACTCACAGTCCATTGAGTATTTTAGAAAATGTTTTAATGGAAAAAAAGAAAAATGTCCTGAAAATTGGAGGACAGCTGTTGTGTTGGGCTGTATATCTTATTTTGAAATAGCTACATAATCCAAACATCCCCTAATGTTTGTGACAGACTTTGCGTGAAAAAGAAAACCCAGTTTACAGTCATTATTATTTGAACTACGCTATAATGGGTTATGATTCACAACTATCCTTTTCAACTCACAACTATCGGACCATGCTTAATTAATGTAAGGAAATTTCATACCACACATGAACTCTGCCGATGGGAAGGACCACATTAGCTCTTCTCACCCCGTTTTGACTTTGTTTTAATGATCCTTTAATTCTGACCAGACCGTTTAGATCAAATACAGCTTTTGTTCTTGAAGGACTTGAGCTGATAGTTAATAGTTTTAAGGTTACTGTGAGGTTTAAAGAGCGCTCTCTCTCCTGTGATGCTCCTCCACTGACCTTGCAGACACACCACAGGCAGATGGGATCCTCATCACCCTGTTTTCTCTAAGACGGCCCTAATGTTGACCCCTTCCCTGCTACAAGCCCTCAGCGTTCCCTCGTCTCCCTCCAAATGCTCGGACTCCCCCAGTCATCCACCTTTACCCCTGCGATGATGAGGTAATGCTGATTAAATGGACAGCTGTCCACTCAATGCGGCAATTAACCAAATGATCTGTAAGGTTATGGGTTTATGAAACGTAACAACACCAATAAACTTCACATTGACCAGGCTGTTGAAATGTGTTGGCTAAATTTGTGCATCTGATACTCCATGTGTTACCATTTACCCCCTTTAGTGTTCTTCATAAACCTTTACCATTTTAGACCAAATGTCTTCAACCCGTTGAAAAAATCATTATCGTAAGAAAGATAAGCTAAAAAATGTGTAAAGATAACGATGTCAGATAAAAAAGTAGAAGATATAAATAAACAAATAAAGCTTCACAATGTAAAACAATGATGTAAAAAAATGTGTTAGAAAATTAAATAAAAATGTTGCTCTTAGCAAAGAGAGATAAAATGGTGCTTTTACAGGCTCTAAAGAGGCTTTAAACCCACTCACAAGCCTAAAGTAAAGTAGCACTCATCCATGTCTTTCTCTGATATACCATAACCTATATCCTAAACATGTGCCATACCTTTGCAAACTGTCCAAGACAGGGGGACAAAAACAGACAGGGCTTTGGCAGTGCAGCATTAGCTCATAATGGCTCATTTTGAAAAGCATATTAGTTCCAGCATAATTACAATCAGGCCTCACGCTCTGTGTTTTGCAGGCATTCACAGGACCAGCCTCTGAGCACCGAGTCACACCAGTTGACTGTGACTGACAGCAGATTTAGTTAAAAATGCTGTTTTTTCCTCCCTCTTTTTTTCCCACAGGACAAAAATAACATCACATCTTTTCTCCCTATTTATGTTGACTTGTTTATTTTGTGCCTACCTTTTGTCGTATTTGATACTGCAATTATACTTTTTGTCAGTCAGAGGGGGTGAATATCAAAAGGCCTAATTATGCAAACAGGCCTGTGATAAGAGGCATCTGCCTCAGATGGGATCTGCTATCTCTGACATGCATCTGTCTCTGTGCTGTCTTCTCTGCTCCAGGCCTGCATATAAACAACCCTTCTTGTCCTCAGGACTGCATGGGATTCAAGCACCAACACTTGAGTGGAGGGATGTTTCGGGGGTGGGGGGATCGTGCAGCAACATCAAATAACTAACAACTTCCCAATTTGCATTTTTCTGAGAATGGTGCGGCATTTGTGTTTAATGCACTTGCCTGTTCATCCTAGAGGGGCTGCCAAGTTAAAGTAGGCATGGGATTCAAGGCATTTTCCAAAGGATGTATGAGATAGGACCCTTATATGAATACAAAACAGAAGACAGTGATAATCGGAGTGGTTTAAACACAGATTGTGTCTCAATAATATTTTCCTGCGGATATCTCCATGCATTGAAAAACAAAGTCAAAACTGTAAAAGTGAGCAAAGCATCAGCTCACATCGAATTTAATTATAAATATTAGATTATAATATTCAGATCAACATACTAACTGAATGCATGGCAAAATCAAGTTAAGTGTTTACTTGCTCTGGTAACAAGCCAAGATGCATCATCAATTTCCTCCGCTTGTAAGTGACCTTCTCTGGGTCATAATTTTGACATTTAGCTGAAATTGAATCTGGATGAGATGTGTAACTGTACACAAGGACATTAAAAATCTGCGGGCTATCTAAAATAAAATCATTCTCGGCTCACCTTTATGGACAGATGTCAGAGGTTTCAGTTTTATCTCACGCCTATCACGTCAATTACTGGTTTATGGCAGGTGGCTTAGGGCCACGGGCACTGGTGCCAAAATCCCTTTTGAGTGGAGAACGCGAGAGAAGAAAGTAAAAACTGTGAAATTTTGCCTGAAACTGTTGCAGAATGAGAACTTCAGTCACCAAAACAACTGTCTGATAAAATTAGATAAGAGCGCTCTGTCTCTGCCACTGAACGCGCAACCTCTCACTGCCGGAGTGGGAATTTTGGGCTCTCTTACGTGGACATTCCTCAAGAAAATTCCAACACTTTTCTTCCCTTGTCTGTCTGTCAGAACCGGGGTCTTTAGAAAAAAAAGAAGCAAGGGGCTTTTAAAAGAGAAGCAAAAGGCAAGGGAGGAAGAAAGATGGGAGGCTCTATAATCTTTGGCTCTCACAACAAACAATTAGCCCCCTTCTCACTGCTCGAGGTGGGGAGAAGGTGGAGGGGGATATATGAGAGGGGGCTGGGGTGGTGGGGGCGAGAAGAGACAGAGAAGGAGAAGCAGCGAGAGCGATGCTCTTTTATAAGTTTTGTCATATGGATGAAGGCGCAGCGCGTCCATGAGAGCGCACGCTCACCTTCAACAACAGGGCATCCACTGGGCCTCCCGGCCTTTTCAGCCCGGAGAGACGAGCTCCTCAGGGGGCCATTAGAGCATGAATAGGGGCCTGACAGCCCTGTGCAGCTCTGCAGGGCTTCCATAAATGCTGACATATTGACTCCCCATGCCTGTGCGCTGCCTGAGTTTGAAAGCATGAAGGGCTCGAAGGATTGGATTCTTTTTCCTTAATATACTTCTGGTTAAAAGTGGGATATTAGCGACAATATAAATGTTTGCTTTTGACTTTGAGACATGCTCTGCGCATAAGCCAAACATTGTCTGGCTGCAATACACTGTTTAAATTAGCTTTTCAAAAATGTAGTTTTCCTTTTTAAGGCTTTTTCTGACGTGGCTGTATCACAAATATGCTTCAAATAAGTTTGGTGTTCAAGTTTTTATCAGGAATTTAATTGCTTAATTAACAAGTCCTCACGAAACAATACCAGTTCTTAAGAAAAAAGCCAGATTAAAGGGAATAGAAAAGAACCACGCCGACCCTTTAAGACACATACACCTTTTCACATCAGGTTTCTTCCTCTGTGTAGCAGAATGTCACTGCCTGAGCCCAAGTCTTTGCTAATTGAGGTCACAGTGAAAGTAATGAAATTAAGAGAGCACAAGAAAGTAAAGAGGAGCCCATGGGGGTCTCTGCCAAATGGCTCTGGAGCCAGTGCTCTGGTCCCTTAGCAAAAAAGCCTTAAAAACATACGCAGGAAATCAAACAGCTAGGTCTCAGGGCTGTGAGCCGAGGTCTCCTCGAGGAACAAATCATTTTCTTGACAAAGCCAAGCAGAGATAACTGGGCAGCGTGTAAGAATGCACAGCGGACATTTTTATGTGCCCAAAGGAGGTTTTCTAATTTTCTGGACAAATATGTGCAGCAAATATTGTGGAAAAGTTTGTGATATTAAAAACACCCAGAGGATCTGAGAAGTTGGAAAAAGAGAGAAATATGGAAACGAAGAGAAGCCAGAAATTCACATGAGCAGAGTTCATGATATCTCATCAACAAACACAAATGTATTTATTTAGTTGGACTTTGCATTACAGCACTCCCTTTTGTCACCTATTCCCACGTTAAAATATAAAAGATTCCTCAATTATTCGTGTATATCTTGACTTTGAATTACCTTCGTGGTGAAATCTGATAAAGTTTGTTACATGAAACTTCAGAAAACAGCATCTACTCTTAAAGCAAAGTGGGAAATCCTGAACTGCTTTTTCAAGAGGAAAACAGTGCTTGCCTGTGTTCCACTGGTTGTTACCGACTCCTTTATATTTAACAATCGACCGAATATTTTTCATAAAGAGCTTTTCTATCTGGGCACAGCCAAGCATAACAGTGCTTGGCATTAATTTCTGAGAGCCTTCCATATTGAGGGGTTGTAATGTGCACAGTAGAAAAGCTTTTTATACTGAGACTACATATTCCCCAAGGAGAGAATGACTGACGATGCAGAAATAAGCCCATTAGTTGAAAAGAGGGGACAACATTTGAAGTTGTTATTTTGTCGGCTAGGACAGGAGCTCCACCCCACTGTTTGGACAGGCGCTTTCACATTTTAACTTGGTGGGAGAAAAACACATTTCTGATTTGCAACACTTAGGGAACATGTTTATTGTCTTTGTGGCTGTGAAAACACACACACAATTAAAACAAATGAATATTTCAGTGGCGCAGCACATCAAGAGCATAAAATGTTAAATGTTCTGGCCCTAAGTAGCATAGGCTAATGGCAATTTTTAAACTAGCAGACCATGGTCAATGTTCCTCATTCATCACTGAGGGAGAGCACGGCGCACTGTGCTAAACATAATTACTGTTGCACATTATGTGGGCTATTCCTGTATTGTAATAAAATTAGCCAGAAATGCTTTTTGTCTTTTCTAATGCAGCTCCATGGTAACCAGCAAATGGTCATAATGCAACACACTGTTCCGATCTGTGCCAGCTGTCAGAGTTTGACAACCTTAGCTGGCAAGGCGAATTGGAGAAAACTACAATTCTTTCAATAAATTAAGTGGCTCTGACCTGCTCATCTGTCACACAATTTAACGCGGACATAATAAAGTCTGAGATATCCTGATGCACTGTACTCTCAGTTATGTACCCCCTTTATTATGTCGCACAATGTCAATGGATAAATCGCCAAGACAAAGTGTTTTTTTTCTACTTCGGAAAGGCAGAAAATTCAATTGGACCAGAAATGGCATTTCGTATTCCTCAAACTCACAGAGAACTTTATAATGATGGCAATAGAGAAAATATCATTTGAACGTTTTTACATATTCAATTAAATTCAGTCATCCTGTTAATATCTCAAGTCCACAGAAGGGAAAAGTGGAAAGCAATGTAAACTACGTGGCACCATATGTTATGTTATCAGGCTCAAAACCGTGCTTCCATGGTTTAATTTTATTTGGCTGTTATCAAAAAGCCAGCTCAGGACTTTTGTGTCCTGACTGATGTTTCCTACACAAACGTGGTGGATAAATACTGATGAAACGGCCACAAATTTACTGACCTTTTATGTGACACTATCTGTGAACTGGCGACAACATTTTTGTTGTCTGGTAGATAACTTATTGGGAAAATTTACTACAATTTATGAAATTACATGCTTAATTTCATACTACTTAGAGCTGAATTTGTTATAAACGGTGCATCCTCTGGCAGCTCACCTGCAGTTGTTGAGTCGTTTATAATGATCTACCATTACATTTTAACCCCAGTCTCTGTCTGGTCTTTTCCTCTAGAATTTATCATGACCTGATACAAAAAAAATAAGGGGCCTCTCAAGTGATGTTTGCATTTTACAAGCTCTGTGAGATTTGTTTCGTTTTTTCTTTTCCTTCACAAGTGAAGAGGAAACACACGAGGAGGACATCTCCAAGCAATTAAATGAGATCTCTGTCCAATACCTAATACAATCAGTTTGCCCATTAAAAGCTTTGAAACTTCTCTCCTCAGCTGGGAACACTTGTCTCTCCCTGTAGCATGGCAAGGAATCAGCAGTGAGGGATAAATAAATAGCCTTTAAAAAACATTGGCCCCCTTGTCAGGACACATACCTACTCAACAGCAGCAACAGTCCACATGTCAGCTCATTCTCTTCCCATTTCCTCAGATCTCTGTGCAAAGACACTCCTGTCTAATGAAGTAGAAGGATTGCAATCCCACAGGGCCGAGCAAGGCTCTGTCATCCCTGAGCGCTGCGCTCCCTCCGGACGGAGCGGTCAGCGTCGCTATCAAAGGCAAGGCTCGCCGATCAGGATTCATTACAACGCTCAATCTGTGAATGAACTGCCCACAGCAGGCACAAACGCACAACTGACCGGGAGAAGAAATGGACCTCCCAGTTACCTCCTAAAAACTTAATTGGATTGCCAATACGGCCCACAGACATTTGAGAAGTCAGGAAAAAACAATGGAGCAGAAAATAAATACTCCAAAGCCACCATGATGACTCCACTTGGTAAACTAACACAGTATTGATCGCCTTCGTCTTTTTGTTTGTTTGTTTAGAAAAGCCTCATCCCCGCTAATAGCTGTCTGAGAGTGTAATCTCTCCCTTGTCCTCCCCCTTCTCTCCTCCCTTCAACATTCCCTATTATGTGGCTTCTTTCAGCGAGCCTCAAATAGTTTAGGTTCAGTGTCGCACTGGGGTATGGGGCATGGGACTGGGGACCAATTGTTTGCTAATGTTGACACCTGCCAGAGCAGGCTTGGCCTATTTGGGGCCCGCCAAGCTGTAAACTGGATGCTCCCCCTCTTTAGCAAGATTAAGTGTGGGTTGCTGGGGTCACAAATCACTGGACTCCCTCTGATGTTGTGAGGCACAGAGCCAGAGACTGAGAGGACTAAAAGGGAAAGCTGGGGAGGGAGGGACAGAGGAGGGAAGAGGGATAAAGAGTGACAGTCTATTGTCTGCTGAAAAGGAGAGGAATAATGTATCTTCTTGAGTGCGCGTAACCAGAGTGCCCCATTAAAAAAAAAAAAAAAAATCATCAATGGTGAATGTATGTTGTCCTTCTTAAGCACACAACGCATTTCTAGCTATAGAAATGAGGAGAAAATGACACCTTTTTGTTAAGATTTCAGCTTTAACAGAGTATCATCACTCTGTACTCTTGATTTCTACACAACAGCTTATGTTTTTCCACTACAAAGAAATTTATCAAGAGAAACAGATGAAGCACGTTAGGGGACCTTCTATGAAGACTTGGAGAATAAATAAGCATTGAAAATACAAAGCTCACTGCAGTCCCATACGCTGACCTTCTTTGAATATTGGGTTTAAGGAATGTATGAATTTGCTTGTGTATGATTGGTCACACTGAACTTTTCTTTCACAAAAAATAAATAAGTACAGTACCGAATCAAAGGAAAACCCAGTGGCTATGACAGGCAGCGCCCAGCTCCTCCTCTTTCTCCTCCCTTTGCAGATGTACATTAATGCAAAAAAGGCCCAAATCTGAGCTGCTGCAGAAGCACCCTGTCTCCCTTTAAAACCGATGCTGTCCAGCCTGATCGTGTCAGTTTGAAGGCCCCCATTCAAAAGTATTCATGCATCTGCCTTTGAGGCACAATAGCCGCTAGTTTATAAACTGTCTGCCCAGGCACCCAAAGGCTTTAGTTCTTATTGTTTTCCTCCCCTTAATAAACTTTTTGGAGGAGTTCATCAACTTGCCTGAATAGCCTATGCAGCTAGACTCAAGACAGAAAATAACAGAAGGGCCTTTTCTCCTCCCTCTTCTTTCTCTCTTCCTTTTCTAGCGGCTGTTCACCAAACAATGGCGAGACTAGGCTGTCAGACATCACAGGGCTTTAAAAAAAAGGGGGGGAAATAAGAAATACAAGTTTAAAAAAAGTATTCCAAAAAAAAGAAAGGCAGAAAGAAAGAAAGCCTCTCAAAACGTACACAATTGTACTTGCACATAAGTGAAGAAGACAATGGTTAGAGTCTAATATGTTAAATCATCTTGTAAATAATAATTAAGTCAGGGAAAAAGAAACTTATACTTTTCTCATAAAATTTGAAAAATTCTTTCAAAATATATATTTTTCCCATTAAGAATTCCCAGATTGCCTGACAGACAGCAATGAAATGGCGTGATACAATGAAATTTAATTTTGGGTGTAAGCCATTAATCCACTGTTATACCTTTAAACTCTGTCAAGAAAAAAAAGAGCCAAACTTAAAAGTCTTTAATAGATGTCTACTCTAATTAATTTCATACCTAATTAAAAGAAGGCCACAGTCCATGGATGCTGGCCTGTTTAGCCTGCTGGATGGCCATAATTGAAGTAATAGCGGAAAAAAGAGGGCTGCTTAGAAATAAAACCCTGCAGTGATCCAATTCAGCAACATAACCACCCAACCAAGCTCCTCTCCCCCTTCTTCTCCTCCTCCACCATATGACCCAAAAAGGCCTTATTGGCTGCCCCGGACCAACCACCTACTGTTTCCCACCGATGCACTTGGTGCATTTTAACACCCTAATTAGATGTGACAAGTTCAACGAGCTGGTTTCAGAGGAGGAAAAGCTGGTCAGGTTATGATTTCCGAGTCAGACTCACAGGGGAATCTCTGGACAGCTGATTCCTGTCAGGCTCATTCATCTTCTTCCAGCCAATTAAACATTAATGCTAACAAAGTGCTGGCAATTTGGGAATTAAAAGCCTGAAGTGGAAATGTAGGTGTTGG
>CAJRST010033334.1:9584124-9850018 GCA_907169785.1 Menidia menidia
TAATAATAATAATAATAATAATAATAATAATAATAATAATAATAATAATAATAATAATAATAATAATAATAATAATAATAATAATCAATAAGTTGATCATGCCGTGTCTTTCAGCGCCTGCCCCCTTTATAAGAAATGTAGGCCTACCGATGTAAATTCCAGTGAAATGTGGCTTGAGTGGCTGCGGGGACAGGGGAGGTTAATCCGAGTTTAATGCAGTGAAGCACAGCGCAGGGTCTGGGCTATGATGGGTATGTTATCTCTGCCCAACATTTGGGTCTCCCTCAATTTCCACCCAGCCAAATAGCTGCGAGAAAGTGCATATGGAGTCACTCTCAATGCCTGAGGAAAAAACGTTATTAATAGCTAAATAACTTCCCCATACTTTCACTGAATCTCTCTCACACACTGTTCCAGATGGATTTGTTTGAAGTGGTCTCTCGCTTCATTCCCCTGTCCTTCTCATTCAGCGCGGCTTTAGACCCGAAATATAGCTACATTATATTACCATACACTTAGAGAGTGGGAGAGCGCGCGCGAGTGTGTGCGCGCGTGAAGAGGTGCTTGTGATGGCGTGTGACGTGGAAAACCCACAGAGATGGCGTCTTTTCACACTAGAAGCCAAGTATTAATTTCCTATTTCTTGGTTTTGTTTTGTTTAGTTTTTTAGGAAAAATATACGGGTTGTATAATACGTTATGTTTTTTACGTAACCAGTGCGCGTTTGAGGTAAACATTCTCAGAAGAAATTAGTCAACAACCTGCCCGAGATAGGCCACAGAAAATCTGGATAACGTTTGTTTATATCGGGCTGTGTTTGAGAATAAAAATGTCATTTGACGTGTCTTTTGCCCTGCCCCGCACACTGCGCCTCTCCGAGAGGGTCACTCAAGAGTCCAGTCCTAATCTGGATCTGCGGGCTGTCTCCCCGCTGCTCTGTCACTTTCCCTCCCCGTTCCTCTAAAATAATCCCACCTGGCATCTGTTTAATTACACCGAGGACCACAGGTAATCCTACGATTTGCTGAAGTGTCCATCTCCTGTCTCCACCTCATTTGACGGTCAGGCAGGATGGATCAGGCTGGCAGACAGCTGTTTCTGTTTCAGCCGGTGTGGCGCAAAGATAGAAGATGCCTTCGTTTGTGTCCAGTTGCATTTTGTAGAATTGAATACCCGCTTAGATTATGAATCGAAGAAGAAGGGGTAAAAAATAAAGTAGAATATTATCGGTGCAAAAAATAAATAAAAACACGCTCAGTTTAGCCTGACTTAAGGCTACCTTATATAACATCATTCTGACAAATAACTGTTGGCTCTGTGCAGGAAAGTAAAAAAAAAAAAAAACTACATTATTGTAATAAGGTTCGAAGTTGAAAAAAACACGCTCGATAGAGCTAGATTAGGCCTTGGATAAATCCGTGATGTAACCTCTGAAAAAAAATCAAAGACGCAGACCTAATAAACAAACAGATAAATAAATAAAGTCTTAAAATCTGGATAAGTAAACGAAAAAAAAAATCTCATGAATTTTGTGCCCAGGGCGAGCCACTGTGAGCTCCGCTCTGAGATGAAAGTGAAAAGAAATAAAAGGCTCTATTTAATCTGCTTTAAAACCCCTCTCCACATAAGGGCTGTGCTTCAAACTCGGAGAGTGAGGGGCTGATTGGGGATAAATACATTTCTTACCATGCCTCCAAGCTATTACACCAGGCATGAACACAGCCACCTATTCAGCAACCGTCGTTTCCAGCGCTTACTCTAATAAGTATTAACATTATTAAACGCCATCCGGAAGCTGGTAGTCTAAACTGCGTCGCGCACACGGTGCGTCTCTTTTTATAGCAACGCAATTCAATCCTAATTTAAAACATAAGCAGCAAGACGTAGCAGACGGTACACGTGAACAGTTTTTGCTCGACCGGCGTCCTGGAGTAAAAACGCAGTCGACAATAATGCGGCGGTGGTGCAGTTAACACTTAAACTTCCTAAATAAATAGCGCTTTAACGCGCGAGTGTGCGCCTATTTGTGCGTAAAGACCGGGCCAAGCAGGGACACGTCGGTCTCTTTTTTTTTTTTTAAAGCCAGCGGGGTTTACAACCCGTCTGTTTGGACACTGTAGATATTTGCAACAAAATGGGGAGTTTTTTTCTGCAAACATTACTGCGTGGTGCGAGAGAAAAAGGAGAGCGTTTTCACGCTATCAACTGATTCTTCTCCAACTGACCGTTATACAAAATTAAAAAACTATCTAGCAGCGGGGCGTACTGAATAATTCATCTCCTTTTATGTCTCTTCTTGCCCTTTGTCCAAACTTTTCTCTCTCTTTTTCGCAGCTTTTTGAATGAGAATAGACGGGCCTATACTCTCCTTTTCGCCTCCCTGCTTTCCAGGATTTGCTTTTGTACCTCGGACTCTTCGCTTTAGAAAAGCCTCAATGGAGGGGAGGTTGTGCTCATGAAGTTCATCTTCAAGTTTGAAAAATTTTTGGCAGTGTCCCTTTTGAGGGGAAATTGGGCTTTTGTGAATTCTTATCTAGATCCCATTCACCCTTTTGGTTATCAAAAGGACCATCGTTTACATCCTTCGCAAAAGGGAGGCGGTGCGTTTCCCAAATTCGTGGCCAACAGTCACCCAAACAAATAAAATACGACAGTAAAATCAGACGCTGCTGTAAAATACCATGTCAATGCCCTTTAAATTTTCAAGTTAAGAAAATTTCCGTTCTTTCGTGTTTAGAAAAATGTTAATTGCTTCCAATTTTTCCTCTCTAGATTAGTCTAGTGATGAATAAATAGGACAAAATTATCTAGGAGACAATAAAAAAATGAGAAAAAAAATAGAATAAATAGCAATGATTTCAAAGTTGCAATGGAAAAAAAGGCTGCCTGCAAATGACTGAATTTCTTTATTTCTCCCACCTAGCAGCATCACCATCAGAGCAAATAAGAATCTGAGCATTGATTTCCACTTTAACTGACAAGTGGTGAAATGTCAGTGAACCGACATCGATTGTGAAATGGGTCAACTGTCAGCTGTCGTTTAGGGGTCGTTAAATGAGTGAGTGAATGAGGAGGAAATCGCTACACAAATTAATTTTCAGCAGCTAAATACCTTCTGCCAAGGCTCTCATAAATAATTGAGTGAATGAAGAACTGCTGGCTCGGAGTTAAAAGCAGGAACACATTTTCTGCGTTTAGCTGCAGCTCGGATGAACGACAATTTCCCAAGAGGACGTGAAGGAGGAAGTCTATTCAAAACACTTGCTTCCAGTTTACAAATCTTCAGCCTACTCCAAATAATAATAATAATAATAATATTAATAATAATAATAATAATGATAATAATAATAGTTATTCCAGAAATACTTTCTGTAGTTAACTTACATTTATCACCGAGGATGCCATCGATGCTATGCTTTGTTTTCTTTTCTCCATCTTCATCCTTCTTATCACAGTCATCCTCGTCATCTTTTTTGCCAAATCGGGCCCTCAAAACGCGGCTGATGGAGCTCACTAATGGCAACAAAAAGGTAAATAGGTGATTAGCCCTAAAACCCACAATAGAACCATGATAATCCTACCATACATTTTGAGAAGGATACAAAGGTGTCAGGAAAAGTTCTACATGAGAAGATATTTTAGATTCAACTGTTTGATTTGAATAACACAGCGTCTGTACGCTGTACTATGAATCGATCATGGTGCACTGAAGCCACATTTCAACAGGATTTTTTTTCTCTTTCTGTGTCAAACAGTTGTAGGTATGCTTACTGGGGCGTTTATTGTCAGAAACGGGGGCTTTAAAACATGACGAATTCAAAGTGATGTTCATTCAGAAGTGATGCTGCAGTGTTCGCTGTTGTAAGGGAAAAAAAAAAAGTGCAGCTTACCAGATGAAGCCTCACCTGAAGGAACTGTGCTTCTGTCGCACACCCCGTCCTTCAGCAGCTTATCCCGGATCTCCCAGCTGAACATACCCGGGTTTTCTCTCTTGTACTCTTCGATCCGCTTCTCCACGTCAGGAGTTGCTACCTGCTTTAGGTTTGAAGTGGTGTCGAGGGGATGAAATAAGACAAGCGAGGAGAGAGGAGGCATTTCAGTTTTAACAGGGGTTTATTTTTTACAGGATTTACACAAAAAAGTTAACATGAGGGGGGAAAAAACGAAATATTAAAAAAAAACTCTGAATGTGTTTAAATTTCAGTGGGAGTGTAATGGGCTTTTGACCCAGATTTAAGAAACAAACGGACAAAAAAAATTAAGAGTGGCACAATATAAAGAAATATAAATGACATGAGTTGACAATATCATTTTTCAAACGTATTTATATACCTAATAATTTTCCTAAAACTATATAAAATATATATATTATGTTCTTTATTGTAATCGAGTGAAATGCTATGGAAAATCATCTTGATCTAGTTTTCACCGTGATGAAAAACAATTCATGTTACAGGTGGGCTGCACGTGTGGCAGTGATAACAAAACCCTCCTACTGTCCGGACAGGGTCCTGCAATCATTATAATCATTAGTACTGTTATTATTATCATCGCTATTATTTCTACTTGTGCCACCTGCACTATCCACATTAATTCTGTCAGGTGCTGCACGGCTCGTGCCACCGTGACCCCATGCTTTCCCCCCCCCTGTCCTCGTGCCGCCGTGACCCGGTCAGACGGCCGCGGAGCGCCACTCACCCTGGGCTTGCTGCCTCCTATGGCCCCCGGACGGATGGAGCCGGTCTCCTGGTACCGGCAGAGGATCTTGGACACGCAACCGTGAGACACTCGCAGCTGTCGCGAGATCACGCAGGGCCGGATGCCGTGGTGGGCCATCTCCACTATCTTGTGTCGGATGTGATTTGGCAGGGGTCTCCCGTTGATGAACACTCCGCCCAGCTGGTTCACCCTACCCTGGCCCAGAGGGGTGGACACTGCGCCACGACAAACAGCAACAGTCTCAACAAAAACAAAACAGCAGGCTGTGCTCCCTAAAGCTGTATTTACCTTAGGCTAGACGAGGCCGAGGATTGATCAAACACGGCTATTTTTCTTAGTGATTTTTGTTAATAGGACGCAGATTAACATGTTCTACATTTTCAAGGGAGCATGGTGCCAAAATCATCCAGCCTCGCTTTGGCTGCCAGGATGCATCCAAGGCCACTTCAGCATGCAATTTCACATTCAAGAGACACTAAAGAGGGTGACACTCCCCACCTTGATTATTCCTAGTCATGCTGTACAAATATTGATGTGATCCTTTGAGCCTTCTCTTTGCTGTGTGTATTATTGCCATTTCCAGCAGCAGGACACTTGAACAAATCCCGCAGCTCGAGTAACTTGCGAGCTACGTGGTTTTTGTACATTTCAGTCCAGGCCACTTGAGCACGAAGGGAGCGTAATGGGAAAACTGTTTCCACAAATGCATGCAAATACAAAATGATCTTTTTTTCCGCCCATATGTTCAGACGACTTGAGCCTGATGGGTATTGAAGTTGGGTTTAAAAAAAAAAAAATCCAATTAAATGTCTGACAACTGCAGCTGGAAAGCAAAACATTTTTTTTTAAATAAAAAAAAAGCTCCCTTAATTTTTATTTTGGGTAAATCTTGAGGCTATGATACAGGTATTGTGCCATGAAACATTAACCAAAAATGACTTCTTCTTTTTTTTTAATAGATAGGCTACGTTAATTAACACACACTTGAAATGACTCATATAATTATAGAATTATTCCACGCACAGATTTATTAAACAGTCACATATTCTTTATAAATTTGGCTCACTGTGTATATATACATATACTTGTATATAAACATATATCGAATTTAAAAAATAAAAACGTAAAATAGATACACAAGCGAGCCCTTCTCTCCAACTAGAATTCCCCTCTGACCATGACTTGGGGTTAACTTTAATCAGCCCTGACTGCAGCGCGCATTGTTCACCCATCTTTTTATTCCCCGATGTCAACGATGACAAATCGTGTTCGGCGTCAGTGCCAGCACAAGCTGACAGAGGGGACAATTCAGGAGTTCAAATCAGCGAGACGTCAAATATGAAATAGGCGTCGTCCGTTTGTTTTTTTTGTTTAGTTTTGTTTTGCCCTTACCTTCCAGGGGGAAGCCGGTTCGGGGGTAGTTCTGGCCTGGCGCAGGGCGCACCATTCGAGGCACTGTTCCTGGCAAAGTAGCCATCATGTAGCTACTCGAACAAAAGCAGAAAACCGGACACTGTTCGCAACCTGCTATACTCTCAGAAAGTCCCAGTCAGCAACGGCAACTATGAAAAATCAAAAACGAAAAAAAAAAGAAAAAGGAGAATAAAGTCAAAATGCTCTAAAAAGATGCGCTGCTGCTGTCAAATCCCAATTCCTGGCGGAGAATCTGGACGAGCCCTTCTTCCACCGGGGGAAAAAATAAAAACGATGCTCTCCACAGACGCGAAGGATGTGCCAAAATAAAGAAGAAAAAGCAGCAACAATTGAATTAAAAACCTCTAGTATGTTTGCAACATGGAGGGGTCGCACCTAAATGATCTGTGTTGGGGAAAATGCGGTGTTATTCTTTTCCCTTGGTGTAGTTATGGTTCAGTTTAATGTCTGCTGGCAGGCTGGAAGTAGTTTAAGTGGCCAACTTTCGTGTATGTAGTAGGAGGAGACAGCCGAGCTCTCCCATAGGCTCCCTGCCCTTTCTTTTATGGATGAAAGAGAGTGGGTTTAGCCAGGAGCCGGCCGACCAATCAGATCAACACATTACACTTTTAATTCACTGCTGCCTCTCTCAGAAGAGCCCATAGACCCAAACCAAGCTCAAATCTTAATACATCTAAATGTTATTCTAAAGCAGGGGTGTCTGTGGCATTCCCAAATACCGTGATATTTCAAAGCCTCCATTCGTTCTGTCTTTTTTCTTTCGATATTTCTTAAAGTAATAAAAAATACTATTATTTTTAAAAAAGTGACATTAGAAATACAAGTAATAAAAATGTGTAGCCCTAAACCTTTAACGAAGATTCAGTCATTAAACATCCTTTCGATGTTTACTATCCACTTGGATAAATATTATTAGTCTGTTTCACATTATAAAAAAATGAAACTTCTAACTTCTTTTAATGCAAAAGTTACTGTTCCGCGTCAGCACGCCGATCTTCATTAGCAGCTTTGAGAATAATCCCAAAAGCAGCGAGTCCAGAAGTGACTGAAAGTGCGGGGAAGCAGCCCTGCCAGGCAGAGGTTACCCTATAAGACGCTTTTAGCGTGTTAACCTTTCAATTAAGCAAATGTGCGCAGCGTGAGCAACCAAATCGCTCCTATGGCTTTTGTGGAAGCCTAATTAGACTACAACGTTTGGATCGACCCGGTATTGATGACAACAGGTTGGCTCGCCCCGGCGTAATTGCTTAAAGGTAATTGTTCAAATAAATAAATAACGCGTCTCTATTAAAGTCCAATATAAAGAGCACATATGGTAGGAGAGAAGAGGTGCATGTGTTAACTCTGCGGGCCCACCGCGCATATAAAATCGTGTGACAATTGCCGTGGAAAACACTCCTGGTGGAAGGCAATTTCACAAATAATTTTAGCAACAATTAGGGAGTGTGGAGGGGTGAAATGGCGATTTCACATGCAGATGTGCCGGTGGGAAGGGATCTGGTACCCTGCCGAATAGCTCTGACCCTCACTCTCCCGCTTTGGTTTGCTTCACATGGGACAGAGGAGCACAAAGAGACCGCCTCACCCCTCCTGGGAAGGCGCAAAGACCAGTGGATTAAGTCGAGCATCAGTCATGTGGAATCCAAACAGCAGCACATTTCTCTTGACAAAAGCACCCATATTCTGCTCTCCGTCTCTGTTGCTCCCAAGCCACAACAGGTATGTTTTTAAAAAACGGAGCTAATAACCTCCTGTTCGTGAAAATACCATTGGTTCAGCACCACCAGGTCTCGCCTCTCTTATCCTAATCATTACAGGCCTGATATTCATTTGCTATGCAGCTGTTAGTAATTACACCAAAAAGAAAAGCATTAGCAGTGCGCAGAGAAATTCATCATAATGAATTTAAGTGTGATGCTGCGCATCGTATGTAATATGTTTGTAAACAGGGGACGTTTTAGTCTCTGCAATTTTCAACCCGATAAATTGTTAAGGTGGTTAAAACCTAAATCCTTTGTGGGAATTTTGTACGGTCATTTTTCAATCAGGGTGGATACAAACTCAACAGCACCATTTCCTAAAAGCATGAGAGCCATAGAGCAAAACCAGTGTCAGGGCTGAATAAACAAGAAAGCAAGAAGGGACAAAAAGCAAGACAACATAAAATGCACATAAAATATATTGATATGGTGTTATTCAATCAAGTTTTTCTAGCCCTAAATATAATAAAGTAATTATAGGTATTAAACAACATTAGATCTTATTATGTGTTGACATGAACTTGCAATAGAAAAAAAAACATTTTAATATTATGGAGTCCTGCACCAGCCTTAATTCGTAAAATGATTGATTTGATAATTCTTTAAATGTTTAACAGATAAGACTGCTGGGGCAAACATAGTACAAGAAGACATCATGTCCACTAGTGGGCGATTACTGCCTCACAACACCTAATGTTGAAAAAGGGACAAAAGACATTTTTACTGTGAGCTGTAAGCTGCTTCAAACAATGGTTTTGTTGTCCCATGTGTGCATTTAGCATGTGAAGTGGTGTCTGACTCATGCTCATCCTCGTCACACCCTAAACCCCATTTAGCCTGGTTGTTTCTGCGGGGTTCGGCTCGGCGTCTGGCTCATATAAGTAACTGTGTCACTGAAGTTTCCTCTCAGCTGCAGCAGACAGAAAAACACATCCTCCCTCTCTCATGATACTGTCTCCAATCTTATCTTGATCAGGACCGCTCTTCAAACACTTCCCTGCATAGCCTCTCATTATTTGTGTTATGGCAATTACCAAAGTTTCTTTTTTGCTCGTAGGTGAACACTTCAACCCCCTCTCATATCACCATTCTTTTTTCCTGAGCATAGATTTTGGTTATTCACATTCATGAACACAAAAGAGAAAACACCTTTGATAAGATGCACCATTTTAGGCTTAGTCCTTCTTTGTTTAATTATTGTTAAAATTAAGAAGCAAAGTTAGGGCGGCAAAGCAATATTATCTATTATTAATTTTTCAAACACTCCTTTAGATGTGTGCTGAATGTGATCCAAGCACAACTGAATCTGCTTCTTATTTTTTATGTCTGTTGAATAGAATATGTTCACTGTCAGGGACACTATTTCCAAAATGTATAAAACACAAGAGTCAACTATAGCTATTCAAAAAATACTATTTTGTTAACCCTGTAATGCCTCATGTATCATTTTTTAAACATACAGTTTCTGAAGTGTGCATCTGAGACCTTTTGTATAATCCAATACAAAAACTTTGCTCAAAACCCCGTTGTACACAATCAGATATACCTGGAAATAGTGGAAAGAATAACACAACAATAATTTTGACTCATCCCAAAGACATAAATTATAAATATGAATAGATTATTTCTGTTTAATTTATTTTTTCTCATATTTTGTTAAAGGGCCAAACAAAGACTTCAAACAACAAAAATACTTGATTTTCTCTCTATTATTTCTTGGATCAGGCTCTGAAGAGTTAACAGTAAACATTAAAAAACACAGATTCCTTCTCCTGAGCCCTGAAGGGCTTCACTTTAAAAGCAAGATGAAACTCATAAATATGAACTGATTAATTCCTGAAACTTTTTCTTTGTTGAGAATGGCAGATGTTTCCATAAATAATCTTAAATCTGCAAAAGTAGTCAGTACATCAGTCAGCTCCGTTTTTCCTTCCAACTAAGGCTGGTCTCACTGGTGTTACACTTTAAAGTTTATCATGCAAAATCGGCACATGTAAAACAGATGTCAATGTGATAAGCTGCATCTCGGAGATTCGGAAGGGGGATGTCGTTGCACACTGCAAGAAGACCAAAACGGTGACTCTATTTTTTTATTCCTGTTTCACCTCCTTTGCAAAGCCCATATCTGAGGAGGATGCTTGACAAAGTCTGCACTTCCGCAAGTGTCTTGTTAACACGTTGAGACATTTTCACATCTGCTGAGAATTATCTAAATGTGTAATCATCTCCTTATGGGAAATTATTTTCATCACGATAGAGTACAAGCGTATAAAATGTGCTCTTAGGAGGAGACTGCTGAGAAGCTTACGACATGTTGTAAGTGAAGTTAAAGAAAGCCGTATTGGAGATATTCATCACATTATGTGGGGTACATGCATTTAAGCCCTGACAACGTCATGTTTGGTTTATAAAGAGAGCCAGGAGTCAGGAATGCCTCACACTCATTTGGAACAACTTAGCCGACACGTGAACCTTGCCTGACATCTCACTGCTCAGTCTCCACCTAGCTGGCTCCATGCATGTAAAGGAAACACGGACCGAAGGTAAAATGAAGACAGGTGAGGGCAGTTGGTTAGGAAAATGTTGTAAATTCTCCAAAAACCACCAGAGAAACCCATTTCACACAACCATAAAGGTTCTACAGTGTGTGGCGGCCTCTCAGGATTGCCGTCTCTTCTTTAAATCATTCTTTAGAGACAAAAAGCAGCTCCAAACTGGGACGTCGCGAACACCGAAAAGGTTTTTCAGTTTTTTGGGTGGTTTCTTTTGTGGTGTGGTTTCTTTTGTAATGCTAAATGCTGGATGAAATAAGCAACATTTTTCTTTCATGTTTCAAGAAAACAAAAATAAACTATAATCTAGTCTGGTCTGAGGGTAAGTTGTAAAGTAAATACAATAATTTTATTTGTCTGCAGCGTGTTTGTTTTATTGACAGATGGCTGTTGTGTTGTATTTCAATTAAACCTTTTCTGAACTTTAACCAAGTGGTTTTTAAAGCTGAGATATGTCCAAATGGCAAGTGAATGTACAAAGAAACAGAGAGCGAAAAGAAAACAAAAATTTTAATTAAGTAAAGAATAAATAGAAAACTAAATAAAAGGGGGGAAATAATTGACTGATTTAAAATCACCAGTTAAAATGTTTCACTTTCAGGGCTCTGAGTAAAATGTGTTGGGAACCAGTGCTTCAAAACAAACAAACGCACTCATTCCTGCCACATGTGCACTGCTCACACACAATGTGTGGCAGGGGAGAGGAAAAACAACACATGTTAAGTTGACGTCTGAGTCTGGTGTGTGAGTTACGAGTCGTGGAGAAATCTAGAACTCAAACGACGATCAAACGCTGCAACTGCCCACTTAGCGTGCCCCAGCTTTCTTTGGCTTTCTAAAGAGGTCAGCAGGCTGGACAGGGCATCGCGCGGTAAAAAAAACTCTGACAAAGATTAAAAGACAACCTGTGTTTAGCGAAGATCCGACGGGAAGGTGCACATTACCTTTTTGTTGCAGTGGCATCAGCTGAAATAAGGTTTGGGGGTGACATCACACACACAGGCGGCCTCAGCTGGGAGGGGCAGGTGGGTACAACGGGTGGAGGCTTGGTGGCAGGGGGTTGATATGTGTCAGAGTGGGTGACATCCTGTCACTGCTCATTATGGTGTGAATTCTGTTTACCCTCAGTAACACCTTTTCTTGGCAGGAGCACTAAAAACTTGTGACACAACACTATAGATAGAAGTCAGCAAAGGAGAGGGAGAGATTTCAAATCTAGTTTGATCTCTAAGGAATGGGTGGAGATGTTAGACAATCCACTGCAAAGAGACAGGCAATCTTTAGTCCACAAATGAAAGCGATCTCACACTTTGAAGCCAGGGAGCAAATTAGCGTAAAAATACAAGGCACATGATGCAGACCGTTGTCTCCTCCGCGTCTCATGAAGTGCAACAGTACTTCTTTATCCCCTTTAAACAAAATGTTAAGAAACCTGTTGTCTGGATATCCCGAGGCTCTTATCAGCCCAGAGCAGAGCTCACCTGCCCTCTCCCGTTTAACACAACATAACACGAAAAGAGCTCTCCTTTCCGCTCCACTGTCACATGGAATCACACCAACACTTCAAATACACCAGTTTGTTGCACATTTGTTTACATAAGGATGACGTTAGAGTTTAATGCAATGCCTGCTCGCCTGAGTTGTGCATAAATAAGGTACCATATCATAGCCAACTGCTGATTTCATGTCTTTGATGATTTGCCTCAGACCAGCTCAAACGCATGGAGATAATACAACATTTTAAATGGTGTGCAACTTGTCATGGCCGCCTACAGTGTCCCTAAGATAAGGCTGCTCCGGGTTTAGTGTCAGTATACTGAGGGAGGTTTTTTTTTTTTACAGTTACACACTAAGAAAATTGTATGTTGCTACTGGGTGTTGAACAAACAGGTTACATGAACACGTAAATGTGAAAGATCACAGATGAGGAGATTTCCCTCAAGCATGCGTGAGACTAAATCAGTCAACCAGCATTTTGGAAGAATTTATCCTTCATGGTATCCGTCACTAGCATCAGAATCTCTTCAAAGCTTTGACTAGAACACAACCAGAAGGGCTTTTCTAGTGATTAGAATGTTTACTGATCTAATTAAACTAAACACATTTCGTTCAATTTGAACTAATTTGTGCTCTGTCCACTTCAGGAGAATGCTGTGTGCCCTTTAAGAACAGGCTTGTGTTTTAACACGTAAAGTTAATAACAGTAAAATAACTTTTTTTTCTTTTTCTTTTAATGCTTTAACCCTAATTCTGGACAATGAAAGCACACTCCAACCTTTAGAGAGTTGCCTGTAAAGGTATACTGTGGGATGCTGGCATCATTTCATTACAGTGGCCAGTGTTACAATCCATTTTACACGACCAGAAATACTCTGCGTGTGTGTTGTACTTGTCAACGTGTGTGCGTGTGTGTGAGTGTCAGTGTGTGTGGCATGTGATAGGAGCAAAATGCTTGGGTATCACGCTCTGATGTGCATGCCAAATCCACTTGTCCTCTCACACAACCTACTAGTGTGACTCTGCCGCTTCAGCCATGCCAGCCGAGGTCTGGAGGAGCAACAGCATGGGAGGAAGATCATGACCTCTTTAGGAGAAATCTGAATTTTGCCAAATATTACCTGAAACTAGCTATGGTTACCCTCTATTGTCTTCATCAACGTTGGAACCTCAACAGATTTAAAGTTTCAGAATAGCATGTTTGTCTCTATGTGAGTCAGTAAGACTTTCAAAATGAATACAAGCTATAGTGAAACCTGATGTGGAAGTGAGCATGAGTAAAGGACAAAAGGACTTAACACTGTGCAATGTGTGCCAGATGTGGCTCCAAGCTAGTTTCTACCTGAAGCCACAGAGCAGAGGCCAAGATGAACAGATTGAAGAGACTTAAGATAATAATCACTCGCTCATAATCACACTATTCAAATCTGGCTATCGATGAGATAAGTCAGATTTAGTAAAGGAACTCCCTGTGTTCAAAACAAACGGTTTCTTTTTCAAACTGTTGACAGTTTTTGAAATCCTTTATTACAGTTTAAACTACCAAAGTAACCAAATGAAGGCTTGCAGCATCTGTCATTTAATCCCTTGTCTGGACCAATTAATTACCCTGTTTGGCAAATTTGACCATGCTCCTGGTTTCCTCTGAGACATTTTTGGTCGATAGCATTTTACTTTTTTTTTCTTTTTATGAGAAGACATACACACATGAATAAGTGTTACATACAGGACGAATAAAAGGACGAAGATCTGTTTTAAAGGAGCATTCTCATGGAATCAATGTATATAAACCACTTTTGTAAGAAAAAAGTGGAACAACAACTCCATCAGAATGTGTTACATCCTTTTTTTCCTTTTTATGATGCTGTAGTTGAAATCAATTACTTATGCACAAACTTAGAAAGAAATTTCTCAGTAATGTGGCAATGTCAGCTGAGGATTCTTTGAAAAATGTTTATCTCCAACTATCCTTCATATATTTCACACTGGCGTTACCTTTTGTATACACACACATATTCATATCCACTTCTCTTGAGTCTTTAGTTTCTCTATATAAATAAATACAACTGATTGGCGATTTTAAAAGTAGCCTGAATGGTGTCCTGTTATCATAAGATACAAATTGTCTTCTTGTGAGCAATAATTAAAATCGTATCTTTTATGACCCAGCTATCTTTTCCTGCAAAGTCACAAGACAGTTTATTGGCGTTTTACGCACAAGCTTCTATTCTCAGCACTGATGGAGATATCAACAAGTCAAAGGATGAAGAGCGAAGTTTACAACCTCACTAAAATGAGCCGATTATGCAGACAAATGTAACTGTTCAATGAGCCTGTTTATGAAATCCTTTTCCTGTTCTTTCAGGAATTATATGATGTTTAAATACAACAAGACATGGCTGATTCATCCCAGTTGAAGCCACTGGTGAGGCTGCCTTGTAGGACTTATGAATAATGGAGAGTAGTGTTTTAATGAGGGCCTTGATGAAACACAGACAAAACAGGCAAAATTAAAATAAAGCAGCTGGATTTTAACCTTTTTTTTGTAAATATGGATTGTGTTTTACCCACTATCTTCACTGCCTTATTAACTGAGGAAAGGAAGCACATGCTTCTCAGTTCCAGAGAACATAGAATATCTTGGCCTTAATCAGTGGCTGCAAGAGTTGACAAATCTTAGGGGAAAAAAAGGAACAGAAAATGAAAAAGTCTCTTTGTTAATGAAGATAAAAGTAATGGCTCCATTTTGCATGCTATCACAATTAGTCTCACCACAACCATCTGAAAGATCCCTCCAGAAAAGGCAGATCACTTGACCCTCCATCTGTGACCGAATCCCATCTTCCCATTAGGTGCTCTCTGCAACCATAACATCTATCTCTACTCATGCTGGACACAGATGCTTAAAAAAGAAGAGGGCATCACAAAGAGCTGACAGTCTGGAAGTCACACGGCGCCTGTGATTGAAAAGATCCATTATTCTGACTAACCAAGCTGGAGAATCTTATGAATATGCTGCTCCTCTCAAAAACAAACTTAAAACAACTTAAAGCTGCCATGTGGTTGAAAAGTTCCCAACTTTAAAATACCATCCTTGATGTGAATTTACTGGCACATTTTCTTTAGGATGCATGACAAGGGATGATGTTTAGTTTGAATTTAGATAGAATACCCTGTTGAATTAAGTATTTCTACCCACTTAAATAATTGTACATTTCCATGCACGATTTATCTACTGGTTAGTCCTGTTCTAAGTGTCTTCATATCCTCCATGTTTGGTCCGTTCTACCAAGCCTCCATGTTTGTCAAAACCCATGCTACTTTTTTGTCTTCTTCAACTAATGTTTACTTGTGTTACTTTCAACAATTCAGGGGAAGTTTGACAACCAGTGTGACTTCCTGTGGCTCATGTTGGTGCAAACATAAACGACCACATAAGTTGTTGAAGCCGTGGCATTATTTGCTGTTTAGAAAAGCATGAAGAAGAGGTTTGGTTTGTCAGATGAGCAGGAAAGATATATGAATCTGTGTATTCAAATCAGAGCAAGAGGAAATCGCATAGAGCAGTAAATTACTGCACAATGCTAATTGACCAAAAAAAAAAAACGCCAGTATGAAAACAACACAAAAAGTTTTTTTCTTTCGTAAGGATCATGCAGTGGTACGAACACATGAATAAACTGCAGTCAAAAACATAGGCTGCAAAAGGGATTTAAGGATGACCAAAACCAAGAATGATTGAACTTGGGAAGGTGGCAATAGTTGATTGCTATCCTCAACTTTACCACTAGATGTAATTAATTGTAACACATTTTTGTCTTAAAATTCCATGAAGTGAAACACTTTGGTGAACGGGACCTTTCTGTGTGGAGCTAGCATGTTCTCCCTGTGTCTGTGTGGGTTCTCTCTGGTACTCCGGTTTCCAAAAACATGCATGTTAGGTTAATTGGACATTCTAAAATTGTCCCCGGGAGGGAATTTGTGTGTGGTTGTTTGTCTCTGTGTGGTCCTCTGATGGACCAGCGTCCCGGCCTCTCACCTGTTGTCAGCTGTAATAGGCTCCAATCCCTTTGATTAAAATATAAAAAATGGATGGATGAATACATAAAAAGGTACAAAAGGCTAAATCAATGTCATGATTAAAAAGTCCTGCTTTGTGCTAGTTATTGATATATTTATAAAAAGTGCAATTACATGCATTAAAAAAGCCAATTCATAGCTGGCACCCTCTGTGTGGAGTTTGCATGTTGCATGATCTCCCTGTGACTGCATGCGTTCTCTCCTGGTACTTTCTCCCACCATTCAAAAACATGCATGTTAGATGGGTCACTCAAAATTAACCCTAGGAGTGAGTGTGTGTCTGCATGGTTGTCTCTGTGTAGTCCTGTGATGGACTGGCTACCTCTTCAGGTTGTTAACCTACTTCTTGCCCACTGACAGCTGGGATAGGCTCCAGTCCCCCAGCTACTCTGACAGGGAGTAAACAGGCATAGACAATAGATGGATGCATGACTTTGATCATCGCAAACAAAGTGAGGTTCAATTTGAAAGCTTAAGAATCATTTACTTTTTCTCAGTTTCCTTCTTTTTCTGCTCATATATAGAAAACACGTGTGTTTGGAACACATCTGTCACTGAAAATGGCAGAGACCATTTCTAAGTTATTATTACCAGGGTTTTCACCTGTTAGTGCTGCTGAAAAGGGAGACAAGGAACAAACATGTCCAAAACATCTTCCCAGTCATTTTGAACAGAGTTCTTAGAGCAGCTTACACTACAAAATATCAGTGGCAGGAAAGACAGTTTTGGAAGGCCTCATGGTTTGAGTTCTGTTGCAATCTGTTCAGACAGTGGCAATATAGACGCAGTTAACAAACAAAATTCATTACAATTTTGTTCTTGATTTTCAATAGTGTCACAGATACAAATTACGGGGACAGAATGTTGCAGCCTCTGCAAAAACAGAAAGGTGTCTTTTGTCACCACACTGCTGAACATAGCCAGCACATCTATGCGTCCAATCGATATTTATTCTTTTTCCATAATGAGGCAAACAAATATCTCTGAGGATCTCACCTTCCTTAAACTGATTTAAAATAAAACAAATACGAGATGAGAAGATTCTAATCTCATCAAAATCTTAAACAGTTAGATGTACGTTATTGATCCCGAGCTGGAAAATGAAATGAAATTAGATGCTTAAAACAAAGAAAAAATCAAATATAAATTAACTTGAAATTCTTTCATAAATTGAAAACTATCTTAAAACTTAAAACTATCAGTCCATAATGGCATTCAACACTATATAAGAGAGCAATAATGTCAGAAAGCTTAGTGCTAAGAAGATACTAGAGGCATCTTCCGTATAATCGAATTAAACTCAGACATGTTTGACTAAAACGTCTGGAGTTGCCTTCGTCAGTTGAAGAAGACTCCTCTTGCTGTTTTTTTCCAAGTAAAATATCTGGTCATCTGAGCGTCCCTAACTGAACTGTCACAGATGATTAGAGGAGGAACAACTCGTCTTGGTTTCCCAAAGAGCATGAGGTCCTCACGAGAGAGTGAGCCACAACTAGAATCAATGTCACCGTTCAGATAATCATGCATCGCCGATTCACCATGTAAGATGCATTTTGTTTGCTGCCTAACTGTGTAAAGCCTCCATTCATTTTCAGATTTTTCCACAGAAAAACATGGTCAGCTCAGTAATGATGCTTCCCTCTTAAAATTCCAGCAATGGTTCTTGAGAAGAAACTGTTCTGTGATGCCTTTTTCATCTGGTTGCTGGGATTATTCCTGTGACAAACCAGACTGACAAAATTTTCAAATCTTTTTAAAGTAATATGCTTGTAATCTTGTTATTCTTTCCTATTAAAGACGTGTGAGACTCAATTAGATTTGTTTGAAATACCATTAAGTAATTCTCATTCTTGAAATTAAAGCACTTAGTCTTTACAATTTTTCATGTTAACCATGTAAAATGTTAAAATAATTTGCAGTTGACACATCTGCAAGGCTGATTTAATGACTCACAATTTGGTTGAATTAGTCAGACTCCAAGAGTAGAAGCTGTTATGCATTGAGTTGCCTTTTTTTTACCCTTTATCCCACTAAAAATCAGTGGGAACCCTTTACGTCGAGCGCAATTGTTTTTTTTAGTAGCTTTACTCCATATCGAGTGGCCTCTGATTAGTTGATCAGTTAATAAGGAAATGAATTAATCAAACCAATATTGTTGACATCTTTTCAATTTATTTTTAATGGAGGATAATTTACTCAATAATCATTAATTAGAAATGAGAATGATATCCTGACAACAAATCTATGACTCAATCATACTGACCAATTTCTTCAAAGATGTACAAATAAGAGGACATGCTCTTTCAAAACAGGTAATTGTGCGTTTTGCATGCAGTGTTCCATAATATTAGTAGCTACTTTTAGTTTTTAATTTCCAAATTTAAAACTAGCATATCATGGTGGGTGACATCGTTTCTCACGGGTGTTTATCTGTTTGGAACAAATAGTCATCTTTCTCATATCAATGGAGACATCCGAACTTACACATAAATTAACAATATCAATCTATTGCAAAAATAGTGTAAAGGTATTTAAAAAATATAGAATAAATGAAGTCTGACTGATTGTGTCAAGTCATTAATCTTTACAAATGTGTAATCCACTAGAACCTCATCATTATCCATCCATCCATATGGCTTATTTCTAGTAGGGTCACGGGGGACCTGCAGCCTATCCCAGCTGTCATCGAGCAACAGTTGAGTACACCGCGCACAGTTTGCCAGTCCGTCACAGGGCCACACAGAGATCAACAACCACACTCAAATTCACCACTTCTCACAATCGAGAATAATCAATTAACCTAACATGCAGGTTTCTGAACCATTTACCCAGGACCACTGTGCAACCACCTAATGATGATGTCACTCAGAACTGCATCGTTTGTGACGCTGGATAAAGATGAAATTCAATCCAGCTGTCCCATATTACAAACTTGGGGGCTCGGGCCTTTTTCTGTTACCAACAGTTGGGAAGTAAATGGGTTGCTGGCCCCTGACAAGGCCAAGGAGGAGACAAGACCATGATTCACATCCAAGGAGTAGTTGGAATAGCAGGTTAGCTCGTACATGTCGGTGTTTACACTGTGGAGGGATGCTGTACTACGTGGAAAGAACATGCAAATTCCAAACAGAAAGGCCAAATACAAACCAGGGACCTTCTGTCTGTGAGTGTTCATCATCACATTATCACCTTGAATAACATATCTAATTATTTTCATGGTCTCCTTTTACAAAAATCACATCCACAAGTTGTTTGTAAATGTAAGTAATAAGAAACAGTGCTGTTATTCAGAGAGCATGGAAGCTTGTTCAAGTTTAATCATATTACTTCATACTGTATATACAATTTAAGCCAATTAGAATCCAGTTCATTAAATTCTAAAGTAGTCCAATTCATACAGAGCCAAAGAGAAAAAGTTTCCTGGCACCTAAAAACCCCCGAAAAGGATTGTCTTCAAATTCAGTTTGAAAGTTGACCTTTAAAATAGTTCCCATTAAAAGAAGACTGGCTTTGTAAAAAAAGAAAAGAAAAAGTATTTCCTCCTAAATCATTGTGTTTCTAACCCAAACCACATGATGCTATGGTTTAAAACCCCACGATATTGTGTTAGTGTTAGTGGCTGAGCTTAAAACCATGGTCGAACAAACACTTGTCACATTTAGGTGTTGAAAGCATTGTACATAATTGCACCATCCGATCTCCCTCCTCCCCCGTGAGGATAGCTTTGTGTCTTCTCAAAGCAAATCTTCAGTGTGGACATTCTATGCCTTACATTTGCAGGGCTTCCATTTCAAATGACTCCATTATCTAATGATATGGGAAAAACAACATATGAGATTGTTTTGATTTTGATTTTTACAGAAGCTATACACTGTTAAATAAAAAATAAAAAATCCTGAATTCCCGTACAGTTATATATATAAACAGACATGATTTAGCCATGTTTCAGAACTGTGTGATGCATCGTGTTACACAGGCTGATATCAAAGCAGCAAAAAAATCTCTAGTATAACCTGTGTTCTGTTAACAAAATACAAGACTGATACCTAAGTACATACTAACTAATCTGGAACAACTCGTGAAGAGAGCGGGTTGTACGGGCGAATAAAAGATATCAGCGTGAGCGTACCAATTCTTTCCTCAAGTAACTCCTGATTTTAAATTATGCAGCTCTTAAATAGCAACCCAGGAAAATTCATTCTAATGTCATTCCTGATTTTTTTTTATTCGTGTCATAATCATGTGAACATTAGTTACTTGAGTAAAAGTCACTTACCAGCTAATAGTTAACCTGTCATTTCTTCCTTATCTGTTCCTTGTTTTTTCAGAGGAACAACCCAAAAGGCTTTCAAGCCTGGTGTAAGGTGGTACCAAATATGTTTATTAGAAATATGCAATGGTAACCTCTCTTAAATTTAATTGTAATGGATTATGAATCACCATTGGCCTTATGTAGAACACTAGCACAGGCACAAAAGGCTATTTTAAGAATTACAAACAAAGGCCCGTTTCTTTTGTGTCTCCATTGACCTCTCCTCACAGAAAACCATGTGTTTGTCACACACACACACAGAGAAAAACAAGCTTTACACAACAGGAGTGTGAAATCATCATGTTCCAAGACTGGGAGTGGTGGCCGGGCAGACAGGCTCCCAGTGGGTTGAAATATCTGTGCGTAGACAACAACAGGCAAAGCAGTGACCCCTGAATTCATGATCACTCTCAGGAAATCAGTGTTTTCATCTCTGCTGGGGTCAGCGGTGGAAACCAATTCAATGTGTTGTTGATGTAAGACACAAAACACATGTAGAATGGGAATTATAGAGAGGAGAGACTGCAGGAAAGCATGACTGATAATATTATTCTAACCTTACTTGAAGTGATAATATACTTACAGATGCATTGCCATAAATGAAATGTGACTTTTTGAAAACTTTTGATCTTCTTGTCAAATATACAGTATTTCTAATGGTCCACAACCTTAAATAAAACAAGAAATAAAAATAATGTAATTTGATATGTCACTCTTGGGTCTGTTTGAGTACATTAAAAGCTGTTGTTCTTACTCACTATGTAAATAAATGCAACAACTTCAAAATTCATTTTCTGCCAAATGTAATACGAGTACATGAGAGCTTTACTGAATTTTGAGTAGACTTGCTCAAAAATATCCACTGTTAGTCACTTTAGATCAGGGATTGGGTGTGATGAGTTGTTTTCAGTCTGAATTACATTACAAAATTACAAACAATGCACTTTAACGGGTCTCAATTACATTTGAAAACTATTTTTGAAAAAAATCGGTTAATGTGTCAAAATGTTTTTGTAATGGTAATTTTATTTGACTTATTCTCAGGGCAAAATATGTTGCACTTTTTAATCAGTCATTTGTCATTTTCCCCTCTCATGTCTCAAGTGTTGTTTATGGTGACTCTTAATCTCAGAGGGTGATTCATGACAAACTAAGTTATATTTTTAGGGTAAATTAAATATTTAAGGGGGGGAAAGGGTCCACTGACGTCAATAGGGCCTCCAGGTGGTTTTTCATTAGAAAGCTGTGGCATAAACAACATTTTTCACACGTAACACATCACCCATAGTTTATGCCTGTCCTGTTTTCAGGATTAATGTGAGAGAAGCAGCTGTAAATTATGGCTGTAAACTGCATTTTGTTTTCATTGTTTATTCTATTATCAAAGAGAAGAAGTAACATTTGAGGAGCTCAGAATATATGGCTATGTTTGCCATTGTTTGTTCATTTGAACTAATCTAAAGTCTAACATATATATATATCAGTTGCTAATATTTAAATGAACATTTCCCTTGGTATTTATTCAAATTGTTATTGGAACTTTGCTGTTGCGCTGGGAAATCCGGTCAAATTCCCGTGTACTCTGTACATTTGGTCAATAAAGCGATTTCTGATTCTGATTGTGACATCTGGCAAATAACTATTTGCAATTGAACAAAATCTAATATTTTGTTTACTTTGTAAATGTAGTTTGTCTTTGAGGGTGTGAAATAAAAAAGAACACACATTTACAGTATGGAAAGTTTAAAAAAAAAAATGTACCCCATGTTGACAATACAAAGAATAAAATAAATAGATAAATAAATAAGACAATATAAAGAATCATTGCACCGCCCACATATTAATACAGCAGCAAGAGCTGAGAGTGCTGTTTCCCATTGTTCATCTGTGATATTATATCAACATCTTTACAGATTTAAAAATGTGCCATTTATCTTTTAATGCCCAGGCAACATTCCCCTGAAAATAAGACAACCTTAATTTCCAACTATATTAATGAAACGGCAAGGCAAAAATAATTAAGGGTCCATAACAAAACATCCTTAAATGGTCTTATTTCATGCATTTAGTTTATATCGCATCTGAGAATTCAAAGAAAACAGCTTAGTCGAAAAAAAAATCTGGTTTTACGGGGGTGTTGGCCAGTTCCACAAATCGTATCAGACGACATTTTAGACTCAAAGGTGACCACTGAACACGAACAATCTTGAACGTCGTGCGAAGTCTGAGCATTCAGCAAATCATGCTTTAGGACCACAGTGCACGAGCGCCATCTAGCGGCGACAACCTGCGAGCACATCGCAGCTACGTAACTTCCGGTTTCAACATGGCCGCGCCCTGACAAATGTCACATTATCCCTCCTGCTCAAGAAACACAGTTATAACCCTCCGTTTTATCAGCGTTGCCTCGTATCAACAAGAGTCTCAATCTGTGAGGTGTCGCTGTAATATCTCCCACTTCAACAGAGGTATATTTCTAGTATTTTACTTATGTTGTTCTTGTATGAGCTGCGTTTTGTAGCCGTTAGCATCAGCTGTGTTACGTACCAATATTTTGGGGTTGCTGGATTTGGTGTGCTTTTGAGTAGGCAGTTTCTGTTTTTGTGCAATTATAGTCACATTTGTTGGATGAAACTTGCTTTGTTTGTTGCAGGACAGTCCAGAGGACACCATGGTGCATTTGAGTGAGTAATGAAACCTTATCCTCGAATTGAAGCAGGGAATGGGACTTAATATAGCTGCACATTTAACAGAGTTAAGAAGTGATATCAGCTCTCTTAACATAGTCATGGAAAACAAAAAATTGCTTAAACTAAGTGAACAATTGCATTAAACACACTCTCAATTCTTCCTGTAAACCGCTCAATAACCTAATAGAAACCACTTATTTGATTTAATCTTTCCCTGTGCTATACCCCAGTATTTTATTTATAGAAAACACTGTTCCTATGTGTTTCTTTTCTTTTTTCTAACTGTAGTTCCCACTGAGTTTTTTTATTTTTATTTAATCCTATTGTGTTGGTGTGATACCATACCTAATACAACAAGCACAGCTACAATGCTTCAGATACTCAATAAGCTATAAACTGTCCTCACAAGATGCTTCCTTTCAAAACTAAAATTGACATAATTTCCCTCTTCTGCTTTTATAAAAATGCCTTTTGGCAAATGTCAAACACAATATATTCATTCAGAGAGAGAAGAGTTTCTCTTACATCAGCACTCTTCTGTTCTACTTTCTTTCCAGGAGAATTGTTTGGTTAATGTTTACTGCATTGGTTTTCAGTCTAACATATGCTGGTTACATACAAACCAGAGCTGTGTCATAAAAAATCTAGGGTTAAACCTGAAGTAGACACTTATCCTGAGGTTATGGTCCAGACTCCAGATCTCACTGATGGAGTTAGAGCTGAGATAACATAAGGATAAAGAAACTAATGTGTCCTTTTTGTGTCTCCGCAGCATCAATCCTCCTTAAGAAGTACCACGGGGGTTATGTCGTCCTCAGACTGGCCTTGGCAGGCCACAAACAGGCCAACAGACCCTTTTATCGTATCGTGGCAGCTTACAACAAAAGAGCCAGAGATAGTAAATACATAGAGCAGCTAGGTACCTACGACCCGCTGCCTAACATCTACAACGAGAAACTTGTCAGTTTCAACTTCGACCGGATCAAGTACTGGATCGGCTGTGGTGCACACCCTACAAAACCAGTGGCCAAACTTCTGGGTGCGTATCACCCTGACACTCATACGTCAACATTGCACAATTTAACGTTGATCTGTTCAGAGAAATGATTTACAACTCAAAGATTTGTTTGATCAAGGAGGTCTGTATGTAGCTTTTATTATGTTCTGGCTTGTGTCCATGTGAAGATATTGACTGAAAAGTAAATGAAAAAATAGGACCTTTACAAGCCTTCAGCTGGGGAAAGTGCCAGAATTATTTTTCCAAATGAAACTTTCATTATGTGGTTTATAACAAAGGTGTATTTCACATTTGTAAAAGTTTCTTTAGGGACAACAAGAAATAACCCTTGAAAGAAATAAGTGTTCTTAAAATGATCCGTCACGTGCCCTTTTTTTCACTCTGCTATGCAGGTCTGGCAGGATTTTTCCCCCTGCACCCGATGACAATAACCGAGGCAGAAAGGCGAAGGGCCCAGGCGGCGCAGACAGGAACGGCGACGGGGGATTCTCAGGAGGAGGGCCAGAAGCAGGCGGAAGTGTGAGGGTCAAAGCGGAGGACTGCCAGACTGTCCGGTTCAAAGGGATGCCGCAGTTATTTGGAAAGAAAATACTACTCCTACTTTACTGGGTGCACAGCTAACAGCAGACGGAGGAGGTCCCAGTTGCTTTAGCGGTCTCTTCATCCCACTCGCTGCTAATGCCTCCTGGAATTCAGCAGCTTTTTCTTTGTGACTGTGGAGTCCCATTTGCGGCCCTGTTTCATTGCTTTTTGGGGTTTAAGTTGTCATTTGGTTCTGTTATCCTGTAAATCATTTATGGAAGGCCAGAACCAACAACATGTTTTATATTATTAAATAAAGTTTCCACTGAAATGGATCTCTGAGCTTTGGAATCCCTCCAGCTGTGTTTTTGAGCAACCACTCTTTAGTTATTAATGCACGTCAGCTATGTCAAACAAGGACCGTTATGATTGTTGATAAGCCTCATTAAACCTAGAACAGGTTTAATAGAAATGTCCCAAACCAAAGCTTGATAGCACCAGGGGAAGTTAACTAATGCTCAGAACTATGTTTGGAATCATGAAACAGCAAATCTAGCAGCAAAACAAGCTGACAGTCAAATTCAGACACTATCAGAGTTACCCTCCAAACAAACTTCTATTGATCACAGACAATGAGGGTGCGTGCAACCAGTGACAATACAGACGACTAATTCTTCTGTTCTCCCATTTGACTTACAGCAGTAAGGGAGGAGACTTTTTTTTCTTTTCAAAGTAGATCAAATTATAGTGCATTAAATAATTTATAGCGTGATATTAAATGATCAATCAAAATCCTACATATCTGACATGGAGACAGTTCTGGAACTTGAGTGCAGTGCAGGTCCAGTGAAGCACATTTCATACACAATATGACCTTGATTCTACATCTTTACCAAAATTTGTATTTAGTTGATATGGTTTGTTCCCTAACAAATATCAGCTGCTCTTAGATGTGCCTATCGCTTTGTTTTTTTTTCCATGCTTGATTAGTCATTGCACCACAGGAATGATTAGTGCCAGACAGCAGGTAATTGGCTCCTTGAATAAAACAATTATTGAGCATCTTGACATTTTCCAGGTCCCATTTTTTAATCCAGATCATTTTCCAAAAAATACATTTAAATGCATTTATGGAGACATCTGTTTTTTGCAGTTAACATGAAAACGGAGAAGAAAAGTCCTTATGTCACTCAAAACAACAAACATACTTATTACTAGTTAACACAATGAAAAGGTTTATGACACGATCCCTCCCCAACATAAAAATGATTCTATCTCCATCGGTTTCATCAAACCTTGTGGCTACCGTCTCATTCCGTCCTGATCCTGGCTGAAATTATCCAAAAGACACTCACCTGAGTTGAGGTGTTGGGCCGGACGGCAGCATCCCGCAGAGTTCGGCCAAAGGGGGCGGAATGTTATTTCATTTATCTTAAAAGCAGTCTATGCATAAACTAGATCATTCATTATTATTATTGCAGGTGTCGAATTTATTATCGTTTTGTGGCTCAGGAAAATTCCTAAAACGTCTACACAATTTCCTTCAATTACACATGTACTATTGCGTAATTGCTTTGTGATTCGGGTTTGGTTACCACTCACACGCGCGCACACACGCCCACACAAATTGAAGATAATTAATGGGCGGACTTTTTAAAAAGGCAGTAGTTTGAATAAGATTTAAGTGGTTTGACGTAGTTTGAAACAGTGTAAACCGTGTCAAGCTTTTTTTTTTCTGAGGACGTTTCCCTTTTGGAGATTAGAAGCTGGTTGGCTAGTTTTCCAAAACTAGAAAACCTTCTTGAGGTTTCTGAAAAGAACCTTGCCACCACATAAAATCTCTTTTTGGCAGCACTTTGTATGCTTTAGAACGCTCGTAGCTGTTACACGCTTCTGTCACTAGATGGCCCAAAGTTCCTCTATGAAGAACAGCATGGTTATACCTATAAAAACCTAAATATGAAGCACATAATATGAGGCAGACAGAGCTGCAGAGTTACACTTCAAAGTTGTTGTGCTGCCAGTCATATGTGCTTCAGTTATCTTCAGCATTGAGGGAATCTGTTTTTTCAATTTCCCCTGGAAATGCTTTTGCCTATCATTTTTTAAATGTGAACCATAGATTTTTGTCTCCATCTAGTGCTTAAAGATAGGAATATTTAATTTCCAATACCCACAATGTCATATTCAGAGTTGCAGAAATGTATTCTTCCTGCCATTGGGCAAGAGGCAAAGTATTCTCCACCATAGAGACAAATCTGTCCAAATTAATCCCAATAGTCAAAATAAAATCCCCAGTTAATGCAGGACTGACATTTTTTGACTGTGCTGTTTTGCAAAAGGACTGAGAGCTGAACTCACATTTATACGGTTGAGATTCAACCAGGAGCCCACTTTGTGAAGAATCAGTGCTCTGCACCACACCACCTGGCTGATCACAACAGGAACGCCCTCATTCATTTCTTTATCTCATCTGGATGTGCTATATATCCTAGACGGGTAATCCGACTTGACTAAATTTTAACTAACAGCACTCTATCTAGGGATACATATTTACAACTCTGTTCCTCACGAGAACGCATAATATAGATTGCATCTAAATGAAATCCTAATGCAGTCTACTACAAGATTTTTCAGCAAAGTTCAAATCTTGCCGATAAAAAAAAAACTACACTGGACACACAAAGTTGACTTCTATTGAATCTTGAAATTGACATCTTCTGTGATTCTGTAATATTCAAATGATTGTTTTCAGCAGGTGTTCTGTGAAAAAAGCATTTTCTTTTATTCTTTTTAATTTTTTACTAATGAAACAGAAGTTTTGCAGGAGTAACCGGTGAACTGTTTTTGAGAAAATTCTTTTTTTTCCCCAGGTCTCTTGGATAAATATTTTACTTATCAAAATTTCCCTTGATTCTTGATTTTGTTGAATTTTATTGTCATGATTTGAGCATATTTATATTTTTAATGGCAACTGAACATGTCCTGTATGACCATTACAACTGCTTTGACACGTAGCATTAGTTTTTAACACTGTCAATTGAACAAAAACAGCTGCAGAATAACAAGAAAGGGCAGAATGGTGACTAATTGGGGACGTGATAAAAATGACTTTAATAGTAAATGATGATAAGGCCATGTTTGCTGAGTGAAACTATGGTAAATAAGGTTATAAGCCACATGATTCATTTCAGTCAGGAAAGACAAAGGGTAGTATGTGCGCTGCAGTTTGACAAAGAAAGAAAAAACTGCCTGTGATACCAGGAGACTTAACTAACAATTATTACTTTTCATCTTCATGGCCGTTTTTTGGGGTAAAAAAGCTCGCCAGCCAGATGACAAATGGGTGAAAATGTTTGTCCCAGTGGTGCCACAAAAATGCCACATTTACTTTTGATTCAATCAGAGGCTCATGTCCAGCAGGGCTCCTTTTGAATTAAAACAAATATCTTCTTTCTTTAGTTCCCAGAGCTGCCACCTGGGCTTTTACCCACCAGCTCACCTGAGCGAGTCAGGTAAACGTGGTTGCAGGTGACCTGAATAGTAAGAGTACAATGTGGAAATCAGTCAACAGCTAATCAACAGAGGACGGAGACACTGGTTTGCCGTGGGGCCAAGGGGGGAAGTTGTAGCTGCAGCCGAACAGCAGCTTATTTTGCAATTCTTTGACCTCCATGTGGTGCACTGGCGCCATGCCTAACCGCATGGACTCCAGTCAAGAGTAAAACACTTGCAACATTGTTGTCAATGCATTAAAACCTGTGGGCGCAAAACTGGCTGCCAGGGAACATCGATGCAGTCACGCAGGGGGAAATGGTGTTATAACCAGGAAGAGGAAGACTGTACACCTGTCGCTCCTCTTTCTCTGGATAGAGGCCAGTCATAATAAGGCACAGCATGAGGGTGTGTGGGTGATAAAACAGGCCAAACAGCTGAGTAGAGAGTTCACTTTGGACAGATTTCAGAAACAGAATGAAGCAAGCTCATAAATAAGTCTCTTTTATTTGGCTTCCTTTTTCAAGACTATATACTCATCAACTGTTCATGATAATGAATGGAATTGTTAAATACTGTACACAGCATACTGAACTCTCCCAGTGCATGTCTTCACCACAGCAGAGAAGTTATTTTCTTGATAAACTAGTCTTCATTCAGCTTTGTTATTTCTGATAAGACATAAGAATACCTTAAGATTAAATAGTGTATGATGTAAACATTTCAAACATTTAAATCTAAAGCAACTTAGTGTTTGCAAAGCTTGTGAGCAGAAGGGAGAGGAAAAGTATACTTCAATGACCGATTGATTGACCTTAGCAGATATATTCCCAAACTGAACACGGGGTTTGATACCAAAGGGTTACTTCAACATATGTGCTACATTTTCTATAACATCCTGACGCTTTGTGAATAATCTACAACAATAAAATTCATACATTTTCTTGACTGCCAGCAGCCAAAGTCTGTCAGACCACACCCACTGCAATCACGTAAAGGCAGGAATGCATGTGCAGAACAGGAAAGTCTGTGTCAGGCAGGTAAACCCTTCACTGTCTTTGTAATGTGCCTGTATAAACAGGTTAGGCTAACATCTCTGATCTAAGATCTGCATGGTCTAAAAATCTCTATTTATGGATACCTGGTTAGAAGTGGCTTATAACTCGAATGTAACTGAATTTGTTTTAAAAGAGCATTTTGTCAGGTCACCTATGACGCTGTTACCTCAATTTTAGTAGATTAGAATGCCAGATTTGAACATTGGGCACACTTTAAACAGTGAGAATGTGAAATATTGGGTTAATATCATAGTGAGGTAGGCCTGGAGGCTAATTCGTTTCAAGCAATTAATCACAGCTTGACCAACAGTAAAAAATAAAAAAAAATCCTTCAACTGCGTAAGGGAATTTCAGCGAGAGTAGCATATATACACACTTACATCCAGCAGACCAATTTCTGTGCAACAAAACCGACCTGGGCACCGAAAAAAAGCAATCAAATGAGTGTACTGCAAACAAGCAGCACATCGTAACAAGCACGGTTGACAACTGTCTGGCAGCAGAAAGCCATTCTTTGCTGCACCGCCTGAACACTTTGCCAAGTGCTCTCCACTTACACATATGCACAGTCACGATCCCACACAAACAGACGCAAATATGCTCCTCAACAGACAACTACACCATATAAGCTGCACATTTCCAAGCAAACATGAGCAGCTACAAGCAACAATGTGCCTTTTTGGAAGAAACACTACATTTTACCAGCATAGTTAGCTTGAGTGTGAACTGAAGCTTCATCGAAGAAGAAAAAACCATGCCATTGTTGATTCATATTAGCAAACAGACCGGAGATTTGTGTGCTAGCATCCTTCATTATGTTTAAATTTCACTGGGCTTAGATTTAGACTTCATATTTTAAGTGAGACACAGTTACATTACTGACCTTTTGTCCCTTGTGAGATACAAAAGTAGCATCAAACAAAGCCCTGGTGCATTACACAAAACATCCTCACCATTCCACACACAAAACACTGAGTACATTAGGTTCAAGCCCTGCTTGCCCCCTGATTGTATCGCATTATCTGCACAAGAAAAACAAAATACAACAATGAATGTCATGAAATAAAACCTTATAAAAAAATAAGCTCTAAAATGCTGAATCTTGCCCACAATCTTTAGCCAGATACTGTTTCACTGAAAGTATCTCAACTGTGATAGCTACTCCAACATTCCCAGTAACTGTATACAGTGCACACATACCCTGTGCGTTCAGAATATGTAGTGGTACAAAAAGAAACAGTAAAAGCAGCAATTTGAGGGGTTGTTCGTGTCCAGTCTCATTATTTCCTCAAGTCTTTTTTTTTTCTTCCTTGCTCATGTACGGTAGAGTCTTCTATGGTTTCAACTGAAATCTTTCAAACTAAATCCACCTTCCGCCTGTTGTGGAAGTCACAAGGCGAGTCTGCAAAGGCGGAACGCTGAGGCAGAAGGTAGTAGTGTGTGGTGCTGGCCTTCTGGCCGTTCTCCATCACAGGAAGGATGCAGGGAGACCCCTCGCTGTTCTGTCTGTGAAAACTCCGGCCGCTTACGTACTTCGGATCGGGCGCAAAGCTTTGGGTGGGCGGCATCACCCCGTTGGTGTAGGTGGGCAGGCTCTTGGGACTGGGAGTGCGGGAGCTGCCCCTGGACAGCGGGTCCCTCGGGGGCAGCTTGGGTGGCTTGTCTTCGTCGCTGTAAGCCCCGGAGGAGACCTCCGCTGACCAGCGCCGGCAGTCCCCGGTCTTGAGCGTGCGCGGGGGGATGGGCGGCGGCACCTCCGCTTTATCTGTGCTGTTGGCATGACGCCTGTGGCATGTGAGGCGCAGCAGGGAGGGCTTGTGTAAAGAGCCGGCGGGGCCGGAGTGGGAACGCCGCAGCCTCCTCTGAGCTTTGTCCTGGGGTCTCTGGCAAACCGCCGGGGCGGGGGGGTCTAGTGCTTGCGGCTGATGCTGTTCTCGCACTTCTTGTGGCGGATGAGCCTGATGGTGCTGCTGCTGCTGCTGCTGGGGCTGTCCGGAGCTTTTCGGTCCTAAAGGACCATCGTAGTAAGCATAGTTAATCTGCCCACAGTCCCTGAAGCTCCTTCGGCTGGGGAGCCCGTATCGAAACGGAGACGGTTTGGAACTCTGGTCAACGCTGGACACCAAGCGGATGTTATCATCCGTGCTCGTAAAAAATTCTACTTCGTTGTCTATAGCCTGCTCAGAGGAAATGTCTGTCTGCGGGGGGATGGGTGGCAGAGGCTTGGAGCATCTGTCCGGCGTCTGTGGCGGGCTGCTGAACTCATAGAACGAGAGCCTCTGGAATGAAGGGACCACCTGGTCGTCGTCAGCCGGACTAGGGGTGGATGGTTCGGCGCTGCAGGACAGGGAGAGGTGGGAGGGCCGGGATTTCTTGGGAGGTAACCTCTGTGAGCTGGGACTGTGTTTATGTTCTGTCGGAAACATAAAGAGAGACAACCGTCGCTTAATGTCACGGAAAAAGATGAATGAAGTTAGTTTGCCGTGATCAGAATTCACTGGTTCGAACTTTGCTGCATCCTTTAATAAACGGATTCAGAGATACAACACGCGCACTTTGGCTTTTATGCTTGGGAGAAAACATGTGGCGGATAGGAGAGAACAGGCGCTTACTTTCATAGCTGGGAGGTGGACCCTTTGGCTGCGACCGATAGCTGTGATCCGTGTGTGCGGTATCCATGCTGAAGTAGAAGCTGCTGATAACAGAAATGTCATTTTCAATTAGTAGGGCTTAAAAAGAAGCCCCACAACTTTTCTTTATCTACAAGAGAAATAAGACTAACCCTAACCATATGACTTCAACATGACAACATGCAACCCTGAAACATCTTCACTCTCTAAAATCCTCCCCTATCAAGCTGCCACGGTAGTCCCGGCTTCTAAACACTCACTTGTCCATGGGCTCATGGCGATAGCTCCAGGACGGTTTGGATCCAGCCATGCTGTGACAGTAGCTGCCCCTGAGGAAGGGGTTTTCTATGGGAAAAGAGATCTCCTGGGCAGTCAAGCCCACTGTGGACATGCTCCAGGCACAGTCGGATCGCATCAAAGCCAGGAAACACTCGGATCGCCCGGCTGGCTGCCCCTGCTTCTGGTGGACCTATAACACAGACAGAGCACAGCCATGAATGATGGTGAATGGAGGCTGAAAGCAAAAGCAGGTGAAACGGAGCAGAACATGGTGCGGCACACTGAAAAATACTTTCAGCAAAGAAAGCCAACGTCCCTTACTAAAGCCCAAAAAGAAAGCTCTCCTCTTCCTATTTTGAAAAGAGGCCCAGAATGGATAGTTTAGGTTGTTGTCTGATCAAGTTTCCTTTAGTTAAAAAAAAGGAAAAAGAAAGAAAACCATGTAATACATTTTCTGAATAAAAAAGAAAGCTTATGATAGTGGGAACACTGAGTGCTTCACTTAAATGCGGGCGTTTTACACTTTTTACGGACTGATCTTTAAATCACATACAGATCAGGCTTTATTAATGAATATCTTTATAGTCCATATCCATCCTACAGACAATGTTTCGTAATGGGTTTAGTTTGTTTTTAAGCTTGACCGTGCCAAACTGCAGTGCTGCAATCCTGCTCGACTTGATCAGGAAACGAAGGGGCTCCTCTTGTTACTACAAATATACCTGATGTTGCAAGAACCACTCATGTCAAGTGACCTGAATGTTCGTGTCATGTCAAGTATGTATCGGGGGTGAATAAACAATGAATACAATATTTAGAGGGGTGGAAACCTGGCAGTAGTTGGTTTTTCAGGGATCAGCTGTGCACTGGAAGCAAAGCAGACCTGGCATTTTAAATAAGCTCAGAAACTCAGAAAAATCCTTATAATTTAGAATTTGTGGTTGGAACTCTGGGTAAACTGTGAGGAAGCCAGTCAGAAATAACCGGTGAACGGTTATCTTCACCACAATCAGTCCTTGCTTTTCACCACTCCTGGAGAGCAATATCTGATGTGATGATTGAGTAAAACACAGCCCTCTTGCTTCTGGTCTCCTTTGAGCCATATTTATGTGCTGACCTGACAGCTGGTGAGAAACAAAGCTCTAAAACAACAGGAAGCCCGGGGCCGTCAGCATGAGCCAAGCTGCCCAGCAAGGCATGCAATCCTCCCCCCCCACCCCCTACCCACGAATTCGGTTCGGCGGGGACGGGAAGCAACATGATCCTCGATAATGAACCCCGAGGGGCTTGCGCTTCCTCTTGCAACAGGTGCAAAGACAGTTCATTCTGGCAGTTAACCACAGGAGCATTTACAGGCAGCAGGATTAAACAAATGATGTAGCCATGCACGGCAGAAGCCCTCCTGAGGAGGAATTCTTCAAGTCAATTAATTCTGACCCTGTGACCAGAGAATGGGAATCTTTTTATGGTCATATCTGTGCATGGGTGGTCAGGCCCCTGGGGGCAGGAGGGCAGGAGGGAAGGGGGCTCTGCTGAAGGTTGGCGGCGACATCCTCAGCCGGTCTACCTCTGATTCAAGCTTGGAGAAGGCTAATCGGCCTCAGACCTTGACAGAAGAAGTTCACACCCCTCTCATGACACCCCTGCAGCGGTTTCCGAGCAACCATACCCGCTCTACCTGTGCGGCAAGCAAACAGCGCGCACACCCCCTCACTTTACCGGATTGAGATAATAATGGTTAAAAGCCCTCTAGCAGGCAGGTGACTCACGCCACAACACACAAGTCAGCTATTTAGCAAGGCTGGGTATAATAATGATACACAGTGAATTGATATTTGCTTCTTTTTTTTTGTAAAGGGCAAAAAAAAAAGAAAAATGAAAGAAAAGATGCAGATTTAAGTCAAGTTATAGACCTGCAATCGGGAAAAAGTTAAGATTAAATGAGAGAGGGGAAGAAAGGAAGGCAGACAATCATGTGTTACTACATCTACATTGTTTGTGGCTCACAATGCACATATTGGATGCTCAATGATAAATCAAAACAATGTGTGTGTGCTGCTGGCACACACACTTAACAAGAAAATAAACAAGACGCCCCAAACAGACATTTCATTTCTCATTCTGAACTCACCTCAATAGGCTGGTGGCTCCTTTCTAATGGTTGACCCCAAAAGTCCTCTTAGATTGAAATTAAGCTCCTTCCTGTTGGCCTGGACTCAGATCAGATTTTTTTGTGTTTTTTTTGCCTTTGTTATCGTCTGATCCGTACTGCCTCGGGAACAGTACCCCTTCGAGTACACTGTGACACTTCTAGATGGCCCAGCGTTGTAGTGAGAAATGTTTTATAAGCTCCACCACCATGGAGACGCGCTGGCTCCGCCTCGCACACTTGCCCTTAAAGGTGCAGTCTCCCTGTCTGTGACTCACGCTGCTTGCAGCCAACACGTCGCACGACCAACAGAGAGAACATGGATTGCTGGGCGAACTTAAACACGACTCAACTTAACGTGATCGAAATCTGCAGGACCACTTTTAATCTGCTTTTGACCTCAAAAGAGAGGTGCATGCTCACAAAGCTTCCAGAGAAGGAGAAGAAGTTAAAAATCCCTCCCCAAGTTTAGCTTCTCAAAACCTTCCACGGAACAGCTCCTGTTAGAATCATATATTTCTTTGACTTGGCTTCATGAGCACCGCGCTGCAGCCAAGACCACAGATCTGAAGTCAGACAGAAGATGGCTGCAGGGTTTAGAACTCACAGGCCAGGTGAAGAGAAGCATTCTTTTCTGCATGGGACGCTGCTGGCAGCTGGATCAAGCCAAGCCGCTCATTTATCAGATCGGGGACATTGTCTTTCAGCCAGACCTGTTCTGCCTTTACATGACGCGGTGTTCACATCACACATTTCCTCTTTATGGTTTTACATGAGTAATTTGGAACACACTCTAAAACTGAGCCGTGTTGTATAAACTTCTTCATATAAACCCGACCGGGCCAAACATACCTAATGTACAGTATTCAAACAACGATACAATAGCAAGGAACAACACCTGAGTTGAATCAATAGTGGCAAAAAAGCGCAGGCGTGTGTGTCTGCAGAGACAGAACACGTTGTTCCTGTGTTTGGGAACCCCTCAAAGATTACCCAGGACCCATCTAATCCCCGTTATGAATTCAGAAAATGTTCCGGGATGACTCTGGACCATTAGGCAGAGGCCTGGTAAAATCGACAGCTGTTTGTGGAATGATGAATAGCAGGAGGAGAAACAGCTTGCAAAAAGCATGAAAAACCTGTGAGGGTAAAGTCAGAAATGGAAAAAGTGAGAGTCAATCAACCCAAGTTCAGCAAATAGAACAGGTCTGTCTTACTGCACCACATTTCACTAAAGAGATAAAGAGATATAAAGAGACAAATAGGCTACCAAATGATTTCTCCACCCTCCCCAGTCCCCTCCCTGCCAGTGAACCACTTTGTGATGTCATTGCTGACAGGAAGTGCCTTATAAAGTTAGCCATGGAGAGAAAAAAAAGAAACTCAGCGAGGGAGTAAGATAAGCAGGCACAACCAGAGGCAGCCCTGATGATAGATGAAAGATCTTAGGTCAGAGAGGATATCCTTCACAGGAAAAATTTCTCTGGCTTTTTCTTTGGGTTTTTCCTCATGACTCATGCTTTACTTAGTTTTTTTTACATCTAGCACATTCCCCCTTAAAAAGCAACACCTTTGGCCACTCTTGCTCTCAGCTGCTGTGGCAGTACAAAGACTTCCACGTTCTGGCTCACATTCCAGCATAATGGAGTACATATGAAGTGGTGCCTCAGTCTCTCAGCTGATTACTGAAGTCCTCCCCGCCAGGACACCAGGCAGGGTGGAGTTTACTCACAGACAAGACCAAAAAAAACCCGTCCCAATATTGTAAATGATTTATTCACTGTGGAGGTCACAGCATTGATTGCTGCTGCCTGCTGAGGTAATTAGATTACATGCATATTCAGCTTGCATCCAAAGTTCACACTGATATAAACACAGCAGCTAAAGATTTGGTGGAGTAGTGACATGACGTCAGCCCGGAGAAGATTCTGCTGAACGTGTGGTATACGGACAAGTGATAAGGGAAGGCCATTTTTGTACGAATGCACACCAGATTAAAACAAACTTCATAGCAGTAAACACAGAAGGATGTCAGTCTTTATTAAGAGTTTTCTCAGTCAAGAAATTAGGAATGTTGTCACATAACAAAAGGCAGGCATAAACTCCTGAAAAGGATTCTTTTGTTCAGATTCTTTTTTTTCCCCCTTTGTATCTTGTCTTATTGCTTTGACCAGATTTTTCTCAGCCCTAATTGATAACATACTGATACAAACTAGTAGGGTAACATAACAGCTGCAGAAAGCATTGCTATGACAAATTATAAATGCCAGTAATGTTTCTCCTAAGAGAACGTAACTTGGTGTGTATTTGAACTCCTCTGGTGTGCCCTCATCTTAACCAGGCACCTTTGATGACCAGTGACATAGAAGTTAAAAAGAGATCAAGATAAAGGCCGGATGTAAAAATAAAGATAAACAACTTTATATATATACATATATATATATATATATATATATATATATATATATATACGAATATATATATTCGGAAACTTTCCGCCTCCAACCACCCCTTCGTGATTCATTTTTAACCTTAACTGTTCATACTCCCGGAAGAGGCCTGCTTAATGTTCCAAGTGAAGCATTTAGACATAGTTATTATCATTTAGTTTCCATTCATGCTCTGCCTCAAGTGTCTGCCTTTGTTTTTGCTAAACACCTCAGACTGTGTTCCTGCTCTGAGATTTACTCTTAACAAACCATTATTCACCAGAGATTCTGTGGAATCAAACAAACACGACTGTTTTTTTCTGATTGATGTCCTATCTGGCATCCAATTGGGTGGGGGACTTTTAACAGGTCTGTTTAAGAAAGAGCACAGCACCTTAAAAAAGCCCAAAGTGGGAGATGAAGCAACTGATTTTTATCAATGGATATGTTTTACATTGGGTTAGCACCCTCACCTCACAGCAGGAAGGTTCCCGGTTCAAATCCCTGGGTGAGGGGGGGGGGGGGGATTGCCCGCTCTTCCCCTGGATAAGTGGGTTCTCTCTTGGTATTCCAGTTTTGTCCAGCCATAAAAAAAAACATGCAGAATTGCATGAAACAAACAGCAAAAAGGCGAGCAAACACAATGTCAAATGATGCTTTTTTTTCAAATGTCAACATAGGTTGTGACTCCTTTGAGAAAAGGAGCTTTCATTAAATATTTACAATTGTTCTCATCGAGCGTGTGGATGGTGTAATTTTACAGAGAGCAATAAAAGGAGTTGTTCACAGACACAATAGGCTTTTCATTTCAGCATGACTGGCAGACACACAGGCTCTACTGCTGGATGCCTTTTGTTTTGTAGCTGACACATTCACCAAGCAATGGCATGTCATTTCTAATATCAACGATACAAGACTAGATTACAGCTATTGTACCCATTAAGCATGCTAAAGTCCTGAAAGGCCCCCGACTGCCTTAGGTATTAATCACTTCCTGTGTTGGTAGAAAGATTTCGGGAAAATCGAGGGATTCCGGGACGGACAGGCTATCGCACTTTGCTGTTCTGTGTTTTCTGTTTCAGAGTGCAAGTAATCCAAAGCAGCAACACCAGGTCAGTATTGCATCACTCCCCGACATTGTTGTGTTGAGTAGTTCAAGTGCAGCCCCGGCCTGTTTGTTAGTAATGGGTGGAGCAAGTCCATCCACCTCCTTTACGATGACAGGGTGTGTTTAGACTCCAGGACCTGACATAGACCGGGGGAGTTATTGGCAAACTTAACTTATGACTGAGACTGAATCAAAGTCATGTTAGTAATTATTAGTGTGGCAAATGCTTCTGTGAGAAAGAGGGAACATACTTTTGTGATGACATCCACAGTCGTGTATAATCCCATTCACTGACATCCACACAAAAACCAGGATCTGTTCCTGATGTTTGGGGGATAGCTGTGAAAACGACAGCTGTGGGGTGATGGAGGACGTCACGCTGGTTTGATTCTCCCTCCAGCTGCTGGCCTTTAACCAGCTCTACAGCAGAATGGATGGACAAAGAAGGAGACTTGCTCCAACTATGCCTCTCTTCCAGACTAACAACTAATGCAAGGCTCTGAAATTAAGACATTTTATCAACCTGTATTTCTAAATGTCTTCTCTGGTCGAACTGGTGAATCCCAAATGGTCTCATGAAGGGAAACATTACACATTTCCAACAATGTAATGTCTGGATTGTCTTTCAAATGCAAAACAGGAGTTTTTGGCATTAGGCCGAGTGGTATCCCAGGTTTCCTGTGCTCCTGATGTTATCCCCTAGAAGAGAGGGTTTAGGCTACACCAACTGTAGCGATCTATTAATCTTAGGTAACATCTGATCACTGGGGGAGTTTTCTCTCTCCTCAATATCCTGGTTCCGGCCCACCCTGGGGAGATATTGAAATGCAGCACAAAGTGTGACCTAAGGCCTCCAGGTCTGCTGATAAAGATTTCAGATGTTGTACAGCAAAGAGTAGGCTTACCATCAAGCCTCAAGGGACGGGTGGGGGGGGGGTCGGGGGCACTTCTTCTGATGGAGGAGGTATAAATCAGAGTCGGGAAAGCATTGCTCTCCAGGTACACTCAGGGAACTGAAAACACATGTGTAAGAAAAGGATGAAGTCCGCAGATGAGCTATGCTCAGTAAGCTGAACAAGTCCTGTTTTCCCATTTGTGTGCACAGCATAGCCTGATGACAGAGACTGAGTCATCCAGGGCAGAGTATGTGCTTTGTCAGAATGTCTTTTGTTCCATTCACCCGTGGATTTAGAGTGCCTGGTGAAAACAGCCAGCCTACCTGACCTGGCACTGGGCAGCAGCCACATTAATTCTGAGCAACAGCGATCTTCTGGATCACTGCTCACACAGGTCTGTTAATAAGCAGGTTCGGGAGAATAAAATTGAAGGCCAGCTCCCATTTTCCATCCCCTGCAAGGAGGCTGGCTGTGCAGCCGCATATGTTAGAGGTAAAGTGTGGAGCTCCAGGGGGAGATCTCTGAGTGGGTGGAAATGCTCGGTTCCATCCAGTTAGGTGCAATAAGAACCTTCAGGCTTACATGGTGAAAACCATGTAAGATGAATAACTGAGCGGTGTCTACTGTTTAGCAAAACATCATTTGTTCCTTTTCCTGAGAATTAATGCAAACTCACACCATGACATAACAGTGGAAAACTGTAAACAGTTGCAGCTTCAATCATTTGCTTGTTTAAAGATAGGTAATGTAGTTTTCTTTTACAACATAATATCACCGGCCTGTTTCAACACCACAAAATGAAAAAGAAAGCAAATGCCTAATCTGACAAGCATCATACAGCAAAACATTTGTTTTTATCTTTTTGTTCATGTTCTTGAAATATTTTTCTTATCCTCCCGTCCATCTAAACTTGATTCAGGGGTCAATACTGACATTGATGTTTCCATGTGTGTAACCGATTAGACACACACCCGTGTACAATTACAAATAAATGCTACTTATGCAAATAGTTTTTATTTGTAAACTAATCAGATCAATATTGTAGAGCAACAGACAGTGAAGCTTAGACGTTCTACCAATGGTCTCTGTTTTAATTTCCTCGTTTTCATGTCTGTGCATTTTGATCCAATCCTTTCATAATGAAAAAGTTTAAACTATTTTTTTTTCTCCACTATTCAAGACAGAGCGGTACAATGGGAACCCTCCCATTGTACCACTCTGTCTTGAAGCCTTACAACATTGGAGCCTTACAATATAGACTGTATTTAGCTCTGCGTGGAAAGAACATTTAAAGTCAACTTTGAATAAAAGCTGTAATTAACGGGGGCGGCGAGAGATTATTCTTAACCCTGGAGAAAAATAGGAGGTTCTTCCTTCCACACAGTATTTTTATATCATGTTAAAATGAAAGCAAAGTTTTTTTTCTTTTTTTTCTTTTTGTTGGTGTATCACATGGTTAAAAAAGTGCAGGCACCAAGATGTTGCCAGGTACTTTTCATTCAGTAGACAAAAGCATAATCAAAATGTCACAAAGTCTCACTTTAAGTGGACTTGAATTGACATTTACAACAAAGTGAGCTGTTATGTCTTGTACATGATACAAAAATCTCCGTTTGTCTTTGCCTTTTTTCCGTCTTCCGCCCTGGGGACACTGTCCTCCATGCAGTGCTGTGGTCCCTGGCAGGAAGTAAATCAGCCAAGGAGTCGCCCCAGACCAAACACACAGCAAGGGCCTCTGGAGCCTGGAGGTGTGTGGGAGGCGTCCGCCGAGCTCACGGGCCACAGTGTGCTTGTTACTTCCTTGTCAAGTAAAAAAACAGACTTTACAGTGCACACAGATGTGCACATGAACTCACACTGACTCATGCAATAAGTTGTGCATATATAGACGCCTGCACATACCTGAGTTTACAGTCTAACAATAAACAGGGAGACAGACAAGAAGACAGCCTGCTTATTCTGAGGTTGACTCTTACATCTTTCAATTTTGACACAATCCAAACATTAAATTTTAGTGTCTGTACTTAACACACCCTTCCGACAGATGATTCCCAAAAATCGTATTTACCAGAATGCGGACATAATTACTCCATCATTTGAAGCTTTCTGTAAAACCTCTAATTCAAACAAAAAAAACAAACAAACAAGAAAAGAGACTCGATGTACGCCACACATTGGAACACAGAGTCATATTGCACGTCTGTAAGAGATATCACACTCACATATGTGTCTCTCTGACCTTAGACTGCCTTTGTTGAAGGACTGGCTTTAAATAGGGGCACATGTTGGAGTGGTTGACACTCTGTTTGTGTTAAAGAGCCTTATATGTTACCTCTCATGATCTGCATTTGATCATAAGTGGTCCCTTCTTCACAAGATATTTTTTAAGGAATATGTTATGTCTTGCTACATTTTGACTGTTTTTAATTTTTTTTCCTTGATAAAGCAAACACATCCATTTTCATCAGGAACATTTGCATACGTGGTTCCACAAAGGTATGGTTCTGGCCGGCCACATTTGTCCTTTTCAGGTGGAGCTTAAAGGTCCTTAAAGATCAAAACAGCTCACAAGTTGTTTTGGTGACAGATTTGGTATCATGTCGCTCAGCTGAACTGGACAACTTTAAAGATTTTTATGTAGGTATCCACCTTTGTATCAATTCGTTTCACAGCTTTTCTGTTACTTTCACATTAAAGCCCAGGATGGGAAATGTGGACGACACACAGAGCGCTTACATTTTAAGCATGTACCATAAAGATTTCAAATGCGGATTATTTATTTAAGTATGTGTTTCATTGATTTTTTAAACAACAGCATTTCTGTCTTAACCCATCTTAGCATATAATCACATTCTGGCTTCCTTGCCAATAGTAAATTAAATTTAACTATTGAAGCCACCAATAGTGGTCTAGTACAGTCTTTACTCCATTTTATTATCTCTTATCAACTGACGAGAAGATTGTGGAATATTACAGGGTCTTTGTGTTTGTGTAAAACAATGTGCTACTGTACAGCCAGTGTGTGCTTTGAGCTTATCCTGCATGAATGTACTCTTTTCAGCTAACAAACAGTTCCCACCAGGACCTGCTAATTAGGTTCATATTCGTCAAATGTCTGGAAGTAGCTGCTTTACAATGCTGTCTGGAATGCTGCAAAGCCCAAAGAAATCCCCATTAAGTCTTTCATTCAAAGCCTTTTCTAATTAAGAGTCAAACTGTCAATAAGTGCTTGTAGTCTTTGTGCAGCGACCGCATAGTGAGATTCAGGATGTGAAGGTGTTTTTCTACAACAGAACAGGTCACTAAAGCTCTGCAGGCTGCAGCTTTGCAAAGCGTTTACTATTTGCCCTGGAGAGGGGAAGTACGTTCTCCTAAACTCTTCCCAGCACAAACTACTGTAGTGGATGCATACCAAACCCGGGCCAGATAAGATAGTGAGTCATTGAAAGGGGTCCAAAACACCCAGCTCTTCCTCCCTTGAACCGACAGCTCCTTTCAGGGATATCTCTACTTAGCCTCCTATCAGGACAGGAAGCACCCAGCAGAGAGAGACAAAAACAGCTCTGCTTCCTCTGGCTTTTCTCTGCCGTGAGAAACTGAGCTAATTGGAAGTGGATAAAGGATCCAAGAGATTGGAAAATGTTGAGTTTGTTTTTGTGAGTGTTCGCGTGCAGGCAGCTTATGGCCCCCGTGCACTTGCATCTGGGTGCATGCAAGTGCAAGAGAGGGATGAATAACGTCACAGGATGAAGAGCAGAGGCACAGGCCACACTTCATGGGAGCATGTCAGCGTGCTGTTGGCACTCTGCGTGAGAGGAAGCAGAGACGACATGAGGTGTGTTTTCAAATTCTGTCTTGCCCGTTTCTCGGACCAGCCTGCACTGTACACTTCTCGCACAAATGGAAGAACACCACTCTTTGATGTGTGCTGGCCTGGCTGTTTGCGTGGCTCCATGTGACACGCTGTCGAGCCGTCAGGTGACGCGGCTTCAGCTCAGCAAACAGACACAGAGCCCTGCTGTTCCGAAGCTGAAGTAGTGTTACTGATATTTACATTTTCAGTCAAACCAGAGACAGGAAGTGAATAAAAATGTCTGGGACTAAACATTTTCTACATCCAAAATATTCTGGATGACTCATGTGAAAAGAGGGAGTTAGAGGGGAGCAGTGTGTGAGAGCATTTGAGAAAGATGGGTCAGGGAGTAGTCATGGGAGGGAAGCCACCCACACCTACCACAGACGTTTGACTCATGCGGTTTGGTTGGCACACGGCTGGGAGACGGGGACACTCCACTCAAGCCCTCCCTTTGGATGTGCGGCCTTGGCCTGAGCTGAAGCCCCAAAGCATAGCGGAGGACCCAAAACCACACTACTGGAGCCATGAAGACTGTCGAGGGATGAGTAGACACATCATTACTTTAATCATGACCCACTGTTAGATGCAGATGTTGTCATGACTGCCTCCTCTGCAACAACAGATGTTGAACGCCTCCCTATGGAATTGCTGCTCTGCAGAACATGTGTGACGTTGTGATATCTCAAAGTAGGACTTTTCTATGTTTGAGCTTTGGCTATTATGCTCTGCAGATGAATAAGAGAAATATCCTTTGCTGGAATTTTCTCAGTTTTCTCAGCAAAGTGATTGTTGTCCGGAATACAGTCTGATAACAACATCCATTTTGAGCTGAAGGACTGTGTAGTTCTGTAGTCATCAATACAGTCTGGATAGGCCTGTTAGTGTGACAGATTTAAGGAGATCCAAATTGATAGATGTGTCGATAATCCACCTTTTTTTCTTAGGTTTCAAAATGAATTTTTTGTTTGTGATTGGGTTCCTGGAATACCATTTAGGGTATCAGTGCTAAAATATCATTGACTGGAATTGTCAATTTGGCAAGGATGAAAGCTTCACCGGCTCCTTTTTCTTCATCATTTAATACCTTTTACAGCCCCATCAGCACTGATTGTTTTCGTTTTATATTCATGGAAATTCACATCAACGTTTCTTGTATACCCACATTACTCGCATGGGGCCATCAGCTTTCTCAGTCTGTAAATGAGCACTCATTTTTTGGATAGTTGTCTCCTCTCATTTCATCTCGGATGGCGCTGTTTACCCCAGCATTTAAAGTTGGAGACATTCTGTAGCACTTTGCAACATAAGTGTTTATATACTATTATTACTATGATGATTGACTTAAAGAATTGTTTGTAAAATGATTTCAAGATAATCTATCTACATTTAAAAAGATGGTGACAATACATGGAATTTTGTTTTATTTCACTACAACAGATGAACATAAATGCATTTCTCTGAATTCATATTTTCACTAAAGTTCTTTACAATTCAGGGATGCACATGCCTCTGATCAGGACTGTACATTGGTTGGCACATGGTGTACTTGTTATTTCACTTTTCCAGCAATCTCTCTCATTCAAGTTGCATAACAGGTCGTTCATCTCTGTGTAATGGTAAAAGCCAGAGACAGTCGTTCTTAAAAGGAATGCTGCTTCACTTCACAAGTAAGTAAGATCATTTAAGTGAGTTCAAGTGGAATCTGCTTTTTTCTTATTTTGTTTATTGCCCTTGTAAGACTCAGACCGGGGTAGGTTAGCTCTTTTTATAACATGTGATGTTTTGCTTGGTTTTACACATGGCCTCTCTTTCCTGTTTTCCAACAACGATGTGCCTGACTGGTCACTCGGTGTACATTCTGTCTCCCTGAGGTTTGTATTTCCAAGCTGATAAACTCTCTCTCCTATGGACACTGAGATAAGGGCTGCAGATTACGAGAGGTAGGATAGTTGAATAGTTTGTGTGCTCTCTTATAAGCCTCATTGCGCATGTGTTGCATATAAATCTATCCTCACGCTATCTCCTCTAGGGTTACAGAGAGTTTTCTGATTGACATGGGAGCACTTCCTTCTATGGAAACCACACAGAGACACAGAATGCCAAAACCTTCCTCGAGTGCATGATGTAAGACTGTTAGTCAACTGCCGAAGGGCCACGTTTTGTGTGCCATCGCTATATTAATCTCAGAGCCGAATTCAGCTCTTGTATTTGGTTGGAAAATGAAAAAAGAAATCCATATGTCTGACAATAAACACCTCGTAGCGTAAACAGATTGCACTAATATCATCCCAAAACTATAAGAATGCATCACTGTTCCGTGCCATGGTGTGACTAAAATCCTGGGAAAAGTTAAACATCTGGATGCCAGCTCCTGCCAGGGTCGAATCACCTCCTCACTGGGAAAACTCTTGAAAGCTGTGGACTCAAACACACTGGCTGGTTGGAATAATGCTGTGGCAAACCCATTTGTTTACAGAACTTCCCATTGCGGTAAACACAGATCAAAAAAAGTCTGACATTTTTTAAACTCCCACCACCCACACTGTCTCATAAAGGCAGGACGCGGTTGAAAGTACAGCTTGAACTGGGTGCAGACTTTTTTTTTCTGTTCCCACTAACTCCATTTAGGGTGGCTGACTGGTTTGAGTCTAGTATTTCATACACATTCAAAACCCACACATTGTTTGTTTTACTTGTTGCCCTGGTGATAGTTGCATCTCTCAATAGTTGACCTGAATAGATGCTGTGGGGGCTGTGCCAGCCAAAGCTAAAGTCAAACGAAGAGAGGTAGATCAGATATACTGTCTGAAGTACTGGAAGTGAATTATCTTGGGTTTGTTTGCCATAGGTAGCCTTAGATAAAGAGATTGACTGTCAGTTGCATTATTCCCATAATTAGGGTCAAATTTTGGACACTCAGGGTTGAATGGGACATTTATCAGGTTTGAGGGGAAGCTAGAGAGTTTGCATGTGCAACCTGGAGTTTGTTTTGAAAGTGGCAGTGATGGAAGGAGGCCAAAACAAATCCTTAGACATATGGAAAGGGTCGGGGGCTGAATGATGTTTGTTTCTGGATCAGGAGGGCGTTCCTTTCTTACTCTGTTAGCTATTTCATAGGTAGAGAGATATATTACTGCTGTCTGATTGCTTTACAACCATTGGCACCAGACCGTCTGCCTCAGGTAGGACCTGCACCTGTGTGCTCAACAAGACTGATAGGACTGAAACACAAACGACACACTGCTGTGGCGACAGCCTCTAAATGCTGACTGTCTCCTCAGTCAGATGCGTTATGCATTTTATGAGTACTTGTGCTTATGGAATAAAAATAAGGTAAATCTGCCATTGTTCTGTCAATAATTTTTCTTTAAAATGAACACAAACTTTTTACTATGACCTATGACTTTTGAAAAGAAACTCATTACAAACTAATGTGAGAAATTCATCTACAGGGAAAGGTTTAACTTGTGTTATCAAGAAATCAAAGAGTAAAAAAAAAAATTACTCTTGCAGAGGACTCAGCAATTTGTCAGATAATCGTGGGGCAACACTGAGGGTTTGTCATCTGTGACTGGTTGAACCTGATCTGTCACATGTATCTCTGTCCTCTTGTTAAGCACAGAGGGTGGGGTTTACCCCGGTCTGTCAGAACAGAGTAAAAAAACACTTTAAAATGCAGAATGCATTTAAAAAAGATAAATGCACACACACATATATATATGTGTGTATATATATATATGTATGTATATATACATATATTCATATCAGTTTAGCAAAATTGTAACTACCCCCATTGTGATACACTTTATCTTTATTCATCTTGGATGCATGGCTTTGATTCTGCATGCACCTGTGAAGACAAAAAAACTGGTCAGCACGTTGTGCAACCGCTTGGCAATTGCTCTGTGAACCTGCTCATGCAAGTAACTGTCCACAAAAGTTTCTTGGTACACAAATCATACTGTATGCACTCAGTGTATATAAAGGTTTAAAAACAAGTATATATACTATATAGACACACACATATATATATGTGTGTCTATATAGGTATAACAAGGTCTGTGTTTGCCTATTTTTTCCAAAGTTTTGCTTTTGTTTTGGTTGTAAATGTTTAAGGCTGAAGTTCTACTGACTGTGTCAAACTTGATCTCTTTGTGAGTGTATTTAAAGGGAAAAAAAAGAAACGTCAAACTGGAAAGTCAGGATTTATGACTGCACAAAAAATGTGTTGCTCCAAGGTTAACCCCGTGTTGTACAGGAGAAAACATACATGGAACTATCTCAGGGTGAAAACCTATGCACCCTAAAACCCGTAGACCTGAATGTACGTTTCCATCTCCTGTGAGAGTACTGCAGGCTGTGCGTCTGTGTGCGTGTGTCATACGGGACCGGTTTACAAACACAGTCTGGCCTACCGTTACCGGACACCGGAGCTATTCTGGCCTCTTCCGATGCACGCCATCCCCGTGTCCGGTCTCCATGTGGAAGTCTGCAAGGCAAGGTCACGGGGTCACATTCCTCCAGCTCTTTGGCATTCTGCCCCAGGGTTCAAGTACTGTGGAAGTGTGTGTTTGTGTGAAGTGTGTGCGCAGGGGTTGTTTGTCTTTCCTTCCACAAAGTGCCTTCTTTCAGAGGGGAGCCACTCGGTTCTGTGCTAGTAAGACTTACACACTGCAGTTCAAAATACAGAGTGGAAATGCAGAGACGGACTGGTAGCCGTCAGGAACAAACAGTATGGTGTAGAACTTTAAAAGGATGTGTTGCTGTTGCCACACATACTGTCTTCAGCGCTGCTCGGCTGTGAGATAAGTGCTATGTTAAACTGCAGTTTGCTCCAGGGTGGACAGCGATCCCTCAGGATCAGATGCTTACAGACATATCTTGAGTCTATCTGGGTGGATTTGTCTCAGTGTTTGACACCTGAGGACACAAAGTGAATGCTGCTGCAAAGTACAAAACAACTCTGAGAGGAACTCAAAGCTGTCCACCAGAACGAGCAGCGACAGACAGACAAGCTTCACATCCTGTATTGATACCCATTTGATCTTTATTTGTAATATAATAGAACATTTCTTTATTTTCTGATGATTTACTTTTTTTTTCTTTAGTATGTTTTCAGTGACTCACCTACAATCAGAAAATATGTAAATTCAGACAAATATAAAATGAAATTTTCCTTTGCTTTTCTCTGTGTGCAAATTAAAGAGTTGAGCAATAATAAACAATCATATTCAACAATAATATCAGAGTAATTGTGAAAATATAGTAAACAAGGGACTTCTGATTCAGACACTTCTTTGTTTTGATTACATGGAATGGAGGAGGTGCAGGTAATCCCAGGACCAAAGTGTTCCTGCTCTTATCTTCTTTCCTGGACTGCATCTGGAGAGGGCGGATACGTCACACAACCACAGAGGATAACGCTCAGATCTCAGAAAGATGAGGAGTGTGGGAGTAGAAGATAAGGCCTTTTCTCTCTCACTGAGGTTCGGTCTGTCACAAGTTCAGATACGTCTGAAAAGCTTCACATGACGTCTTTGAGAAGAAAAAAGGCAAATTGAAAAAATTGCGAGCCTTGAAAATTGTATAGAAGTAAATATTTTGTTTAAAATGTTTGACCATAAATATATTTTAGTTTAAAATACACACATCTCATGGGTACAGCTTCAGAGAACAAATTTTGCAGGAGTATAATTTGATTCTGATACCAGAAAGATTATGACGTTGTGAAGTTAAATACCTGATAAATGGTCATCTTCAGGGAAATTGCCCACAGGAAATTAATACACCTGTTCGTTCTTTCAAAATATAAACAAACCAGGGAACTAATGACGACAGATGCAGTGTTAAAACAATGGAAAACATGTTGTCCCATTCTCATGCTATACAAGTTCTTTGCAGATTTTTTTTGTTGATAAAAATGATCTGCCCAAGCATGACAAAGACACCTTTCCGTTTTAAAGACAATTCAACAAGTAAAGAGTTTTATAGATAATTTCTGTTAGGGTGGCAGAATCTGCTTTAACCTTAGATACAAGACATGTGACAGAAAGATGAAATCCTGTCACGTGTTTGTAATAATATGACTCTGGGGTAAGAAAGAACAGAGATCTTTCAAAATCTGTTTCTCACAACATGTTTTGGAAGTGTGCCATAGGAAATACCTGAGGCTGACTAAAATGGATCGGTTTCAGTCATTCAAACATCTTTAAGGAATCTCAAATCCTCTGATCTGCTGTCAAACTTATTTGGTACAAATGGAAGAATTTGGGAGAACAGTTATTATTATATATCAGTTTGAGATATTGACCAGAACCGCTCACTTCCCTGGAGATTAAGTGTTTACGACCAACACAAAGCAGTGCCTGGAGTTTCAAATGCCTATCAAACATTGTTTATTAATGATGCTCATGAGTCCACAATCAGCGAAACAATAAACATGAAATGAAGAGAGAACTTTAATCACGTCGTGTTATGTCTAATAAAACAGGTGATTCAGAATCCCAAAGGTGAATTTGAAAGGAAATGCAGATCTGCTCATAAAATGAATACTAAAAGTAGATCATAACGCAAAACCAAGACCTGCACACAGCACAAAAAGGGTGGTTATAGGAGAAAGTATTTCACAATATCAAACTTGAGGTCTCCAGCCAAATCACAATTTTGAGGAATGTTTTCACATTTTATTCATTATGTCTGAAATCAGGATGAATCTGTTCAAGGAAAATGCTACACAGGATGCAGTATACTGTTCACTCCATGTCACCCACGGAATCTTTTTGCACATCCTTTCTTTGCAAGAACCTCATCCTGCATGCTGGAATATAATACTAAAGACCCATTAGGTGCATTAAACTGGGTCAATATTATCTCTTAACACAGCATCAAAATTTTGTGAATGAAGAATCCCCCTTCTTCTCAGTTAGGTTACTAGACAACGACCAGGCTTACAGCTCAAACATGGATGTTTTCTCCCATTATGAAGAACCTTACATGTTGCATAAACCATGACACAGTAAAACTTGAATCCCAAGCCAGTAATTTTACAGAATTTCCTGCAGCTCTGCTCACTGATATTCCACGAGTCCTGCCGGAAATACAACATGAGGCAACAGACTGCCCTCATGGAAGGGTCGCAGAGTGTGAATAAGTCCACAGAGTGAACATGGTCATGGCTGACAGACAGACTGAGTCAGCGCCACATTCCAGTGGAGTCAACCATCCACTTTACCCCCAACACACACCCCTCTACACATACACACACACACACACATCACCCTAGTACTCTCTTTATCTGCAGCTCAAACATATATAAAGGTACACCAAGTTCATGCAAGTCACGTTACCCTTATACATGACTCTCCAATACACAATCACCAACCAAAAACCACTATATTTGAGCGCTCTCTTATGCAAAAGTATATGGTGACTGCTTTATGTAAATCATCATTGTTTCAGTTCCCACTGCAATGTTATCCACTCAGCGTAAAGATGTACAGTTTTATACATTTAGAAAATGAGTTGCACCTCTCTATAATTCACTGAATATTGTTCTGGTTTATCAAGTCCACACATACACTGTCACACAAACACCGATACGCTGCATCACACCCACCACTGATGCAACTGCATCTCTCTGCTTACATCACAGTGAAGTTAGTTTAAATGTTGAGTTACAAGAAGCTAATTATGCACAGTATTTCTCAGATAAGTAACAGTTTTGTGCAATTCTTTGCACATGTAGTCTTTCAATCCATGCTAGAAAAATAGTGACTATTAATAGTTAAGTATAAAAATTCCACATATAATAACAGATTACAACTCATGAAAAAGAATGGAGAAAACTAAATGGGATGACCATATGCTCATATTAGGATTATCATGATTCCCTGGCAAGAGAAGGGAACAGCTGATGTGATGAATTATGTAAGTAAAATGTTCTCTGAGCTGGAACTTGTTCAGAAAAGGATTTTAAAATCCTCATCAGTTCAACAATCTCCTTTTCAAAAGGAAAAATTCAGGCCATATTCTGAAATAAAAATTTGTCAAGCATGGACTGTAAGTTCTATCCCTTGCCATTTTCTCTTGTACCACGTCAGAATGTTTTGAACCAAAACCTTATAGAAATGCAATACATAAATAGAGCTTTTTCCAGTGGACAGTACCCACCATTTTCATAAATCCATCTGCTCACAGAGGTAGCGGCTTGAGACCAAGTTTTTAGTGCTTGATTTTGGGGGGGTATTTACTCAGTCAAAAGAGCATGAGTAAACTGTGATGCAACATGTTGACACTGGGTCCTCACACACAAAAGGTAAGCTCAAAGTCCACCCTGGCCATCACAGTGCATACTTTTACCTGCTACTCTTTCTGTTGCCTGAATTTTGGTGTTATATGCAGATCCCTAACATCCTTGGCAATTATTGTGGGGGCCTTATTTAATTTATTTTGTATGGCTGTCAGTTGCTTATTTTCCTTATATCAGACAAAGCATGGCAGGAATGGTTTTGCAAACGTGTTTAATTTCCATAGCAACACGTGATAACGGGGAATTGGTCCACTGTTTCAAACTATCTGCAACGTTGGACAGGAAAAAGGTCATCCCCAGACTGTCAAGTTCTACAAGACCAAGCTAAGTTTTAAACAATTAAAAGGTCATGTGCACTGTCATGTTAAAAAATGAGCAAGCTTCTTCTGCTCAGGAAAAACTAATGATACGTTTTCTGTGGTGTGTACCTGGATAGTCATGGGGGGAAAAAAATATCTAAATTGTTTTTTGCACGGATGCATTTCTAAAAATTATTCCATTGCACTTAGAGGAAAATGAGTCAGTTCAAGTCATGGCTCCTTCTTTGTCTTGTGTCTGCGTAGAAACATGCCTAGCTGTTCTGTTGTACTGTGAAGGTGTGTGATTAACTCTGCATGAGTCAGATACAGGTGTTTTGCAACTGAAGAGAGGCCTGTAACACACCCCCTTCCCCATTTTTGTGTGAGTTTATAGATGTGAGACATGTTTACACGAAATTAGGCTGTCAGTCAGGAGGGACAGTGGCACACAGGTTTTTATTCACCCCACCAGAGACAGTTGGAGGGTTTGCAGCTGGGGTGTCTGTGTTTACACGCTGACAGATTTAGACCAGGCCTGGACATGACCGATCTCTCTCATGGGGGAAAGCTTGGGAGCAGATGCAGGTAAAATTTGCAGTTATCATGTTTTGTGGATAACAGTGTCTGATAAAAGCTGGATTAAGGACAATAACAGAGGGACAGACAGGCAAAACTGGGCTTTAGATAAAGTATGCATTCATTGCGGATATGAAGGTTTCAATGAATACAAATACACGGTTTTTCCTGTGTCTTTGGTTTAACCAAAGAATCACTCCTGCACCATACTGCTACCTTGTCATTATAGCAGCTATTACAAATGCACGGTGATGGTGATGACTGGTGGTGTCACTTACAAGGAGTAATGCAATGTGGATATTCCTGTATGGTCACCAGAGTGACGCAAACTCTGTCTCAAGAACTCAAACTGAGTCATTAGCCGGAATAAAATACAATATACCCTCTGTGAAAGCAGCACTTCGAGATGTGTTTGACTTGAATTTGCGCAGCATTGTTCCAAAGTTAGTAGATTGCAAGCCTGAAAGAGCATTATATGGTTTCTTCAAGCCATACCATTTTATATTTCATAAATCGTGGTAGAGCAGAGGTTAGCAGTTAGTCATATTATGCATTAAATACAGGTCCACTTTGAATTTTAAGGTTCTTGTTGTAAGATTTTTAGAGTGAATAGGGCATGTAAGTGGGTGCTATAAGGAAGCACATTGGCTGGGAATCAAACGAAGTTGCTTCACTCATTACTAAGAAACTCGTCAACCTCACAATGTTTTATTTTTCTGCTGTGTCAGTAAACCAACCAATGGTATTGTATCAGAGATGAACAGATTTCTCTGGAACAAGCATCCAATAATAAACACATACAACTGACACAACTGTACTTTTGTATAAAAAAGCCTTCGCCAGATTTCTGTGGTTTCGATCTGACGGATGGGATGGTCTATCTGTGTTTAACCCAAACCTACTAAAGCCAGTTGATGCTACTCACAAACAAGCAGAAATATTCCAGTTATCTTCCCTCTCACTTATATATTTACAATCAGATGCCAGCATGTCTTTAAATAAAACTTGTGCACATATAGAGTTTGATTCAGTGTTTTGTCTTACTTTTCACATATGTTACTTTTTCCTTTTCGGTGGCCTGCACCATCAGGTGATTTAATTGACCTAATGTTTTACTGATAGAAACATAATTTACTGAGAAAACTAGACCAAAATGAATAGCTTATTCACTTATCACCTGTGACATGTGTACTGTGTCTCAGAATGTGGCGAAGCATGAGAAAGGATATGAGTGCAGACAGAGTCAACCTGCCTGAAATGACTGGGCATGTGGCGGCATGGAGCTGCTGCTAACCTGTACTGAGGAGGACAGACATCCAGAGGGTCACACCGTGGCAGCTGGTATGTTTCTAAAAACAGGCATCCCACCCCTCCTCCTCTGTTCTCCACAGCAGATGTTGATCTCTATCTGTCTTCAGAGGGAAGCAATTATTGAGTCAGAGGCAAAGACACGTCTCCTTTTAATAAAACCACATCAAATCATCCGATGACTGACAGACTCGGCGCATGACTCAGGCTTCGGATGTAAGTGCAGGGTGACAGGGTTCAACTTGAGAAACAGAAAGCAGAATAAGAGACCTGGCAGGAAGAGTCAGGACAGAACTTGAAGCAACAGTCATCCTGTATCGCTCGATTCCTCTGAACAGTGTTCTCCCTGTACTCAGGCACCTGGCCACACTACCTCCCACCACCACTGCTTCCACGACACTTTAGCTGCTTCTGTTCTCTCTCTTCCGTATTTAAAACTCCCATATTTTTGCGCACATAAGATCAGCCGATTGCATAAGTTTGCCTCAGTAGAATTCCACAGTGCTCAGTTGCTTTCTGCCTCTCAAACGTAAGAGTGTTTCTTACTGCTCAGATCCAGCCGCCCACACATAGGATGTTTTTCCAGCTGCTCACAAACAGGCTACCTCACTTTGAATGAAGCTTAAATGAAGGAGCGGCTGTGTGCTTGAGAGAGTCAATCATCTGGGTCCTGCTCTGAAGCATCTCCTGAAGTCAGTCGTAAACCAGGGAAGCTTTGGCCACCAATCTGAAGGAAACAGCTCTTTTATTTTTAGAGAACATTGAATGACTCTTGGCCGAACATGCACACAGTAAGCATTGGATGAAGTATGCGATGTGTTATAAAAGCTGTTTTTTATTATCTTCTATGCTATTCAGATGTACTCTCTGGACACATTTTAGCTTATTCATACATGCATCTTAGATGGAAAAAACTGCCTGAAAACATAGCAATCCATATTTATTAGTCATTTTGTCCTGACAGATTAAAAAAATCTTTTAACATACTAACACCACATAGGATTAGGACTAATGAGATTGAATAACATTAGTTCAGTTGCTATCATTATGATGATAGTGATGCACTATTTTTTAGAAACTGGAGAACAGCTAGATTATTAGTTTAAGATTATACAAAAAACTAAAATTGTGAGGAGGAGATGATTGAGTTTATCAATGGTAACTTGGGATGGGAAGTGCTTGATCAAAGAAAAACTTGGTAAATATTGTGGTCATGCAGTAGTTAGCCTTTAGCAAAGGTTTCTTATATAGGTGCATGTCAAAATCAATTTGATACACCAGGAAGAAATGGCAGCAGGCATGGAAACAGAATCAGTATGACCTGACATTCACCTGCCATGACTCCATGAATCCTCAAACCTTTATTCATATTACACAAACCCCCATAGAATTCTTTAGTAAAAGTCTCACTCAAGTGAATCCTGCCCAGGGATCAAAACCCGAAATATTATATATAACTTGATATTACAGTTGAAACTTATTGGTATATTAATATGATATTGCACGTTAATTTCACCACATTGTTTTTTTTATATGGCAATAGGTGGTAAACAATTATTTCTTTACCTGTTGGAAAAGAGACAATTTCAGCATCTGCACCAAATAAAAACCACAGCTGGGAGAAGACCAACCCATAGATTACAGATAACTCGTCTATTGAGTCACAGAGTGAAGGATGACAGATGAGAGACCTATCAGTTTGCTTTGGGATGTAACATGACTCCACCTTGGCTCCACACGCACATGGTGACACACAAGCATGCACATTTAAACGCACGCACAGCCAAACAGGACAAACATGAAGTCCGATAAACTTTTTAGCGTGTGTCTTTCAAGATCCAAATTATTTGCCTTTACACAACACAGATTTGCATGAAAAAGGTATGAAGACTTTAAAAACCACTTGACAATGAACTAGTTGCAGAAATAGGAAAACCTTCAGAGACTAACATAGAAGTCTGGAAGAGCTTTGAAATTAACAGAAATACTGAATAAATGTTGAAAAACAGAGATAGCAGAATGAAGTACTAAGCTCATGTTGTGCATGATACATTATGTGCATGATGATAACTGATTAACAATATTTCCCCTTTTGTTAGAATAACCAATGTTTTTGTACATTTGGCTGCTGCCTTTTGCAGATCTGCTTTTGCTTGTACAAAAGGGCAACACAAACTGTCTGTCTCCTGTCCATAGTGTCACCAGAGTTCACACAGCTGGGACAACACTGTTCCTTTCTACAAAGTCAGAGATAACTAAATCAGTCATGGAGGTGATGTCCAATTTCAAGGTCTGTGGTTATTCTTTTACTCACTTCTCCTCTCTCACAGTTGGAATAAAGTAGGTGATATTTAGCTGTGTATCCAGTTCAATTTAAAACAGACCGAAGCTCAGGACAGTGAACACATTTTTTTTCCTCTGTATCCAGATTATTCAATAAGCTCATGAAATTCTCATTGTGTTGTCCCCACAGGCTGTATTGAGCCAGTCAGCCAGTGCATTGTAAGCAGCAGAGCACACTAAAGCCAAACACTTATGTCCCAGATTTGAACTGTGAATGGAAAGCTGAGCACCAAAGCCCTTTTTGTCCTGACCTCAGGGTTAGTTAATAGAGTGCAAACGTTATTGCTCCAGTCCCTGGAAGGGACCAACAAACTTCTAAGAATCTAGTTAATTTATATGTACTTTGGTTTAAGTGTATGAACTCAGTGTGCAAAAAAAAGTGCTCCAGTGAATAAGTCTGAGCAGAAAAAAATGAGATGAAATCCAACAAAAGAATTACAGTCAACTGACTGCAGGCAAGACAGACCAATGCACTGTAGTCTCTTGTATCTGTAAATGTTCTTATGTGGATATATGGACATACACCAGTTGCAACACACTTGTGAGCTGCACATGCACATGCAGTAAGATTGGCGGCAGACACGAAGAAGAACAAGTTTTTCTGCTGGAATGGGGGAGGATGGATCCTTTATTTTAACTGTTCAAGGTGAGGTAAAACAAAAAAAGAAAAAAAAAAACTCCATTCGTGTGTGCTCAAACTGCAATGGGAGAGTCCGATTTTTGTAAACAACAGCTGGTTTCCCTGACCTGTCGCCCTGAGCGCCCCACAACGAGACCTCAGCGTTCCCACATTTCCTCCAGCATCACTGTCACATAGAGCTGACCGAGACAGATGGTCTCACGTCCAGTAGCTTAGTTTAGTATTCTGAAGCTTGGCTGCACAGACTCGTTGGCTGGCTGGATGTCCTCACTCTGCACAGAGAGCCTGGCTAATAATTTGTCAGCCCCTGTGGGGTATGAAGCCAGGGTGTCAACAACAGGCCCAGTGTTTCTGTGGCCAGCATTTGAGATTAGAGTGATCCGGCCAATCTGCAAGCAGGAGTTGGGGGGGGGGGACAGAAGGGGGTGAGAAAGGAAGTGAGGAGGAGTGGGTGGCTTTCCTGGTCACTCTGAGGGAGGGTGAGGAGCTTGGACTGTGTTTTGCAACAGTCACAGTCATTTGGTGCAGACTTAAAGGGCACTAGGGGCATATTATTCACCGGGAATGGTACATGGTGGTGGCCACAAAAGCAGGAGAGCACACAAAGTTGTGACAGTGTCCACTCCTTCCTACCAGTTAATGCATGGAGTTCCCCTCATGCAAACAATACCTTTGTTTTTTCAATGGGAGAAGAGTTGTGCAACAATGTTCCCTCCTTTGCAGTGATAAGGCTTACCCTTAGAAATCTGCAAACACAGGAAGCATGGCATCAGGGTGGCAGAACGTGATATCTGATTCTGATGCTGTATGAATAAAGACTTCCAGGACCAAGATTATTATTTCAGCATTCATACAGGTTGACTCCTCTCTGCAACCAGGTGTTAAAAAAAAACACTTTGCTCCACTATAATCTGCCTGTACCCGACACAAAAATCAAGTGTTTATTTAATACATCACCAGCAACACAATGCTTTTTTTAGCATTTAGGCTTTCGGTTAATCTCACTATATTTTTTATTTTACAATGTAAGAATAACAGACAGATTTCTGTAGCCCTCTATGAAAGGCTGTGTATGACATCTGCATGTAAGCAAACCTGAAAATATACACTCATCTGACATCTAGTGGCTGAGATATATAAGTGCCCACACACCTCCAGTGTTTGGGGTTTTCAGATACAAAGCAAAGTAACAGAAGATGGTTACAGATGACATATAAAAGTAAGAGAAAGGGCTCTTAGGCTTTTAGAATCAAATGTTCCTCCCAATAATTTTTGCCCTTGTTGCTGATCGGATATTGTTGGTACAACAATGCAGTCTGTCATTGCAAAGCTGTCTCAACAAAAACAAGAGATAACTCAAACAAAAGCTAATTTTCCACACATCATTTGTGTACATAGATTACACTTTAGAATTCTGACGGTTTTGTCTGTGATAAAAGTTGTTTCTGGCTATGGAGAAAGTCTACAAAACTTGAAAATAGAAACTTTCTGCACGCATGTTAAGAGAACACATCATCAATGAGTTGACCACAGCTACAACACAGAACAAGGTAGGAGGTGAATTCATGCTTGAAAAAGAAAGCTGCCGAAGCATAATAAAGATGTTTATCTGTACTGTCTGCACACAAAAACACTGACCCCGCAGTAATCACACACAAGATCCAGCCAGAGACATGGTTGAAATTTAAATGCCCCTAAAAAAGCGTGCTGTTTGCCGTTCACATGAGGGATAAAAATCTGAATATCAGTTTGTGGTCGAAAAATGGGGTTAAGATTGAAGAAGCAGAAAGGCTGCGCCAAAGCAAAACACCAGGTTTCAACACCGGTCCTCTTACGTCAAGATGACTAGCAAGATAGGCAACAGAATACCTCTCTTTATGTTCGTGAACAAACCCTTCCTGTAACTGATATGTTTTCAAATCAAGCCTGTTCGCCTCAAAAGATCAACCCGGAGATGGCCCATAGTTTTAGGCTTAGACCTCCAACGATCCACCTGCCCTTACTCTGCTCTCCATACCTTCCATTTCGATTATGACATTGCTGTTGTCATTAAATTGTTTTACATTTTGTAGCCAGACTCCCTTACCTGGAGTTTTGATTCTCAAGTCTCTTCTTTTATGACTTCTCAAAGACGGATGATAAAGGTAGATGGAAGCATGAACTGACTTTAACTGAGTTGAATTAAATTGATGGCAACAAACGAATTAAAAAGGTTTAATTCCCAAATTATTTAAAAAACCCTTAACCATGAATCCCAAAGAATTGTTGCTGTAAAGCAGAAAAGTTACCTTTTTAGATATCCCACCTTTAGCCAAGTCTGTGTATGATAAAATCAGAGGTACATTAGAGTTAAACATGCATGTTGTTGGCAGGTGGTTTCTGTAATTATTTTGCATTCAATCATATTTAAAAATTCTCCAATCAAATGAGAGGTTTACTTTCACTTGTGTTTTAAAAGACCTCTTTCAGTCAAGTTGAGTCAAACTTTGTGCCAATCCTGTTTGGGATATTGCATTAAAGTGACTTTGCCACAGATCTGAAAAACAAAGCAAAACAAAACTCAGCCATTAGTTAGATAGTAACATAACAAATCCCTTTCACTTATGTCTCTAACTCCTTGTCTGCTGGAAAGGAATGTTTCTAAAAGCCTCAGAAATAATTCCAAATTCATAATGCACCTGAAAGAAAACAAATGCAAACACTTAAACTGACCCTAATAGATATATAAGTCGGTATAAAATCTAATCAGCAGATCATTTGCCAATGCACACATCCACTGTGGGTTAATGCAAATATCTGGAAAGGAAATATGACAGTGAAAAAGCTACCCTGTATGCAAAGTAACATGCAAAACCACTACTGAGGTGTCACAAGGTGGTAAAAAACTTGATTACATAATTCTTTATTGAAACAATTAAAGTAAATATACGCATGCAATGAAACTTAAAAACAAGATCCCTGTACTGTTGTGATCAAAGAACACGCTTTTGTGTGTTTTTTATCCTTTTCTCGCAGTGGCAACAGTAACAGAGAAAATTCCTCATTGATTTGTTTTATGTCATGAGCAACCTGAAAAATCAATAAGATCACATTAGTTGACATTTTTGCTGTGACAGCATCTAAGGATAGGTGGGTTAAAAGGAATTTGAAGCTTGTATACATCCCCAAGGGTAGTTAAACCAAAGCTCAAACCACAAGCAAATATCAGGAAAATTTCCCGGAAGGGTGAACCATACCTGGGCAACATGCATGCAAACACCCAGACAAGATGGAAACGCAACTTCTCTTCTCACGTTTTATAGCATCCTGAAAAACTCAAAAAGACTTAAGTAAAAATACACTTTTTGAACCTCATCACTTTTAATGTCCAAACAATGTGGATAAAATCAGGTAATGAAACAATACAGTCTTTATGTTTTTTGTTTTTATAGTTATTAGTGTTATCAGTGTAATTTAAAATGTATTATCATCATCAACCCCACATCACAATGAAAAGTTCCTGTTCATTCAAACCACTAATGATTATATTGGTCAGTTAATAAGGCTCATTTCATATGATTTAGTGACATGCTCAACTGGTCCAAAAGGGGAGGGCCTGTGGACTGTCAAGCAAGTTTGCATACCACCATATTTTGTGATGTTCTGGCACATATGCGCACTGTTCTCCAGCTCTATCTGCAGTCCGCAGCATATATTCATCATGGATTTACATTTTGTTCTCCTGGTCGTGTGCTGGTCGTCCACAGCAAGTTGCACAGTGACCTCACCTGAGTGGTTCAGCAACATTTCCACAGACCTTTTCAGTTCGTCTGGGAACATAAAATTTGGAGGACTCTTCCCTATCAATGAGCAAACCAACAACCTTAGCCTGATTACGGAGCCAAACAGCATCAAATGTGAAAGGTAAATTATCTCCACCGTCTGGAATTCCACATCTGTGCGTGTGGTTCACCTGACTAACACAGCTCCTGCTTTGTTCTTCTGTTTGTCTGTTTTTATGTGGTACAACAGTGTAAATAAGTATGGACTAGGTCTCGCTTTGGCAATGAAGTACGCAATGGATGAGATCAACGGAAACCCAAATCTGCTTCCAGGGATAAAATTAGGTTATGAAATCTACGACACCTGCAGACACTCTTCTGTCCTTGTGAAACCAACTCTCTCGTTCCTCACTGAGAAATCTGCCAATGTCCTTTCTGTGGAATGTAACTACACCGACTATGAGCCCAGCATATCAGCTGTGATTGGTCCACTAACCTCGGAAATGGTGTCAGTCACTGGAAAACTCCTGGGATTCTTCTTAATGCCACAGGTTTGAAATCACAAACATCAAATATATTGCCACGTAACCTGCTAAGAAATCATAAGTCCAGAATTTTATATCAAAGTCCATTTTAAATTTAAAAATATCATTGTAATATTTTCTTGGGTCTCATTGCTAGTTCGTTCATTGTATCATGATCTCAAATACATGATAACATGGAAAACAAGACCAGTCAGATAGTTCACATCAACGTTTACATGAAATAATATAATGAATACATAATGTAACCATCAATCCATCCGGCAGGAAGAAAAACTTCCTACAACCAAACAAACACATTTAAGCATAGTTCCAGGCCAGAATTTCTTGCAAGGAAATGCAAAAAAATAAATAAATGCTAATAGGATTTTTACTTTATTAGATGAAAGGACAATGCAAATAATTTTTACTTTTAGTTTTTTCTAATTTCTCTATAGATTGGGCTAGATTCTCAGTTGAACATCCAATGAGCACTAAAATAAACTGCACTCTAGACTTCAGTCAAATCTTTTTGTGTAATTCTTATTTAGGTATAAAACTGTCTGCCACAGATTTAAATGCAAACAGATTTTCTGTTCTAAACAGAACAGAATAATGCCATCAACGTTTGTTACAATGACACTGAAAAGTAACCATGAGCACACTTGTAAAAGTTGGAATAATGGCAGACCTGTTTTTATTGGAGCTAATTGGCGGTCTATAAAAGATCTCCAACTCAATCCAGTTATAAGGTCTTTCAATGGTATATTTTCAACATCTATTCACATCTCTTTGAACGTGTGATTTTATTAGAGAGGGTTAAACAGGTTAAGCTTGTGTTTGAAAATAAATGTTTATCTGTATACCTCACAAACACAGGCATAGAACAAAACTTTGGTTGCAAGAAAAAAGCAACATTATATGAGCCTCCAAACAGTTGGCTGTGAGTTGAAACCTTTCTTATTTTTCTCATTTTCATGAAAGCTAATTATAATTTAGATTATTGAATCATAATATACAGCAAGTATGATTTCCATGAATGAACTAACAAACCTAATTTGAAGGTTTTCATCAGTTTTTAATCCAAATGTCCGATAACATTTACTCTTCTCACCCAGATTAGCTATGGTGCGACCAGTGACAAGTTCAGTGACACCCATGTCTACCCGTCATTCTTCCGCACAGTACCCAGCGACAAATGGCAAGTAGATGCCATTGCACGTCTCATGAATGAGTTTGAATGGATGTGGGTTGCAGTGGTAGGCAGCGAGGAAGAGTACGGACAACGAGGCGTGCAGCAGTTCTCCAAAATGGCAGAGAACATGTCTGTCTGTGTGGCCTATCAGGGTCTGATCCCCGTGTACACTGACCCTGCACCAGCAGTCAGGACCATCATTACCAACATCAGAGCAACTGAGGCCAAAGTGGTGGTGGTGTTTGCACTCTCAAACGCCGCTGAATTCTTTTTCAGAGAGGTTAGTGTGGCGAACAGTCAAAGCACTTCTGCTGTTGTCAAGAGCATTGAAGCAGACACACTCACCATACTGCCTTTCTTCCAGGTTATAAAGAGTAATTTAACAGGCATATGGATAGCCAGCACAAGCTGGTCTGTCAGCAATCGAATCACTTCCCTCCCCAACATCCACACAGTTGGCACAATCATTGGATTCATCGACAGGACGAACACCCTGCCTCTGTTCTCCAACTATACGCTCAAGCTCCTCCGAAAACTGAGTGAGGAGAAGAGAGACACATCCCCGCCAGTTCAAAAGCCCGGCGACCCCTTCTACCCCTGCCCAGAGTGCTGGAGCTTGTCACCTGATAACTTCAGCCTGGTGACTGACGCGGCGGTTGAGAGGGCAGCTTTTGGTGTCTACGCTGCCGTCTACAGCGCAGCACAGGCACTGCACAACCTCCTCGATTGCAGTTCAGTTGCTTGTAAGTGGGGGCCCAACACCAAAGTCTATCCCTGGAAGGTAATGTTTATTATCATCCATACAGGTGAGTGTGCAGAACCTGTAATCAATATTTTGGTACTAACTTCCTTTTTAATTCAATTATTTTTTTCAGCTGTTGGAGGTTTTAAGAAATACCTCAGTTGAAGTGAGCGGCCAAAAAATAGAGTTTGATGAAAACGGCAACCCAAACATAGGTTACAGTGTGTTTCAGTGGCTGTGGACAAGCCCAAATATTGAGTTTAAAAATGTTGGGCACTACTATCAAGAAAATCTGACTGTGGACAAAACCCTTTTTGAATGGCACACTAACACCACAGAGGTAATTTTAGAAATTCTTTTGAATACAGTTATCAGCACTCTGATGAAAAAATGTTTAATCTTGATCTACATTGGGTCCTCAAGAAAAAAATTGTCACCAACATTTCCGCAGGCTCCTAACTCTACCTGTTCAATGGCATGTGCGAAAGGCCAAGTCCGCAGAGTCAAAGGCTTTCATTCCTGCTGTTATGACTGTATAGACTGTTTGGCAGGCACTTACCAGGCAAACGATGGTAATGTGTATCACTATACTTTCTTTTTTGCTGTTGTTAAATTAATCATTCAAAAATGTTCTTACGTACATGTTTCAGCTTCTCTGTTATAGTGCTATATACAGTAGTATTGCTATTATGATTATTCGTCGACCTCTTAATGGCAGAGTCTAGTGCTACAAAGTTGCTAGGCAACCAGAAAAGACTGTAGGAAGTCATACATGCCGTTAAGAAACAAGGCTGTTTCCTTCCAACAAAGAAAGGAAAGCTGGTTTCCATGCCTCCAGTCAGCAGATGAGGCAGTGCCTGTAGCTACAGATATTAGACAGAGTTTTTTCACATAATTCACATCATTTTTTAAGATGCTCACAGTGACTGTGTTTGTGAAAACATTCAATTTCCTGTTATTTTTTCTGACTCGTAGACGACATCCAGTGTGAAGAGTGCCCTGAGCGGCAGTGGTCCGAGCACCGCAGCACTAAATGCACTGACCCTGTTTATGACTATTTAACGTGGGACACACCTGAGGCCCTATACATGATGCTGGCAGGGATTGCACTGCTGATATGTCAAGGCTCAGTCGGTGTGATGTTCTTCATGTACCGAGGGACCCCAATGGTGATGGCTTCAGGGGGTGCCCTGAGTTTTGTGGCTCTTCTCAGCCTCATGGGAGCTTGTTTAAGCCTGCTACTGTTCCTGGGACAGCCGGGGGATGTTGTGTGTCGTCTTCAACTGCCCTTGATCTCCATCTTCCAAACACTTGCCATATCCATTATTATGTCCATCTCATTGCAGGTAAGTCATGAAAGGTAAACTATTGCCCCCTAGAGGCTGTCAGCAATAATAGCACTGCACCAAGGTTGTTTTTACAGTTATTACTCTTTTTTGTTTTGTAAAGGAAAAAAACATAAAAGTCTCCTTTACAGAGACTTTGTCTTTCTATAAGAGGCCAGATGTTACACTAGATCCTAAAATTTCAATTGAGACTAAAACTTGATATTTTTAAAATGATATTAAATCCAACAATGGAAAGAATTTTTTTTAATGCCTAACTAGTTATTTATGTCAAATTAAAAGATTATTTAAATAAATATTTCGGTGCTTAAATGGACAATTGGGAAAACAAACTAGGTTTAGGTTTAGAAAAAGCTAAAGCTACCCAGAGCTTGTTCTGTAGTTATTTAGATGTAAAAATCAGAGATATCATTTTCCCTCGTCAAACATTTCTCAGTTTCGACCTCATAGATTGTCTTTAGATTCAATTGGCCAAAAATTATTAAGAACAGAAAGATGAAACAAAGAGTGCACATTGCAATTATCTTGTAAACTCTTGTGTTCAAACAGATTTTCTTTGTGACCGAGTTCTCAAAAATTGCTGCTTCTTACCTGCCCACGCTGAGAGGTCCTGGAAGCTGGTTGGTGGTGCTCATCTGCTGCGCAGTGCAGGCAGGTCTCTGCGGCTGGTTCGTTCAAGAAGGACCCTCTCTGACCAAACATATAGCAAACATTGAAATAAACTTTGTGAGGGCATTTCTGTCATGTCCAATATCTTCAGATAAACTGGCTTTAATGCAAGGTTTAAATGGTGCAATGGCTCTTGTATCGTTCATGTGCACATTCATGGCTGTTAAGCCTCTTCATCAGTACAACCTTGCAAGGGACATCACCTTTTCCACCCTGATTTACTGTGTGATTTGGGTGATTTTTATTCCAATCTACACAGGCTTGACAGCTTCTGTTTCCACTGGGTCAAAGAACGTGACAATGGTGCATGTTTATTTTACTATGGCAGGAAACTTAGGACTGGTGGTTGGTTACTACTTCCCAAAGTGCTACTTGCTTGTTAGAAGATCAGAATTCAACACGGCAGAGCACTTTTGTACCTTCCTAGAGGGTGTCCCACCTACCCCACCTGAGGAGGAGCCACAGCCAGCACCTCAGGCAGACAAATAAATGGCCTTCCTCACAACAAAATGTAATGACTTCTCTTGTCCATGAAGAGACTGAGATGCATATTTAAGAGACTATTTTCCTTTGCCTGATTCATATGACGTTTGAATGTTGGTGTATTTCATAACTTAGAACCTAATAAAACAAAATAGCTACTGTTTCATTATAAATGTGTTAGTTTTATTGCACATTACAGTCATGTAAATCTTTTCATAGCAAAAAGCATATTGTAGAGAAGCACTGTAACAGCAGAATGTCGTGTATACTTTCAAAACAGTGCAGTTGGTACATGTAGTTCGATGGGTAAAACAACCCAAGGATGTTGTTTTTGTGTGTTGCTTAGAATGTGATCAATATCTACAATTTAAATAAAAATCAAAGGTACTGTAAAGCATTACTGTAGACTTTCTCTCTTCAAATACTTTATGATCTGCTTTAACAGTGTGACACTCATTCAAGCCAACAGAAGACAGCTTTGAAACCCAAGAGGGCCCCAAATATTAGCCCTGATGATAATGAGTTCGATCTATACATGTATGTGTGTTGGCTGGGCTACTAGTTAGAGCAAACTGCACTTCACTGACTATTTTTATAACTGAACTTGCCTGGACCACCTTTGACCACCTATTTAATTTAGGAAGTTGCTAAAATGCTAAAAAGATATAAGGTATATCATGTCATTTTATTCCATTTTATTCCTATACTTTTACCAGAGCATCGTAACAAATGAATTCAAATTTGCAATAAATTTCACAACAACAGCCTCTACTTTTAATTTGCCATATTGCCAACATCGAAAAAAATAAGAGTTGATTTTTTTTCTGATGTATTCTTTAAAACAAAGAAATATTCAGTCTCCATGAGCAATGAGAAGGTTTTTTTTTTTTTAAAGGCTAGTCTGACTCCTTGCTGGATAATATTTTGCTTTCAACTCTACACATCGTGTATTTGCAGATAAAGACGATGCCACACGGCCAGAGCTGACTTTCTCAACATTATTTCGGTCCCTGTAGCGTTCTGACTCCTGTTAGTCCTCTCAGTAAAAATGTCTTAGCAGTCATGTACTTGATGCTTTTGCAACATAATTATTGTGCAAAAATGTAATATTTTATGTCTAAAGTCTTAAACAGTAATAAACTATGAGAGAAAATAAGTCGGACGTCATGGAGATGGGTCCTCGGTGCCTGTGAGGCTGCATTCAGGGACTGTTTACCCCCGTACGCCTGACAACAGTTGCTAACAACTCGGGCTGCTGCTGGGCTAATGCCTGTCCTCAGAGGGGACGCTGGACTTCCTCGGTCCTTACTAAATGCCGGTGAGAGATACTCTTGTACTAAACAGCGTAACACACGAGCAGCAACAGAGCCGTTAAGTTTTTCATTTCAGCTAGTTGGGGTATTTTTTTAGTTTTGTCACGTTAGCATTACGTAGTAACTGGATATTTCAGTGACCATTAGAGGCCCCCTTGCACTAGGGTTTCAATCATCTGCTCTGAATAACCACCAATAACTAAAACAAAGCTAAATTGGTTATGCTTTGCAATAGCATTCATGATTGGATTTCATTAAACGCAACACCAACTGTTCAACCTATTGTGTTGTCAAAATTGTGTATAATTGCAGCATTTCCTTTGTAAAAGAAGACCATTGTAACCATGCCTCAAGGGAGATTGACTAAAAGTGCACGTTCACAAAACAGTGAAATGGAAATTGATGGCACAGGTAGGCCAGCATTGCTCTTGACCTCATTAAGTATTACTGCTCCTGCATGACACGGCCAAACTGTGAAACTGTTCCTTGCCTAACAGAACCAGAACTAGCCAAACTTCACAGACAGCTGAGGATTATGGAAGGAGATCGGCAGGCTTACATCATCCAGGCCCGGGAACAGATCCGCAAACAGCAGTGAGTAATATCTCTTCTAAAGTCTCATCATCAAAAGTGAGCATGTGTGTGTTTTCTTTATGTAAATTATCCACTCTGTTTGTGATGTGGATGGAGGAAGGAGATCGAGAAGCTGCTGAGTGAGCGAGACGAGCTGCACCGAAACCTCGGCGCATGTACAAGCCTTTCCCGCCAGCAGCAGGACGGTGAGGACACTCAGAACCTTCAGGATCTGCTGAGGCAGAGAGACGAAGTGGACGAGGAGCTGGAGAAAGAAAAGCAGAGTCAAAATGAGCTGCAGAAAGAGGTTGTTTGGGTTCTTCTTCTTCATCTCCTCTTATCTTTGTTCAAACCAAACACAGATCATGTCATGTGTCTGTAAATGGGTAGATCTTGAGCATAGAGTCAAAGCTGAAGGTGCTGAGAAGAGGAGTTGTCAGTACCAGTGACTCTCATAGGCTGGAAGTGCGGAGGACTCAGAAGGCGTTGCGTACCTTGGAATGCAAACTGGACAGGGTGAGTCATCATTCTCTCCTTTACAAAGCAACTGAGAAAAACCTGAATAATACACATTTACTGAGGTGCATATTTTCATTGTACATTATATTTATATATTTGTATATACATATGAAAGATTATATTTCAGTAAAAAAGAGATTGCATTGGTGTCATTTTTAGGCCTCCACCCAGTTCAATGAGCAGCTGACCAAGAACAGCCAGCTCAAAGAGCAGTTGCAGACTCTTCACATAGAGCGAGCCCGTTTCTACCAACTACACAGCAGGCTCGACGAGGTCAGAGGCCACATCATATAAGATTATAGAGACAAGCAAATGCTGCTTTTATGAGCTGCTTTTTTGTTGGTTGCTGTTTTTGTCCTGCTGTGGTCAAATTGAATAATGTGCCTCTATATGCTGTAGGAACTGAAGGAAGTCCGCCAGAAGATCGGGAAAGTAATCAGCATGTCCACTTCTGCTTACGACGCAAGGTGGGATTTTCGATAGTTTCATGTTGTGGAAAAAGAGAAGAACATGCTCCCTATGTTTGTTATCTATACATTAGGGTGGAGGCCCAGAGCAAGATGACCATGATGAGGGAGAAGGCCGTGAAGGACCTTGCCCAGTACAACTCTGAGATGAAAGAACTTGAGAGGGTCATTGCACATGAGTTTAGCCTGAAAGAGTTCATGAGTGCCAAGTGCAGCGAGAGGAGCGGGCAGGACAACGAGCATGAGATGGGACAGTGTAAGAGGCACCATCTGTTTTTGGCACAGACGGAAAAGCAAAAGCAATGTAACCCATTTAGTAACTACACAGGATGGACAAATATAATGAAGAAATATAAAGAAAATCTTATTCACAGCACATGAACTCGCTTAGGAAAAATTCTTAAATTATATGGTTCCCTAATTCAAAATTACCTACAACAACAAAAGCATTAAAAAAAACAAAGCAACATGCACATTATGGCCTTTTGGTATCATTACGCGAAGGACCATGCTGGATAAGTGTTAGGAATGTATAAAAGAAACACTCATAGGAAAGCAAAGATAAGAGTACTGACAGACATAGCTGTTTACATTTTTTTTTTAAAGACTTGATTTAAATTGATGAAGAAAAGCATTCAAACTCAAGACTCAGACTGCTGATAGGGTTGTGTATATGTGTTTACTAGTATCTGAGCCGAAGGACCAGAAGAGGGTGGACTCCAGGGAAGAGTCGCTGGATGCTCTGGAGGAGGTTTTTGAGAGGATTCAGACTGTGACAGGGGAGGACAACCTGGATCTGCTGGTGACCCGATTCATCCAGGGTAAGACTAAACATCTTCATATCAATGGGCATATGCAACGAGCTTACTTTGCTTTGTTTTTGGCCTGATTCCAACAACGTTTTCTAGCACTTCTTATTTAAGTTACTGGGGGGAAATAAAAGCAACCTCTTTGTGCTACAAAGGTGGAAGTGTTTGTAATGTTTATAAATTGCATACTCGTACATGAGGAGGCAGCAAATGTCCTCTCCTTTGACATAGTTTGACCATGGGTGAACTAATAATTTTCTTTTAGTGTATAGATTTTACATTAATTCCCACTCCTTGAATTTTATGTTTCTATGTAACATTTTCCTTATTGCTGTTTTGTTATGTAGTCGAGGACCGAAACTTTGCTCTCTTCAATTTGGTGAATGAGTTAAACAAGGAGGCGGAGACACTGAAGGAACAAATCAGCCAAGTATGTTTTTTTAAATTCTGATCAACTTTAACATTCCATTAAAACACTCATTTTATTAGTATTACAAATAACATGTTAGAAACACTGAACATAATGGGATTATGTTCAGTGTTAGGATTGAAGTCTCTCTCAAAATATTATGAAACGAAACATTTTAATATGTGGGCTTATGTAATTTTGGCAAATTAGGGAGAGTAGGTTAACATTTCCCAATATGTACTTACCTGTCCGTGCCTCTCTACAGATTCAAGATGAAATGGAGCAGTTTCAGGGTAAAAGCTTGCAGCAGGAACAACATCACAGCTCTTTGATGAAAGACATAGAAGAAGAGCAAAAGGAGGCTGAATCTAGGGCACAAGATTATGAAAAAAAAGCCAACATCATAAGCAAAATCCTGGATCAGATCAAAACAGGTTTAGTAATGATTTGTTTGGTATATTAACTGTATAATAGATAGCCTCTGTTTGAATATCCAGTATTAAATTAATATTGACAGGCTGGCTGGTTTAATGGAGCTCAGGGTATATGTGCATCTTCTCAAATCTGCAGTCAGTAATTGAAAACTCGCTGAAGACAAATAGCTGATTAATCATACTGCTGTTATGGATGGATATGTACCAAACACAAGAAATACAAACTTGTTTGACTTTGCAGGAGTAAACAGCATCTTCTCTAAGACGGGCTGTGACCGCTCAGTGATTGAAGATAAACTGGGCTCCTCTACGGGGATCTCTGACAGCAACATAATGTCCTATCTTGCTGTTGTGGAGCAGAAGACCAACGAGCTGCTCACTATTCAGGCTTTCCTCCTTTCTAAAGTCAGAATTCAAACTTTTCTTTGAAAATTGGCTTAACTTTTCATAAATATTCCCATTGCAGCTACTGTACTTTCTTTCATTTCCGTCCTGTGTTTCTGTACATACAGGATCTGGAAAAGGACTACAATCCAAAAGACCTGGCCAAAGTCCTACTGGGCCAGAGAGATCTTCTTCAACAAACAATAGGGATCCAACCTGCTCTCAACAGGTCAGCCGTGTCTTTTTTTTCAGTCTATATGTTTAAAATCACATATTAGCAGTAATTAACACCATTGAGTTGATCATCAGTATGCAGCACATCGCAGAGGAACCTCTTGGTACTGATGAGGAAGAGCGACCCCTTTCACAAGAGGAACTTCGCAGAAAGATAATGAAGGGGGTCAGTGCTGTGAAATGGTAGATGTGATGAGTCGGTGCAATCTGTATTTTCTATTTTCATTTGATTTCCTGGTCCTTTTTTTATGTTTAGGTTATGCAGAAAGAGAAATTGGCCCAACGTGTACCAACAAAAGCCTCAAAGATCAGTCAGCAGCGTGATGACTGACAGCACACCCTGGAGGATGCGCCCCTGGGACCCACTGATAAAATCGGCTTTGTTGTGTGCAAATATTAAAAATGATGTTTCAAAACATGTTCATGCATTTAGCAGAGGCTTTTATCCAAAGCGACTTACAAAGTAGAATATATACCTGTGTATTTCCCTGTCTGGGAATTGGACCCCAGTCTCCCCAGTTGTAATAGAAATCTGTGCTGGTCGTGGTAGCTTTAATGTTCTTGCTTGAGCATGCAAACATTTAAAGCTTAATTACGTTGTATGTTTGTCACCCTTTATCTTAAATGATTAAGCATGGCCTTCTGCGTTATATAGGGGGTGATGTGCTTAGTTGGAGCTAATTAGGTTCAGAGCAATAAAGACTCTGGTAACCAGCTGTCCCTTTGATGTGTGCCTCGCCATCTGGTTTTGACTACACAGTCTGGTCGCAGTACCTCCACCCTCCCTGGCAGAGCCTCCATTAGTGAGCCGTGCTGCTATGCTTGCAGGGAAAGGTTGGGGGCAGCAGAGCCTTTTGTAATTTTAATTGACATGCTGAGAGGATGAGACGGTTTCACTTTTCAGTCATTATGAACAGATTAAAACTCAACTGAAAAGTTCTCTTGGATATTTGGGCTTTATTGCCAATTTTGAACAGGAAATGGCTGCTTTTCCAGACCTCTAGTAAAGGAAGAAATGACCCGTGTCCACGGGAAATCTTAAGTGGGAAGTTTCAGATTAAAGGTAGTGACTGTAAGGCCATTTTTACACATCAAAAACATGAACTTTTCCAGAGGATCGGGTCCACACTTTGCCTGTAATTGCTTGCTCCCTCTTACCTGAGACGTTTCTCTCTGCAAAATGTCTCATTATAACTGAAAGTACTACTGAGTGGCACCTGGAGAGGCTCAATACGGGTGCAGTAATATTGGTGTTACATCTTTTTGTGGTCAAGCGTAAAAAAAATATATATATATATATATATATTTATATAAACAAGCAACATAAATTGGTCAGATATTTAATTTAATCTGTATTATGTAAAACAACAAAACATAAATCTGTTCAATCAGCATATAACATAGAATGTAAGACGGTGCAACTAGATTTTAGTTACACTATCAAAGATGGTCTGATTTTATTTTCCATTACTGTAGATTTTACTGTACACATGTGGATGGAGACTTGAATTATTTTTCTATTTAGTTTTGCAATATTGTAGCAGGGTTTGTTTTTTGTTTAAACACTCCCTTTAAGAAAAGGCTTGTAATGCAATAAACACATACACAAAAGGTAGAATACATCCAATGCTCATGGATTGTACACAGAGTATCTAAAGTTTGTGTCTGTGATGTTTGTTTAAAGGTTAAAGGGAAAGAAACTATACATTTTTGGACATGCAAAAATACATTTCATTTGCATTGTAAATGTTATGAGTTGCGTTAGGTTTTAAATTGTCTATAGATATGAATGGGAGTGTGTGTGGTTGTCTCTGTGTGTCCCTGTGATGGACTGGTTGTACCCCGCCTCTTGCCCAATGTCAGCTGGGATAGCCTCCAGCCCCCCACTACCCTGCTTGAAATAAGTGGTATAATGGATGGATGCATTTTATGAGTTGCATGATTTGGAAGTGTTTAATGGTTAATGCGGAAGAAATCAAACAGTACTCCGGTTGATTAAATTTGAATTGTAATTGAAAAAAGTGTGTCTCAATTTGTGACTGACAATATTCAGAAATTTAGGCCTGAATGTTGCGTATACATAAGTCAGCATGTGAGAAAATTGGCACCTCATAGATCATATATATATATATATGTTTGTACAATCTTTGTGATGAAAATGCCTTTGTTTTAATGTCTAAGTCATTTGAAACCTTTCTAACCTGTGACTAATTATTCTTTATGTAATCAAGAGCCACATTTTATCAGCCAAAGAAAAGCATTTGCTAAGACCTTCAAACATGCCGTGATGTGATCTTTAAATAAACTTTTCTGTCAACCTGGTTCTTTGTGTGCCCCAAAAGAGTCTTTTTTTAATAACACAGAGTCTCGCAACTTTATAGTTAATTCATACCAGGCAAAGTACTGTATGTTTTCCATGTGTTTCTGTAATATCAGGAGCATCCAACATAGTCAGAGTGGCTTTTTAAATACAATGATTTTAAAAAAGGGGAATTCACTTTGATCCTCAGTAGTCTCAAATATCATCTTATCCAAACATCCTGCAGCGAGCATTTGTCAGGGCAAAGATGGCAGTCGCTGCAGAGAGCAGCTTCCTACTCACAAGAGAGAAAATCAGGATGGGGAGTTTATTTTAAGCCACTCATTTTTGCTAGCTGTTCAGTGAAACAATTAACAAAGCATGTTTCTATATTTAGGTTTTAAAGGTCAAACTGGTGGTGTCATTCATTTTTTATAGGCTGTGACAAAGAAAACATTATTCGACAGACTTAAACAAAAGAGAGAAATATTTAGGTTGCTGCATTAATTCTATTGAGTTCAGTCTTTTTTTAATCAACTGGTCATTTAAAGGTCTTTTTTTTCCAGGTAGGCTTTGACAGGCAAATTTTCAGGAAGTAAAACCGTTCTTCTGTGAGAATTTCTGACCGATCAACCAATAACTTGGTTTGCCCAAGATAATCTCCTTTGTAGTCTCAATTTAGTAGCTATGAAAACAGATTATCAGATATGAAAGGGTGCTGTGGTGGCAAAGCGGGGGGGTGGAGGCGGCGGGAGATGAGATGAGATGGAGGAGGCTTCGTTCTTTGAAATTCAACTCTCACTAAGCCCCCTCCACTCCCAACAAATTCTCTGTGCACACGGCTCTCCGCATTGCCATAGTAACCTTCCTTTCAATCACAACAGAAACCTCATTTCCTGCTCCTGACAAAGAGCCCTCATTGCCTGTAGAGGCTGCCCACATTAGCCATTTCTTAGACCCACCTCCTACAACAGGCTCAGCCTACCAGCAGCAGCAGAAACAGCAGACTTTTCTTACCCCTCCTATCCTTATAAGCACATTTTTCACCTCTCCTCGTGCTATGACTTGACCGTCTTCACATTTGAACCCGAACCCTCTGACACGTCACCTATCCCGTATCATGTCGGCCCTAACCTCCACAGGTGTGACTGAGTGGCAAGCAAGCGCACGCTGAGCTTCTAGCAGCTCATACCTGGCACTGACATGCTTGTATGTGTCTTCCTCTTGTCAAAAAGCAATGCCAGTAGTGTGTTTTCCAGCAGGTCCCCCCAGTCCACCAGCAGCTCTGAAGTTGTGCTCAAGCTCTCGTCAATTTATTGGAGGCATTTATCTAAATGCAACCAAATGTTTCCTGCAGTAAGTGCTCCACTTCCTGTCTGTGGACTTGTTCTGCTTTTTGAAACAAACTACTGCTGGCGGTGAAATGCCTTGTTCCCTTTATCTCAGATAAAGCTGTTATCTGGGCCCAGAAAGAACCCCTGTCCTCTGTCTGCGCCGCGTCCTCCTCCCCATGTCGCTCTGCCTTGTTTGTTTATTTGGGACCTTTGCCAGGTATTTCCCCAGTCAGACTGCCTGCCTGCACCCACAACGCTCCCTCCCCTTAAAGCACGCCACACCTCCCCACCCACCCTCCCACCCACCCTCCAACACTCACTCCCACCCTCCCACCCATGAAAGTTGCTAGGCAACCACCCACCATGAGATCTGGTACATTTAGCAGCCAATCAAATGACTGAACACTTTTTGAAACAGCGCTTATGAAAAAGCAAAGAGTTTGCGTTGCTCGGTATAAAACCAAGTCTTTCGGACGAGCTGCCGACATTTAGGCTCTGCAAACGGATGTTACTGTCTCACAGTTGTGCTTCCTACAGAAGACTTTGATGATTTTCAGTGAGTCCATCCCCCTCCCGCTTGTTCCAGGGCTCCACCACTGGGTGGCGGCACGCTCAGTTTCTCTGTTGCCACACAGGCTGCAAGACATTTTTTACTGCTGTTGCTAAGCAATCCTGACTCTCATGTCTTACCTGTGAAACATTTCAGATTTTTACAGATGTCCCTGACACCATTTTCTCTTTGTTATCACCATTTTGAAAACCACCCGATTCCGCCAGGAAACAATAACTAAGCTCGGAGGCTTGGCAGACAAATCTTATCACATCTCAAACAGTTAACCTTCTGATCCAGTTGTTCATTCGAAGCGAGTGTAGACTAAACCAGCCTGCTTTTGCTAGGGAAATGCCTGAAAGCCCCACAATGATGGAGATCCAACTGTGGGTTAAATATTAGCCCTGAACAGTTTCAGTTGGCTTCATCTCATCATGCAGGAGGCAGGAAATGTGCTCTTGAGTGATTAGGCCTGCAGCTCTTGTCTTCAGCAAATGGAGTAGTCCGTGTACACTTAGATTTGTTATGATGCGCAGCTTATTGTTTTCTCTGGGAACAAAGATCCGAGATGTTACACTTCATTTTTTTTATTTAATGTTCCAGTCTTTATCTGTCTCTTTTGGCTCTATTCACTTTTTTATCATTCAATTGTTTTGTGTTTTTACTCTCCAGGTCCCTGCCCCCCTCCACAGTCCCCTTGTGTGTGAGTCCCTCATCTCAGTTTTGGTTGCTGTGCAGATGGCTCTTTGTTAGTGCTTCACAATGGGTCTAAGGTCAGTGTGCCTCATGCCACTAACACACTCAAACTTCTTCACTCCAGCTGTCTTCTGGCTTGATCTAGAGTTTACCTAAACAGATTTTCCCTCAAACATCATCACCGTTCACGTGTAAACGGCTGCATTTCTGCACCATATTAAGAGGAAGTTGTAAAACCACAGATACAGCGCAGCGATAGCCAGGATATATCAGGTTGCACACATGCTACAATATCTTGTTTTTTATTTGAGAGGCCCTTTGTATGACCAATAAATTACATTTCTTTAATCTTGTGTCAAGTAGTATGTGTAGTCAGTTTTGAAGCATCTCTGAGATAAATCAAACAAGAATATGAGCCAGAGAAATAGAAATGCAAATCTACCATCTGCTATGTGATCCCAAACCTCCCTGCCTTCATCAGTCAGGAGCTAATGTGGTGGTTGCTCATTGCTCAAACCCTCATGTTCATATGGCTATGTGATACTCTGTATTATGAATAGCAAATAAAGAGGAAGTGTGGTATAAGCTACTGAAAGAGCATGTAACAATAAAAAAATCCTTTCTGTCTGCCTTATCCTCTTATTACTCAAATGAGACACACACACAAATAGCACTCTACACCTTTTTATACCATGTATATTAATATTAAATCAAATTAAAAACATGAGCATATGTTAAAGTTAGTGATACAGAGGAACATAAGTGTTAAAAAGCAGACAATGTTTAGTCTATGGGGAGCACATTTTTCTGTGCGCAAGGTAAAATCTTCAGAGCACCACAAGGTTGGGAAACAAAGCCATGAGGAGTTAAGGCCAGCAAGCAGCAGGACAGAGCAGGTAGAGTGAAAGAAAGGCGGGAAACTAGAAGGAGGAGGAGCACTTCTTGCAAAGCAGTGGGAATTACTGGAAATTTCCACTTTCCTCTGGCAAGACAGCCACAGGGGTGGAGCTAAGAGGTGAAATAAATAAGGTAGTAAAGCACAAGTTTAACTCAAGCCGTGTGATTGCAGGAAACCATTTGTTACCCCGACCATTTGCCCCGCACTAAATCTATGAGCGCTTTGATCTGAACATTATTTGAAAACCCAATCATGCGTGATTTATTTAGTTGTATGCGTTTTATCATGTGCAGCTTTGTTTTAGTGTAGTTTGCCGTCCTTTATCAACAATACTGTTCGCTGCCGAAAAATCTGACAACATTCAAAGCTGCTTCTATGTTCAGGGTGTGATGATTGTTCATTTGTGAGGATAATCTGCAAAAGAAAGCAACAGGAAGTCCTGTAGCAGTCCAGTTATGAACCCAGACTATAACTAGCCTTTTTAATGTTAACAGAAATTCTAAATGTCATGTCATTATCCGTTCATTCAACTGCATACTCCTATCCAGCAGATTTTAGGAGTGTGATGTGAGTTTCATGCTTAAGTACCTCAGATAACCTTTTCCCATCATCCTCCTGTAGCTCTTGCACCCCGTGTCAGCTGGGAGATGTAGTCCCTGCGGCACACTCTGGTTGTAAGCTTTTTCAGCTGTTCTCCATACACCCTCAGAGGGCACCTGTGCAGAGTCTGAGTTTTCAGCTGCAAAGGCTTCAATAACATACTGTTTACAGAACAACTGCACCACAATATCCTGCTCCTGATTACCAAAAACAAGGAAGGCAACAGTCATTCATCGCCTACCTATCCAAAGAAATTCATTTGAATAATGAACATTATCCACACTAGTTAACAAAGTACATACACAGACTTTGAATTGCATCTCTAACTGTTTTAAGACCGAATAAATAATAATATATAGACATTGTCAACAATGTGTTTTTGTTCCCACATGAGAAAAGTTATACTACTTGCCCCCAAAGTAAAACTTAATGAAAAATAAGATACAAATTGACAAACAACTTATCTGAAGACTACCATTTCTATAGCACTATTTGCACAGAACTGTTGTTTAAAGCAAGTAAATATTGATTATGAAGAGGATAGCTTTGGACCACCTCTGGAGATTTAATTGGAAAATGCATCAGTGGGGCACTACCAGTGGAAATGTTTCCATTATCATACTATTGACTGTACTTAATTGTATTAATCATAGATGAGCAGCGTTTGTACACTCTCCCCATGTGCATTTAACTGAGGAGACCCAGTGAGAAGTCGACATTATATTGTGCCTGCTCCCTGCATGGGAAGCAGAGAAAGGCAGCCAGACCTTGCAGGACACTGCTGTTTAAAACAAAAGAGCTCAGTTTCCCCCCACCAATTCCTCCAATTATCGAGACCCCTCCCCCACCAAATCCTGACCTTTGCTCTTTGATGGGCCCCACTTTGGTCTTCCCTCCAGCACTAACATTCCTCAAGTGAGGTTAGTTTTGTCTCCAAGAAGTTAAGGTAAAAATTTACCTGCTTAAACTTTTTTTTTCTTTTTTAACCTGCAGTCTCTGACGCCATCAGTTTTTCCAGGAATACAAACTGCAGCAAAATATTTAATAGATTTTTAAACATGGGTCATAATGAACACAAGGAAGCTTTTGTACACTATTACTTTCTGTGGTCTCTCAATTTTGGGTAGCATAAGTTTTCCTCTTCCTACGTGTGGAAAGTGTGGTAGCAAAGTAGCTGGCAAATAAGGGGTTGACAAAAAATCAAATCTTTCTTTTTATTTTTCAGCTTTAAATGACATTTGCCAGCCAGATTTGCTTGCTTCAACAGTTTGCTCACCTCTTTCACCCTTGAATTGAGAAAATTGAACAGAGTGCTAAATTTTTTTCCCCTGTGTAGAAGATCAATGGCACATGGAAACATGTCTAGGTTGGTAAATCAGAAAAAAAAGCAGGAAATGATCTCACAAACACTCCCTCTCTCCCTGATTGCTCCCATTTTCCAGTTACAGAGAAAGAATGAGTAATGCCTTCTGCTTCTTTTTAGCAGGCGCTACCATTGCTCTCATTGATTCAGAGCAAGTCAGCACTCATGTTTTGACAATTACATGGTACATGCTTCAGTGTGTGTGTTTTTTTTAAATAGTCTTGACTTTTCATGTCATTACTAATATGCACATTTTTTCAAACTAAAGTATAAAACTGACACCATTTGTTTACTTTTCATAATTACTCTTGGTATAGCATACCAGAAGCATCAGTGTAGAAAATAAAATAACTCTTACTCATAAATTGTATAAGGTCATATGGTTGAACAGCGGACTCATTGTAAATGAGAGAGCTTTGAATGAAGAAGTAAATAAATCTCTTTTAAACCAGCTCCAGACTGTCACACAACCCTTTTATCTCTGTGTGTAATTATGCTCCTCATAATTATATTTCAGCTGAATGTGTAGTGAGTGACAACACAGGCCACATGGGCTTCTTTAGAGTCAGCAGCTTAAAAGATGGCACGGCACAGGGAAGATAATTGAGACGGCGTGGGATTAGCTTTTCGAAGGTCCTAAAATTAGAGGGTTTAGAAAAACTTGCGTTGAGATATTCTGCCTGGATGTGTTGGGACAGGTTCAAGTAGTAAGGGTTCCAAATAGGGAAACGTAAGCTGTTGCATGGTTTGCTATGAGATAACTAACCTGTAGGTTACAGTGACGTGAGAAAATGGCAGTAGATATCATATATCTAACTTTGCAACTGACTAAGAATGAGGAATTGGCCAGCTGCAGACTTCAATAACAAAGTTCAGGGCCCTCAAAGTTGTATGTTGCCACTTCCTTTGGTTTAACAGATGGATGAGTGACTGCAGTGGCGTCAAACAAAGCTAACCTCAATGAAGTTCTGAGTTAGAGGGAAAATAGCAGGTTTGAAAACAGCATGTCAACGGTTTCTTCATGAAAGTATTTCATCTGCCTCCCTGCAAATATGAATTAGACACTTGAATTTGAAAGCATGCTTCACTCCCATATTTCATCAACTACCTCTCCCACACATCATACTGCATTGCTTCAGTCTTTGTAAAATTTTTAATCGTGCTTGTGGTAATTCCATCAAAGTTGAATACAGACTGCCCCTCATAGGCTTTGAACTTTGTACCCTCTTAGGAAGCAACACTACAAAATGTACATCACATTTAACAGTGTAATGATTTACCCTTACAGTATTGTGTGTTGTAAAATATGCTGTCCTACACACCACACCCCATTATTCTCTCTTACACTGGAAAATCAAAGGCCTGCACATTTATTGGTTATCTGATCCTCCTTTTTTGGCTAATTTATTTTGCATATAAAAAGGCTTATGTTTATGTATAACTTTTGCCTACTGACAAGAACATAAACAACTAAAGACAATTAATTTATCAATTTCCAAGTATCAAAGAAACATTAAAAAAAATCACTAGACAACTGATGAAAATATAATGTCAAGCCCTTAGATTGATCCTGGTGTTGCCCAACAGTCCTATTTAGTCCCAGTGAAACTAAATTAAAATCTGTATTAAAATACATTATTCGCGCTGATTGGCACAGCTGGAACAATGTATGCATACATAAAACAGCTAAATATGGAAAGGAGGGGTGGCTGTCGGCTTTTTTACACCGGTACATGATTCCGTTTTGTGTGTAATTTGACACCGAATTTGCGTAGAACGAACCGTTAAGACAAAAGATGCTGTTCTTTGCCATGTCAGCTTAAAGTTTACCAATCAGCCTGCAAATCAATACCCGCTTGGTATTAAAATCATACTGAATGTGGTATTCTTAACAATATGTTCACTTATATCGATTGTTTGCATATAAGTTGGAAGCCAATTCAAACTGATGGTTAGTCGAAGAAAAGGACTAAGGTGTCACAGTGAAGCGCTTTAAACAAAATCGACCAATCATCAATGAGCTATTCGGTAGGCGGGGAGATTCAGTTGAGATTGACAGAACATTCTGCCAATTAAATTTCTGTAAGGTTGATCTCGACCAATCATGAGCTGGATGGAGCTGTCGTATCCAACGAGAATGGATTTTCAACGAGCTCGAGAGAAAAGCGAACAGCGGCAGACATCATTTCTCTCTCAGCGTCTTTGGATTAAACACACGAAGACACAGAGACAAGAAAAAAAATCAAACAGGACTATTATTATTATCTAAATAAATTAACAAAATTAGCCATGGCCGACACAGCTGTTGACACAACCGCCACCACAGAGGTTACAGCCAAGGTTCGTTTCATTCAGTTTTTTTTTCCGGTTGAACAGTCGTGTGAAAAGATCATAACTTTTAAAGTAGTTGCGTTATTTCTTTCGTAAATAGTTTTTTCTCATTGTGTTTTCAAAATATTCGACGGTAGCATTAGAGTTAACGTCACTCTTTCTAAGTTCACCTAACAATTGTATGAATGAACCGGTTTTACTCGAATTTTGACGTTTTGCTTTTTGCCGAAATTCTTTTTAAATGTGCTGATTTAGCAACGAAAATTCAGTCGCTGGTCATTTTACGTCAAAGCGGTCGTTCTGCTCTGTCGAGGTTGAAACGTTTTAGATGTAAGTTGCTTTAAAATGCCCTGTTGAGCAGACAAAGCGCTACAAATCGTGCATCTGGTGGAGAGAGCTGCTGTGGGCGGGAAGCCGCAGCGGCGCGTTCACACTGAGAGGCATGGGATGAAAACGCTCCGCGTTCACTACTTTCCATTTCGAACGTGAACACAGTTTCGCGTTTGTTCTTTCTTTTTTTCCCCCCCTTTTTTTTGTTGCGCGGAGGTTTCGTTTAAAGCAAACGTGGTGCGAACGTGTGACTGTTGTTTTAACACTCCACCGACCTGAACACTGACCACGGGCTGCTGTCTTTTTAGGAGCTGAAAGAGAAGAAAGAAGTAGAAGCGGAGGAGGAAAAGGCCGACACCGGGGACGCACCTGCCAATGGCACAGTGAGTTTGAGAGGCAAACCGGCCTCGTGGCCTTTTGTCTTTGCGCCCATCATCATGCAGGTGTCGCTGCATCCATCTCCCCCCTCCTGTTCAGCTGCTCCCTCCACGCTCTGCTTTGTTTGGGTTGTGAAATGGCACAGATGTTAATTGGTCGTCTCCATTGGTTTCTCCAGTCTGTGGTTTCTCACAGCTTGGTAGTTAATCCTCTGGGGAGGTAATGAGACTTCTACCCATGCCTTGTTTTTTTTTGTGTCCCCAGAGGATCTGGGCATTGCAATCTTTTGACATGATTCTTTTTTAAACATTCTATTTTACTAGTTTTTCTTACCCCGTCTCCCAAAATTGCCCATTTTCCCTTGGCTTTGGTCTGGTATTTAAAGCATTGTTATGACATCCTTGGGGGATAAAAAAAAAACGAATTTCCTTGTGTCTGTTCAGAATGGAGCTGAGCATAGTGACAAAAAGGAAGAAACCACAGAGGAGGAGCAGAAAAATGGAGAGGGTATGTTAAAAAAATCTAATGCATTTCAAAAGCAATAATGTTTCTGACTTTGTTTTTTCTGGTATGCCATCATGAATATATAGCCCAAATATATCTATATTTACAATGAGTTTTAGAATCCTGTACAAGTGAGCTGAACTGAACTCTAAGGAAGAACAAGGCTGTAATTTGTGAACTGTCTGGCTGTCCTTGCAGGAAAGGCAGAGGAGGCGCCCCCTGCTGAGGAGACCGATGCACAGCCGGTGAAGCGTGCAGCTGAAGAAGAGGAGGTAGGTTGTCCTCAAGTATACAATAATTAATCTCTTGTTTCTGAGTTATCTTGTGATCTCTGTACTCTGGCCTTCTGTGACAAATTCTCCTTCTTCATTAGGAAAAGGCAGAGACAAAAAAGCAAAAGAAGGAGGAAAATGGAGACTCAAAAGAAGCAGAAGTGAAGGCTTAGGTCTTTGCCCTGCTACCTGTTTGCAGCACTGTTTCACCAGCCTGGTCAACATCGTGTTGTAGAGTTTGTGCTTTTGTATCTTTTGAAAGAGATTTCTTTTTGGTTGCTCCCATGTTATCACATTGCACTGGAGTCTTAAAACATAGTGGCCCCGCATCCTTTTTTCTTTTTTAAAGAAATGTTATTTATTGGTCTTTAAAGTGAGCTTGTTTTCTACTTTTACAAATTGGGCCACGCCATGAGATCAGTTTTTCATTTCCTGACATTTCACATCAGTATGTTTGAAGCACAGTCTCTATTATGTCAGTGCTGACCAGATGATCCATACATACAGGCAGCTGCTCACCTCCAAGGCTCATGTTGACCTCTCAAATACACTTAAAGGACCAAAGATAAGTTTTAAGCAGGGGATAATGGACAGTTGTTGTTATTAGTTGAGGCGTCATATTTTGTGTTGAGCTGCTACTTAATCCCTGACTGCCCTGTTAACATAACAGATGGTGCAAATGAATAAAGGGGCTCTCCTTCACCTCCACGAATTGCTAGTGTGACCCTTTTCAGTGGAGGCAGGATTTTGCAATGTTAATTAACCCCTCTTAAATCTTAAAGCTTTGGTCATTTGTTCTGTATGCATTCCACGCAAGTTTGTACCATTTATACTTTGTTTTTCTTGCATTTTCAATGAGTTTTATGTTACGGTTGGGTAGCCCAGTTCTGTGTACAAGACTTGCCTTTTTCAGAACCAGAATGGCATTCGGTTACTTCAACTACTGCTTTGTATATTCTGATTAACAAATAAATTTTGTCTTTTTACTTAACTATGTCTGTCTCTGTTTATCTGTTAGTATGCCATCTGCCTTTTATAAAAACCATGGTTTTATAAGTGGATGATGTCACTTGACCCAATTTTTTTCTTAACATGGAAAATGGCTGGCTTAGATGCAGGAAGGAGCATGGATAATTTCACTCACTCTGTAATGGAACCGGTGCACCGAATAAGTGGTCTGCTGCTCTTGGGTGTGTTAGGACTCCCCCGTGTGGTGCAACGAAAAGTTTCAGCTCGCCATGTAATGAAATGGGGCCACGGGTTTTTCAGCCGGTTGTAGGAAACAATGACGTGACAAGAGTCAAAGATGGCAAAATGATCATTTTAGTTTCAAATGAACCCTGAATTAAATGTAGCTTTTACAGTAATGCTAATATTGACCAATAGATGGTTCCATGTAACACAAAAACATTTCTTTCTCAAGCAAGCTGCAACAGCATGATCCATACAGGTACTGTTTCCTTAGAAACGTGAGCAGGGTCTGCATCCAGTCGATCCAGCAGGCTTTAATAGTAGGCCATAGTTGATATTCTGCAGTGGCACCAGGATGTTGGGGTGCTCAATACAACCGTCACAATGGGAGGCTTAACATACTAAATGACGTGTTATAAGCCCTGAAGTCAGCTTTTCAGGCTCAACACTTGCCACGGCACACCAGATGTTAAAAATAAATCCTATGTGCCACTTTGCTGATGAAGATTATTCCGGGATTAAAAAGGGATGAAATCAAGATCTTCAATTGGCGACCTTTGCTAAAAACCATAAGGTCATAGCTACACTGAGATAACGGGTGGAGCAGAAGCCTACTACCTTAAGCATGCGCCCTAATGGTGACAAAAAGCACTTGCTGCCGACTCTGAATCCCACAGTCCTTTGTTTTAAAGACGTCCATCCTGGCGGTTACCCAGAGTTCACATGAATCTTCTCTCTGTTAGTTGCTCTTCTGTTTTGTTGGGTTTCCCACTCAATGCTGATTCACACCTCAGTTTCAACTTCTCTTCCTGACAATGACAAGAATCACTGTCATTATTACAATGGAATGGCCGGAAGTAGGGTGACAGCACACAGGGCCGCGCCAAACTTGGTGTGAGCCCAGACAGGCATCTAGCCACCAGTACACATTTTTGTCTGTTCCTGACAACGCATGTACCGGCGTGTGTCGCGCCTCTGTGATGAGGAAGTACCAAACCTAGTGTTGTTTTCATTGGTTGTGGGACTTTATTAAGAGTTCCCAGCTTCAGCATTTGAACTGAGGGGCAGGATATTGATTAAGTCTCACGCCGACAAGATTGTTTGGACGGTGTTTGTATTTGTTGTTAAAATGTGTACATGTGTGAAGCCCTTCTATAGTTTGGTGATGCTTAGCGGTTTGGATTCAGGTGACTATTATAAGGTCGAGTTTTCTCATTTAGGTGGAAGAAGCTATTGATTTGTTAACGCGTGAACAGTCACTGGCAGCACATTCATTTAGTCAGAAAGGCCAGCTGTTGGTGTGGCGCTCGTAGGCTAACTCAGAGAAACAGGCAGGTAGACATTGCTTCGGCCGTGTGACCAAAACTAAACAGGGATTTACACTGCCGTTCATGCAGACGTTATAGGCGACTGATAAAAGGAAGAAAAAGAGGGGAAAGCTGTGGTTAACTGGCAGAACACCAACAAACAAGCAAGAAAAAAATCAGGCAAGATTTGACACCAAAGCATCGGACACAGAAACTGACCAGGCTCACCTGTACACAGAGAAATCAACCATAAAAACCTCAATCACACACACACACACACATTCAAAAAGCTACACGTTAGTTTGCAAAAGTGAGGAAAAATGCATAGGCACACACACTATATGAACACGCTAGTCATGTGTACACTTACAAGCGCGGTGGCCAATGTCTGTCTGTCTGTTAAGCTCTGAGGAAAGAAGTGCTGACACGTGTAAAACAGCAAACGAATCAGTGCTGTACAGTGTGCGTCAGGAAGTGCAGTGTGTCCATCACCATCAGCGCTACGGAGGTCAACACACTCTAAGAGACACTAAGAGACGGTGTGGGAGCATGCGCCGTCAGTGTGCCTGTGTGTGTGTGTGTGTGTGTGTGTGTGTGTATGTGTGTATGCCAGGTCAAACGACTGAGGAGACTTTGCTAGATGTGCACCAACAGTGGCTGGGTCTCGCTTTCGGGGGGCTCACCCTCGGGGGGGGGCAGCTGGTACACCACGCAGAGAGAGGAGTACAGGCAGCCCACGAATGACATCAGGCTTGCAAAGTACATCACTCCCTGAGCCCCACCCACCAGTGAGGTCAGAGGTCCCATCGCCACAGAGACCAGGATCTGAGCCAGGAAGTACTGGCAGCTGAGCAGAGAGATGTCCACCCCCATGCCTCGTCTGGTCCCCTCCTCTGACGAGCCGCAAAACTGGAAGACAGGCGCACGTTTTTTGAGTGGTGCGCTTTTATCTAGGCAGATACTAAATGTGAGGAATCAGTCAGCATGTTAGTTGCGTTTTAGTTCTTGTAAAAAAAAAAGCTTACAGATCACAGAGCTTTTGAAATGTTAACAGGCAGCACACCGTTATTTTTTCAAAAAAAAAAAAGAAAAGTCCCCCTTTATCATAAACATCTGATCTGCTTCATTTCCATTTTTCACTTTCATGTTGGAATGAGCACCCAGGTGCCTTTCCAGGACTATTTGTGATGCCAGTTGTACAATAGTGGAGCAACTAACTTCCCCTTTCAGCACGCCACAAATCTAACCAACAAGCTGCCTGATAAATGAATGACTGCTGAATATATAAATATCACAGATCCCATGCTCTAACGTTTTTTTTTTTAATCGCTTCTGGCAGAACACAAAACCTTGACCTCTGGTCTCTTTTCACATAAAACTGGCAGACTGTTCCATTACATGAATGAAGCAAGGTGCCGTCCAGACATTTTTGCACCATTTTTGTAGGTGTTGTAGGGTGTTTTGAACATGGATTTAGCAGACATTTTTATTCAAAGCTACTTAGAAGGACACAGGAATATTTTTAGGATCAATTTACAATAAAAACTTCAAGAGTCTGCCAGAGGGAGGGTGCAGATCTATGGGTTGGTTACATGCAGTTTATGATCAGCAGATTGCACACGTGGGGGAAGGGGTTGAGAGGAGAAGGAAGTGAAAGATAAGTGTAGTTAATGTTTAGTCTGTTATGAGAGGGGGTATTCTTACAAAAGCAGTTTTCAAACACTTTTTAGAGGTAGAGATGCAACTGATGAAACTATGAATCCACAGCGGTAATACTACAAATTAATTAAAATGTTGATATTCCTACAATCTCTACTAATTGTAAAATATCATAAAGAAGGTTTTTGCATAAACATATTTTTATTTTCCCCTCCAGTTAAGGTTTTATTTCCCTTCTGAGAGATCCTGTTATCTGACTTTAAACAAGGACTGAGCAAATGATCTGCACCCCACTGAACAACTTAGAGCAGTTTGGGCATTTTGGGAGAGGGCTTAAAAAGACAGGAGCCAAAAGAAGCCTTTTCATCTCAAACAAGCCAGTATGAGATGAAAAATTCACTTTTTTTTTTACATGGCAACCTCTTCAATAAGCCTCTAAAGCAGGTTTACGGGTCTCTAAACAAGGGTTAATGCACTCCCTAAGTTGATACGGGAAATGTGATGAAAACTAATCAGTCGTTGCACGTATGAAGACACTCACCTGAGGGCTCTGGTAGTATTCACACAGCAGAGAGTAAGGCAGCGTACATAGAGAGGAGAAGAGCACCCCGTAGGTGACGCAGAGAGAGAGTACCACGTACAGGTTGGTGGATAGCGTTGCAAGGCCTGTGCCCAAACCAAATGCCAGGTAGGCAAAAAAATACAGAGTTCGAAGAGAGAAACGCTCCTCAAGTTTCTCTAATATGGCTGGAACGATAAATGTAGGACAACTGTCAGGAGAATTGTGATCATGTCCAACCAAGCTAAGAAAAAGTGAAGACAAAGCTACGCTAATATCACAATGTAAATATATGGGATCTAACCTGAATAGAAAGCAGCACTGAATGCATAGATGCACATCCCCCAGCAGCCCATGCTGACCCCGGCATTGTAGCGTTGGTAAGCCTCAGAATCATGGGGTGCTTTGGGGTCTCCTTCAAACACAACCTCCCCCATGAAGTCAGTGTAAAAGAGCAGCATACCCTCAAAGGACAACCAGCCTGCGACACATAAAAAGAATCACCTCACGCTTTAGAAGTCAAGCATAAAACAGGTCTTAAGGTTTAGCAGCAGTTACATTGGAAATAACACATAAACGAAGAGATTGTTCTCACCCAAAAAATGGTTAGTGCATAAACTGCGGAGAGAGGGAGGCATCCTGTAGATGGCTATACACAGCAGCCTCATTGACATCTGGGATTCTCCTGTCTCCGCATTCTCACTTAGATCACTTTCATAACGCACTCCGTTCAGCAAAATGTTTGCAACCTACACCAGAGAAAATAGAAAAACACCACTTTTTCAACAGCCTGTCCAATCCATACTTTAATCGGTCTTGGTCATGGTCTAATTTGGCTCCTGACCTGCTGACTAAATGTCACTGTTCTCCTGCGTCCGTTCTCGAACCCCACAATCTGGGTTGCCAAGGGCTCCTCCATCAGCGCGAGACTCTGGGGTCGTTTCAGGATGCCCGCATTAGAGCCCCGATGCTGAGTGCCAGCTGCCACTTGAGACGCAACGTGAGATTGAGACTCTTCCTCAGGGTGAGCCTCCTCTGCACGCTGAGCGTTCCCATCAGGACGAGACCCCCCATCAGCCTGGCTCTGTCCTGTCGGATGGTCCCCTGCTGTTTGTGTGGGCTCATCAAGGGGAGGGGAGTCCCCTGGTGGCAGGGGCATGGCGGTGGAGCTTTGGCCTACACCCTGTGGAGTCTGCTGACCCGTGTAGCAGTCTATGAGCACACTGTCTATATATGAGGTTCCTAATGAGGAGGCAAACTCATTGATGCCCGTGAGGGAGCTGTCCCTGCTCATAAAGCTGCCATATTTTGGAGTGAGGGGGCTTAGAGGTGATATGGGGCTGGTAAGACCAGCACAAAGACGTGCATTAGCACTGCAAGAATGGGCCAAGGAGTCAGGATTACCTGGGTTAGACTTAGAAAAATTGTAACTGTAAAGACCCCCCTCGTCCTCTTCATCCAGTCCCAGAGCGGCTCCTGGGGGAACAGGGGGAGAGGGAGGAAGGGGGAGGCTGGGGCTTTTTAGATGTTTTTTACTGGAGCTTTTGTTTGTTTGGTTTTTTGGTAAGGGCCTCTCTGGGATACTCGTCAGAGTCATGGCTGTGGCAATCACTAGGGTGACACTCGTAAACAGGTAAATGACCCGCAGCTGACCCCCCATTGACTTTCCAAATTGTGTATGGTCCCAGTTGATGCCACCCACAATGTAGCCAAATCCTCCTCCTAGTCCTGTATGGAAATGATAAGGGCACAAGAATGCAAAAATGAGATATGATTTTAGATATTTTTCTCTGCTCACCCAAGATGATCTGTCAAGCATTGCATATGTATCTCCTGCAATACATTCTGTAATAAGAAGGAATAAGTATGTCTTCCTGCCTGCAAGTAGTGCATGAATGTTCAGCCCCCGGTCCTGGTCCTCCGGACTGCACACATCCATCATGTAAGCATGGCTTGGATTGTCAGCTGAATCTGCACTGAAGTCCATCAGAACCACGCCGCACACAGTCAGGACAATACCCCACTTGTGGTTTGATGCTGTATCAGCTACTGCGCCCCCGATGTCACGTCCATTCAGCACAAAGGTTAAACCGAGCAAAGCTCCTGTAAGGCAGAAAAGCAGTGTTTGTGAAGAGCTGAGCAGATGTCCTGCTGACGGGGAAAAACACTGAAAGCACATGATGTGTCTTTGAGGTTTAATTTAAGAAAGCTACTTAAGCCATGACCCTTTACACCACTAATCATAAAATCCATCTCTGTGGGGAGCTATATGTTGTCAAATTCCAGGCAAAACAACCCTTGTGAGTAATTGGAATTGTGAGTCTTCATCAAGTAGTTCTCTGGATGCCTTCATGCAGTGAAATAACACTGTGATACCCTCTGAAGATGTCTTACCTACAGCTAAAGCTAAAATAAAAGGTCTCCTCCGCCCAAACCGGGATGTGCAACGATCACTCCATGCTCCTATGAGAGGCTGAACGAGGAATCCTGTAGGCCAAAGACAGGGGGGGCAAAGTTAGGGCCCACAAAGTTACGGCAGCATCTTATGACTCGTCTTCGAAGCCATATCATTTTACAGTGCGCATCTCCATAAACCACTCACCTAGAATTGGACTAACTAACCACACCAAGCTGTAGAATTGATCAGGCAGGCCCATCTGCAAGAGCACAGGAGTCACATAAGCCGTTTCCATAGCATAGCTAAATTCAATACCAAACAGGATGCAGCCGTTGAAGAGCAGCTCTTGGAAGGTTCGTCTCGGGGGAAGCTCACTGAGGTCCAACTGGTCCAGGGGACAGGGGGTGTTGGGTGGGGGAGGTGGTGAAGGTCGTATCAGCTTCCTACGCTTTGGCTGTCTTTGGAAGTTGTTGGCTCTGTGACTGAGGTGCCGGGTGGTTGATGTTGGGAAGCTGGCAGTTTTAGGCAGTGAGCTCCTCCAGATACCTTCCTGAGCTGTAGATGACCTTCCTCCTGGGCTGGCCAAGAGGGGGTCGCTGGGGGTGCCCATGCCTGGAGATGACATCTCTCTCAAGCCAGAGTACACTGCAGCATATAAAAAAAAGGTGTTATGCAATATGAAACCCAGAGACCACTTAAGCTTCCTATTACTTTGAACGTTAAGGAGATAACTCAAGATCAGTGGAACTGAATATACATGTGGTTATTTTGGTCCTGCTGTGCTGAAGGTACAGTGCTACCAAGAGGACACTGCAGTCATCAGCAGACGGGGCTGATGGGCACGACGCACTGCATCCAGTGCGCATGCCGTGCGCAGAGCCCATGTGCTCACCGTGGCTGACTACAGCAGAGTACTATGCGGCACCGCTCTCATGACGCTTGTTTCCATTTTAATTTTTCATGTAGGAATCGGACACAATTGAGCCTTTGTAAAGAGGGTTGGAAAGACAACGGCATAGACATCCGTCGCATCTACACGAAAGAAATTGCAATAGGCAGATTTTGTGAGGCCCCGTAGCTATACATCGACTGTTTACACCTTCTGGCGAATCATCCTCGGCAATTGCCTCGACTTGTCACCTCGGTCATAAAAGTGACCATCAAGCAAGCGACCCAGCTGAGGAATAAGCCGAAAAAGGCGTGCAAATGGAGACACCAAACATCATAATTACCTTGCCGGCGCGGCTCGTCATTTATTGCGGCGCACTGTGGAGGTAAACAGAGGAAACACTGGGATGTACGGAAAACGTGGCATTAATTACTGGACCCATGGCTGTTTTTTCTTTTTCTTTTTGTTTTGTTTTCCTTTGATGCATCCATCCCCCCGCTCTCTCCAGCGTCCCTTCTCCTCCTTCCCCCTCTTCCTTTCTCCCCATTCGCCTCTTTTCCCGGTCTCTCCCGTGACGTCACGCCCCTCCCTGCAACATCAGCACCGCGGACACATCTGCTCAGCCACACATAGTACATTGTCTGCATATTTACTGTACCTGAGCTCAGCGTCATGACATTTATACAAAACTACACGAGCAGAGACTTACATGAGTTATTCAGAAAGTTAACATTTAATCTCCAATTAAAAAGGACCATATGTAGTCATGTGATATTTCAGGAAGAGCCACACAATTATGTTAACGTTAATAGTGTTAACAGATATTTGCACGTGTTAAATTATGCAAACTTAATATACCTATAATGCCAAATTGCCATGCTTGTCTTGATAATACTTATTTAGCCATAGATTCTGACATATAGGACAGTTTTCTGTTTCAGACAGTAGAGTTCCAAGCATTGTGAAAGAGAGCAGCCAGTCTTTTTCTTCTTCCTGAGAGAACAAAAATGGAGACTGAAATAAGTGATGGAAATCAGACAAGAGGAGTCTGGGGTTCTGGAGTTTAGGGAAACAGTAACAGTAAACAGTGTGCCTTTTGGTGAGGGCGTAGAAAGATGAACTATAACATTCAATGGGAAACTTCTTGGAGGTCACTACTTCCGTCTGGTCAAAAACTAACTGACCATTCATGTTTTTTTTTAAGATGTTGAAATAGGTTTTGTGACTGGAAAATTATTATAAATTAGCAATAAAACACCATTATTATTGCAAATATTTGCCTTTTAATGTAGGGGAAAATCTTGAAAAAACATTTTGGATTTGTTGTAAAATAATTCAATTTGTCCATACATTATACCCAACTTTCTAAAATAGGAGGACTTCATTGTAACTTATGGTTTAATTTTGAGTGAAGCAGTAAAACTTTCACATTTTCATAAACAGGCTCTTCTTTACTGGTAAGTAATTTTTATTCATGATTTTGTTCCTCCCTATACTCTAGTGTGGCATAATAGACATATTCAGATTAATATAAAATCAATATCTATTGATGAATGACACTCAAAAAAAGTGTGGGCTGTTGACCATTTTATGCACCACGAAGGAAATATTTTACGTCATCAGAATCCTTAAAAAGACAAATTCATGCACTAAGAGAAAACATAACAAAATCAGAAATTCAATCCTATTATCTGTTCTGGCTATCTTTAGACAAGATACGATATATTGTACTCTAATCTAAAGTTGTGTAGAGGCTTTTACAGAAAGTACAGACAAACGTACCTAATCAGGGACTGAGTAAATTGCATTTTGTGTTTCAATCAAAGAATAGATTCTTGCGATTAAAATGAAAACAAATTGTTGGGACAATCTCTGAAACAATGTCGTAAAAGTGTAGACGTAAACTTCTGAAAATGCAAACAAAGGCCTGGGCGGTAATTCCCATCACCTTTGAACTGACAAGGTGTGGTACAGGCCCCTTACACAATCTGCATTCAGAACAAATGTCACATGTCCATCCGTCATTTGGAGTTAAATTAAAATGTCTCAATCTGTTTCACACACTGACTGACACACACTGACAGCTAATGGGGGAATTACCAGATATTACCAGCAAAAAGTCATTCAAATTGAATACAGAGTAGTGGCGACAGCACGTGACAGGAGCTGCCTTACAAAGTCCCGCCTCCCGTTCTTTGATTGGCTCAGCCACGGGCATGAGTAACCTCTGATTGGACAGTAGCTTCAACTCTGGGTGTTTCAGGAACAAAGTGTTTTGCAACATATGTGGGAGTGTTACAGACGTTAAAGACGTTAAGTTACATATTTCAGATTGTCCGTGTCTCCTGGAATTGTTTGACCAGTGTCGTTTTAAAGGTCTACTACCTCAGGCGTAGAAAATGGCTAAAGTTGATCTTGGTAAAGTTGGAAAGAACGTACTCAAGAGCTCTGACACTGGGGAGGTAAGAAAATCTTCACTAATTAAGCCATTATCGTCTTCCAAGCATAGTTTCTTTTAATCTTTTTGATCGTATTTTTTAAGGGATTTGTCTGACTGGGCTCATTTTGTAATTAATCTGTGCTGTATGATAGAGCCCTGGCTCCCTACTGAGAGACAGTCTATTAAACCAGCCATTACCTCTCAGCATTGAGACTCCTTAAAGACTCTGGTGTGATGTAATGATGATCTGTTGGGAATTCACACATGACCTCACATCATTATGACACCGTTTGAAAAGTGCCTGCTGATTTCACATTTACACCTTTTTCTCCCCCTTTTTTCTTCCATTTCTTCCATCTGTTTCAGGCAGTAGAGCTCCAGTCTCTGTGGGGGGAGCAGCCGGTGGTGTTGTTCTTCCTGCGCAGGTTTGGCTGCCAGGTGTGTCGATGGATGGCATCAGAGATCAGTAAACTGGAGCCTGAACTGAAGGCTGCCGGCGTCTTATTGGTGGGAGTCGGACCAGAGGAGTTTGGGGTGCAGGAGTTTAAGGATGGAGGGTTTTTCAAAGGACGTAAGCAGCACTTATTTGACAACTTTTTGCTGAGGGCTTGGACACATCCACTATTTTCCCCTGTATACTTAGTTTCATAGAAAATTTTCCCAATTATTTTCTGATCGTCAGATCCTGCTGGAAATCAACATATCACCAACATCACTACACAGATCAGCCAATCAACACTGGCAATCATTTTGCATTAACCATATAAATATTTGGAAACTCATATTATGATACTATTTTTCATCATTATGAGCTCTGTTGGTCAGAGAGAGAAACTGTTTCAATCTTCTCTGCATCCTTCATATATAGAATGAAAAATAAACTTGACTGGTCTTGAAAAAGGATTGGAAAAACAAGCTTATATTGAAAGAATCCATATTTGATTTTATTTACATTACTTCCACCTTCCACCCTCAGTAAAGCTCCCATTTCATTGCAACTGTCATCACAAGTAATCATTATTTTTTGTTTTTTTTAGCCGTTTATGTGGATGAACAAAAGAAGTGTTACAAGGATCTGGGTTTCAAACGGTGAGTATATCATTGTTAATTGTCTCCAATAAATAAGCTGAAGTGTGATTCATGATGTCTTTCAGATTTTGGACTGTCTTTCAAATGTAGAAACATATTTTTTAGTTTGATAGTTAAAATTTTTGCTGTGCGTTTACAGACTAATTGTCTGCAATGAAAAAAAATAGTTGTGTGTTTCATTTTCAGGTACACAGCTTTGAGTGTGGTTCCAGCAGCTCTGGGGAAGAAAGTGCGTGATATATCTTCAAAGGTAAGGAAATACACGGCAAAGAAATCTACTTGTTCAATTATTTTATATTATAATATTTTATATTATTCCATAGTATCTGTTAGACTAAAATAAAACACAGATTTTTCTCATTTTCATCTTCCAAGATGAATGGTCACAACAGTTGTCATTTAAATAATTCCTTATACAGATATCGGTCATATAAATCTGTATATAATGTCATTATATCTATAATATGTGTAGACAAGCACAAGATCTGCTGTTTAGTTACTGACTGACAGAATCATGTCCTCTGGTGGCCTTTTGTCTCTCTTACTTTAAGGCAAGTGCTGATGGAATCCAGGGAAACCTCTCAGGAGATCTGCTCCAGAGTGGAGGCATGCTCATTGTGGCAAAAGGTACAGTCATTGTTTATCAATTGAAGGCATGCCAGTGGATCCAAAACATGGCCATTGTTCTCGAACCACCTGGGTCATGTTGGCAGCGGGCAAAGTTTGCCTCATTCACACAGATGAGAAGGTTGCAGCTTTGCAGTTCGTCCTCTAGAGGACAGCGCTGCACCACATTGCTCTTCAGTCATTCTGAATCACCTTCCCACATCTGCTCACCCTACTCACATCTTCATCTCATCTATGTGTTTGTCGGGTTTTCAGCCTTTAGTGTTCACCATGTAAAAGTGTGTTAGCTTTAAAATTCTGAAGGGCAGCTCTGCTTGTAGAGCTGAATGTTCTAAATCGGGTTTGGATCAACGGCATTTGCACATCTCTTTTCAGACTATTGACGAAACCTAGTTTCTGTGTTATACACGTGTAGAAGTGGCATTTAGTATTTTGATCAAAGGCATTTGAACCTTCCCGTTTGCATGTGATGGTTGTTCCTACGAAGCTACTGTGGCCCAGGCTAATAAAAAGATCCAAGATCTTAACAGTTGTCCTGAACCTCCACTTCAGAAGCTCCACTTCAGGACAACTGAGAAGGTTTAATTAAGTGATGAATAATATTTTATATCATATATTTTTGCTGCTATGTTTGATTATTTCCTTTATCAAGAAAGTAATTCTCCAAATATAAAAACCAGTAATATCTCTGGCTGCTGATGTGTTGATACCCCTTGATGGTGCTGTATGGCAGCTTTAGCTCATGAGATGAAGTAGATTACTCTTCACTCTGCTCTGAGTCTTCATCATTTTCAGTTTACGCCCCAACATAAACCAATCGTGGGGACTGAAATCCAACACAACATGACAGGCATTATTATTGATTGAAGTTATTGAAAATATACTTTTGTGTAAAAAAAAGACTGATTATTATCGAGTAATGAAATATTTTTTTGTCTTGAAGTTGTGAAACTTCTGTTGAAAAATATCTATACTTTTTTTTATATCTCCCTGTGCTTCGAAAGGTGGAGAAAAGGTGTTACTGCACTTTATCCAGGATTCACCAGGAGACCTTGTACCTCTGGAGAACATTTCTACGGCTCTGGGAATCTCAGCTTCAGTAAAAGCAGGACAGAGGCCCGTGGTAAGATGTCCAATAGATGTCCTCACATTTATAGCTTTTCCTCCCTCAGTCATAGCCATAGTAAATTCAGCCATTTCAAGCATTGTAGTGAAGGGAGAAATAGAGTAGATTGTGTCGTTCAACCTAAGTGTGTGTGTCAGTGTGTGTGTTAAAATGCACTGAAGCGATCTATGTTTTTTTTTTTTCCATCATGACTCTGCTTTACGTCAATAGAGACGCAGGCATCAGAGTAGCCTCTTCACAGACGATTTCACACTCATTACGTCGTCTTCATGGTCCGTCAGTATCTGTGTCAAAGGGTCCGAAAACCTTTTAAGCTTGAGTGATGGACTCTGTTCTTGAGAACACAAGAGAAGTAATTCTTCACATTTCTACCATATCCATACTGCTGGATGACCTGGAAAACTAGCTGTCCGACCTTTATGAAGTATGTCTTCCTCCCAAAAAATCTACCATGTTGCTTCAGCAGAGATTTGGAAAATTGGATGTCAACTAAATGTTGGATGAATTACATTTTTTTAAAAGGACATTTTTGATAGCTACCAAAAATGTTTGATGTCAGTGGGAAGTCGCACATAAGAACGAGCATTTGAACTTTGACCCCGCTGACTTTTATCCCTGACTGTGCGTACTTAATGCGCACAGTAGAGCTTCAGTCATTAATAACTGAGTTATTACTTTGTTGATCAATGAACAATTTTTTGAATTTTAGATATAAGTATTACTAATGCATTATTTAAGAAACATTTTAATTGAAAATGTAATAATTAATGATGATTGGAATTATTAGCAGGATTTTAAGAAAAAGTCATCAAATCAGCAGTTCTGGAAAATTCTTAGAGACAAAGTTATAAAGTTGAAAATGTCTGTTTTATGCAATGAATTGTCCCAGTTTAAAAAAAACAAAACATGATCAGGGACTGAATTTGTTGCAGGTTGTTTAAATGTGTTTCTTTCAACTGTCTTTATTAGATATAAAGGAGTAGAATGCATTTCAGTGTCTTCAAAGGAAGAGGGTTGTGCACATTTTAAGCAGATGACATGCTGGATTAACTTTATTAATTATTCATAATGATTAATTATTGCCTTTGTGGATGGCAAGATCGATTACAATCTAACAGCAACGAATACTTTCACCGCGTGAATAAATCTGATGTGCTTTCCATAGATAAAAAAATATGAGTTATGCTCTGTGTTAGATACAGACTGTAATGGATGTATTAATTTAGGTAGTAAAATATACAAAGAACAAAACAGACAGAAGATCAGATTGTCTGAACATTAATTATTTATTCTAAGTATGCGGTTGTGGTGTGTTTCTTTATGCTAGACATAAATTCGATCTTCAGTCATGAATAATCACTGATACAAGTGAAAGCAGTACTTAAATGCACCATCGACCTTTTGAGCAGAGCCAGGCTTCCTTCTGATTTTATGCTGGATGCAAAGCAAATAAAATAATTAAATTACAAAGGAGGAATGAACATGGATGATGTTTAGTTACTCCTATCTGAGACATAAAATGGGTTGAATTAATTAAAAACACAAAAGTATCTTAGTCATATGTAAACAAAATGTAAACACTGTAGCTCACATAATACCAAAGTATTGTGGCTCTGATATGTAATGGAGGTCAGAAAGGAAATTGCTAAAGAAAAGGCTGCTTTTGTTCTTTATCCTTACAGCACCTTTTGCAAAGAATACATTCTTAGAGGCCAGTGACCTAAGATCTCCAGTCCAGAGCTGTGTGGGGTTTGTCCTGTGATCTTTGGGGCTTTCGACATGCCCATCATATCCAGCACATGCCCTTCAACAGTTTTGCCTCCCCGCTCTGTTGCTTGCTTCCCACAAAAGCCGCCATGCTGTTGCAAAATGTCCCCATGACTTGTGTGACGGCTTGCTAATTTCATCCCCGATGCTCGGTAAACAGGCAAGAGCTTGTTTTCTCTGAAGGGTCACAGTGTGTCAGCAACAAGTGAAAGTCACAAGCAAGCTGACATGAGTGTGGGCAAAGGGTCCGGGCAAAGTTTGGGAGAAGAATGGAGCTGTTGTCTCATATGCATCAAAACTCAGATTTGGATTGAAAGCGTTTGTCTTCTGAAGTAAAAGTGCCAAGCAAAGATGCAGTTAATTCCCTGATGGTTTTACATCCGGTTCAGAAAAATAAGACTTCCTCTGGGCAGACTTTATCACAAAGAATTAGGCACTTCTAGTCTTTCGCCTAATTTTTTTATAGTTTGCTGAAAAGTAGTTAAATTTGCCAACATTTGGTGAGTTGTCAGTGCACCACGTAACATTAAGGGACCAATACACATTTATCTTCTTTGTCCTCCAGATGTTTTACTGATTCATTTAAGACAAGAAATCAAACTTGACTGATATGAATAGATATCCTATAGTACATTTAAAATCCAAATAAAGTAATAGAAAATTATCCCTCATCACATGAACCATGTGATGTGCTATATTTTAGTTTAATGCTATTTGTTAAGCACTGGTATATTCCAAAGATATTTAAAGTCAAAACTCATAAAAGGAAAACAGCAGTGGTAAAAATAAATTGTAACTAAATTCAAGACCTCTGGGGACAGCACTTAAATGGTAAGAGAGATTTGTTAATAAATGCATGAACTGGTGAATAAATAGTTGTATTTGCCCAAGTGATTCTGGAAATCACAAGTACACACAAATGAGTGCAGAGTAATCTTGTGTACCGATGGGGAACAATGAGATTTTTCAAATATTTAGGCACCAGGCCATTAAAGGCTTTGTACGTAAGAAGGATCTGAAAGTCCATACTGGTCTTTACAGAGAGCCAGTGTAAAGAGGCCACCGCCTTGCCTCTGATTATTACTTTGAAAAAACTCATCCAGAAGTGCTGCTCAGTCCTGGTGACGTCTTATGGATGCTCTTTTGATGTTTTAACAATGAATTCCATTCTTAGAGACGGGATCTGCTGGTCATCTTGTGGGCCTTTTAACAAAATCCTACTTCATGACACTGGTTTTAGTTTAAACCACATCAGCTTTTCCAACACTGCTATTTATTTTCTTTCTGTAACATTATTAGAAACATTAGTGTCATTTTAAAATTAGTCCAGAATGATTGGTGTTTTTTAAAATGCTTTGTAACCACAGTTTTATGGCACCATCTGCAGCAGTGTGCCGAGAGGCATAAAGGTCACTGTGGTCTGATGTGAGTGAAGGCAACTAACCATTTCAGCTTTGATATAAACAACAAAATCACGTTTAATAATCAGTAATTGGGTCATCCAGTTAAGATATAATTGGGCCTAACACTTTGCATTTAAGGCATGAAATTAATCGTAATCTGTATTTGATCAGTTTGATGTTAAAGCTAAGACAAAAGCCATTCTCCAAACTTGTGGCATAAATTTCTTTGCAAACCGATTAAATCTCTTTTTACAAGCTGTGTCCAGGCAAAGTTATGTTGCTGTAAAACCTGAAATGCTTTGATTATTTTCTCTACGGCCATCTGGCAGAGAAAAGCCTCTTTTAATAGGAGCGGGAAACAAACAGAGGTGCAGTCGCGCTCAGCATTCGGCTCTTTAATCAAAAGCTGAATGCTTTTCAGAAGTTCATTTGACAGTTATCCAGTAAACCTACTTTATTCCTGGAAAAAAAAAGCAAACGACTCCAAGATTTTTACTCTATGTGACCAAAAATGTGTTGTTCTTGAAAAGTGGATATTATTGTGAAACTTTTTCATTGAAAACACAGCCCACAGGGATCATTTGGAGATGTCCACCCATTTCCATCCAGCTCAGACCTTTTTATCTTCTCTTGCAGTGCAACGATGACGTTTGCACACGATGAGGAGGACGCTGCCAGTTCTACCCAACGCACTCCTACCAAACTGAAATCAGAAAATTGAGATTGCTGATAGTTAATAATCCAAAATAGTTAACTGCCTTTGTTTGATTTGTGACATTTTATTACCTTTTTTTCTAAATCCTGTCATACGTTCAACTGAAGTTTCATCTGAGTATGTACAGTAGATAAACTGTATTAAGTTAATAAATATTTAATGTTAAAAATCTGCTTATAAAATGACTGCCTTTAAAAAAAGTGTCTTAAAATAATTTTACTGTAAATTGTGTTATTGGTGAGAAGATCTTTGCTTATGATTAAAATGTAAGAACCGGTCACACGTGATTTTCACCACTTTTTAAAATAAATTCATCTGAAAAATTCAAATTTTTTTCCATCGATAAATACAAACTGTAATAAACATTACATGTTTAACTGTTGCACTACAATTGTCATTTTTGTGCTGTCTAGTGCTCCACTTCAACAGTGGATCCCTGTTTTTCTCCATCCAGATGTTTAAAGAGGAGACTGACTTTCTTTGTCTTTTTAAGGGTACCTAGCATTACTCTAAGAGAAGCTGATTCAATTTAATCTTGATCATTAACACTTGTACACAAATATATAAGTATAGATGATATACTATGTTGGTATGTTTCTGCAGGACAACTTTGAACAGTTTCAGGAAGGTTGGACATTTTTTGAGTAAACTTTTTTTTTCAGTGCTTTGTTGAATTTGAAGGGCGGCACGGTGGTGTGGTGGTTAGCACTGTCGCCTCCCAGCAAGAGGGTTCTGGGTTCGAATCCCGGGGGAACCAGGACCTTTCTGGGTGGAGTTTGCATGTTCTCCCTGTGTCTGCGTGGGTTCTCTCCGGGTTCTCCGGCTTCCTCCCACAGTCCAAAAACCTGCATGTTAGGCTGATTGGAGATTGGGGAAATTGCCCTTAGGAGTGAATGTGAGTGTGAGTGGTTGTTTGTCCTTGTATGTCTTGTGTGTGGCCCTGCGATGGACTGGCGGACTGTCCAGGGTGTACCCTGCTTCTCGCCCGTTGACCACTGGGATAGGCTCCAGTTCCCCCCGCGACCCCATGAGGGAATAAGCGGTATTGATAATGGATGGATGGATGGATGTTGAATTTGAATTAATTCCTCTTTCTGCTTTAAGATCTGAAAACTCTCTTAATTAAATTAGATACTTAATGAACATTTTACCCAAAATCTTTGTGTTTGACAATATATGTCTCAAAACATTTTATAGAAGAACAGATATTTGAAAAAGAGGATATTTAATCCTATTTTGAAGAATCGAGCTAAAACATTTAGCCCTGCATGTTAAATGTGTAAAATAAAGAATACACAATTAGAGAAGAGTCTTGAGATAACACTAGTTGAGACAGTCACTTTAATGGCAATAATTACAGATCTGAGTCACAAAAATAGCAGTCTAGATAATTACATAGCAGCAGGAACATTCATAGAAACATCTTTAACATCTGAGTTCTTGCAAAGCAACAGTTTTACTTCATAAATATTCCTTTAGATAAATAAACTTCTTTGCTGGGTATACAGATTAAACTTGTTCATATATAGCAAAAAGGATTCCTTTGTACTTAGCTGGTAACTTCAAAACGACACAGTTTAACCATTTAAGTGTATGTGAAGCTAAAACTACCTGATTTTTTATCAGATTTTCTGCACAATGCACAACAACATGGTTTATTCTATATACTCTTGATATACTCTAGTTTTCCATTTGCACTTTTTTGCTCAGGAAAACCAGACAAAAAAAAACAGAGTCTTGATAGTTGTTCTTTTAAAAAACAGCCCAGAATTGGAACTCATCCTCTGGCTTCATTTTTTAAATTGTATTCCAGACTAGGTTAGTGTGCCTCTTATCCTCAGTTTGACAGTTTGGTAATCTTAGCTTAATAGGAGTTAACAGAAAGATGTTTCTTTTCTCAACCGCTGTCAAATATCAAATATTGCTGCAGCTGACATTAGCACAGGAAACTGGAAATGCTGCTAGCCTGTCCAAATGCAACTAAATGTGCCCGCTGTTACATTTATCATTGCACCCAGTCACAACATACTATCCCTACTTCCCTCTATTGGTCAAGAAGCTAAGTTTGGATTTTCAAAGTAAAGGAAAGACTCTCCATCAAACACAAAAAGCTGTGCTCTCAGTTTTTGCCACAAATAATCCCAAACATCTTTGAATCTGAAGCAATAGAATCCCCACTGGCTGCTGAAGCGTTGCTATGCAACCTCTCCTGATGCTCTGGTAATTAGTGGCAATCGCAGTCTTATCATGTAAGATTCATCCGTGCTGACTTACAGGCTGAGTGGCACTTAGAATTTGCCGTGTGTCCTCTCAAAACATTAGACTGAAATATATTTCAACATTTTGATACATTTACCAAGAAATTCTTGCTCTCATGACGTTTATCTGCTGACCGCTGCAGGTCTGCCAGAACAACCTTTTTTCAGGGAGCTAAACCACAGGTTAAACTTCGTCTCTAAAGGAGCAGCAGCGATGATTAAAGGGTGCCTTGTGAGATTTGAGATGAGAATCTCTTTGATTCCTACCTCATGCCAGGAAGTCTTTAGTGTAGTTTTTCATCGAACAGGGTCAAACTCTACGTTACCATTTTGTTGCATGAGGATGTTTTAAAAAAGGGGGGAGATAAGAAAGTGAAAACGCCATGACATGTTTCACAGAGTTCATAAAAAACTCCAGGAATAAGTGTCCGCTGATTTTTTCACCAGTTTCATGTTAACAGTATCATGTCAAAAGGGAAAATTGGACATAGTTTTATATTACCAGCATTTGCCAGACACAGTCAATCAACAAATCAGTTTGAAAGAATCAGTTCAGAAGTTGGCCTTAAGTTGCTGGCCTTAACTTTTCTGCTAGCTCGCAGACAGTATCTCTTGGTCGAGCTTTGGCTGCTTTGGTTTTTTGAAGATGTGATACATTGGACTCGAATCAAAACAGAAATTTCACCCTATTTTTACTTTATAATTAGAAGTTTGCAGCCCAGTTATTTAACTCTTCCAGAAGGGGAGTTGGTTAGTGATGGGAAATTTGGATCGAAGGGAGGAAGATTTTGGGGCTTTGTTTCTGTTTAAGAGCTTTTCAGAAGAATATCACAGCTTTCCTCTTAACTAGAACTTGTAAGAGGCAAGAAAAAAGTATTTATTATTGTTTGAAAAAAAGTTGGAAACCTGTTTCCATATAAATTATGATGCATTATTAAAGTTCAATGGTGGCTGATGGAAAACGCAAATCTGTGTTAGAGTTCTAAATATGATCCAAAATACTGATTTTATTAATTTCAAATCTGTTTTAAGACGCTGCCTGATTTATTTATTTTTGCTGAATCCCTTAAAGAGTTTGATTAAAATTACTTTGGAAAATATAAGGAGACACTTGTGGAGTGACAGAATTATAACAAACTCTAAAGAGCATAGCTCACTGTTTCCCACCAAAGAGAATCAATTGATTTAGGAGTGAGCTTTAAGCTGTTCAGAGTTGCTGCCTGTCTCAGCCATCGCTGGAGGAGTGCTGGGTGCCTCTGGACCGTCACCAGTCCCTCACAGGGCTAACACGGGGAGACAAATAGACAGAATCTTGTTTTTTTTCCTGACATTCGTGTCTTTGGGTGGAAACCCACACAGGCATGGGGAGATCATCTGGAAACTCTGCACAGAAAGGCCCCAGAAGTCAAGCCCTCCTGCACCAAGGAAGCAGTGTTGACTGTAGCACCGGTGCTCTCTGTGGAGTGCATTTCCAAACTGCCAAACGTCTGCGTTGAGACGGCAACACTATGGCCTTTTACATTAGGAGACTCACGTCATCTCACTCTGCTCATAGCGACAGTATTCGCCAGAAAATGAAGAAGACGGACAAAAAAAAGCGTCTATATACACATTCGGTTCAGCAGCCTCTGCGGAGACCTAACAGTCGTGTTCAGTTTACCAAGGCATCCTAAATTGTGACGAGCAACAGTAAACATTCAAACTGGCTGGGTGTTTGTGGTGTGTTCAAAACCTCTCCCCGAGCAGGGACTCTGCTCGGCTTTGATTCTCCCGTCATTACCTGTTAATAAAGGTAGAAAATAACAGTCCTGGCCCAAGCCATCTCGTTAATGACAACACCCTTCCGTTTGTTTGCCCGCAGGCTCGTGGATTGGCCACGGTGGTCACCTCCATTCAGCGCGTCCTTTCATCTTACAGGACATTAATCAATTCAAGATGAGAAAGCAAAGCACTTCATCTGCTGCCTCTCCATATGCCAGTGTATCAAAGGGCTTTTGTTTTCCTCTCTCTTGCAGGTAATTGGCTATTCCCAGAGGCAAAAAGTCTTGTAATAGCTGTGCGCTGGGGTTTCCTCAAAGGAAATCATATGAAGAAAGAGGGGTTGTTACACAGATCAAGCCCTGTTTTGGACATCTAACTTATAGATAGAATGCAAATAGGTTTAATTTTAGTTTTATGTGAGAAACTAACCATGTCAAAATGTTTCCCAACTCAGTCCAGTGCGAAGAACTAGCTTCCAACATGCACTATGACTCGGATCTGAACCTTCATAATAATACTGATATCACATCACTCTGCTTATAAAGATTTGTGGAATTTTGCCAAAGCTAAAAAAGTTGCATGCCATCAACACTCCACCAGGAGATTGTTTTCTCAGGGCAAATGATCCCAAGCGACACACAGGTTTCTGCTGCAAGTATAGAGTAGCAATTGTTTGGAGAACATATTTAAGAAACTAAGAAAACGGATTCACAAAAAGCACTATAAAGTTGTGTAAATGTTGACTGTTTAACCTCAGGTGTAAAAACATGAAAAGCTGCTGCTTTCCATGAATGTTAATTTAAGCTTAAAGCTGCAAAGATTTAACAGTCTTAAAGTCTTTAAGCAATTTCTTTTAACATAGCCGCAACCAAACTCTCAGAGTGTGACTAATTCATTGTAGCCTTACTTCAGCAAAAATCCTATTCAATTAATTTCATATTCTTCTATAAGAGCTTGATTTGCTCTCTATTTGCGCTATCTTTAAACTTTTTTTAATGTCTTGAAAAAAGACATATCAGACCAAGGCAACTCTGTGCCACATGTTACCGCTGAAATCATAAAGATGTGCTGAGGAGATTTTTTTTGAATAATTACTTTGTTATAAGCTGGAAAAGCGTTTCACCCCAGTCGTATCAGCCTCCACCTTCTTACAATGTCTTATCATTTCTATGCTGTCCTTTAATTCGTGTTACCGCTCTTCATTTGTGCTGGGATTCAGCTTAAAAGAACAAGCAACCTCATCATCCAGTGTTTCAAACTCAAAAGGATGCTCTAGCAAGTTTGAAAAGAGGGAGTAGTCCAGAATAACATTCAGTTTTCACACATCTTCAATACATAAATAGTACTGTATATGCAAATGTTTTATCACTCCACCATGCACCAAATAAATTGGAATAATTTGTCAGCACAAAGTCCCAGGGAGACCAACAAAGTAAAACTTGTTCTTTTGATTTAAGTTTCTTGGGTCAAAAAATAGCAGAACTTCTACCAGACACGACACTTTAGCTCAGGGTTCATTAGACTGCCCTTTTTGCACTGAAAGGCTTCTGAGAAGGCTTCAAAATTCTGGAGTGATCCAAGGACCCTGAGGAGAGAAGTGAGAGGGTGAGAAAAGGGGAAAAATTAAAAGATTAAAAATTGAAATTCAACATTAGGTTATAAGGTAGGTGACCTGTTTGGTCACCTACAGGTCAAATTTGTTTATATACAACCATCAAATTCCAGTTTTCACCCTTTCCAAGCTCTTTTTTTGCCACTTTAGTTTGCCTTGTTTTACATTAGACTTACGCCACATTAGATCGACTAAACCGTTATTAACACAGATATTTCTTTAAAAAAAGTCCCCCCCAAAAAAGGGATTTGAAATTCTAAAAAAAAATGAAATTCTGCAATCCTCATAGTGTTATCGTCCACAGGTAGGACATAAAAGATGGATACTCTATGACAATGGGAGGGTGCTTTCAGGCGAAGTACCACTACGCACCACTAGGTGAGGGCAGCAGAACGTCTGTGGCTTCAAAAGACAACCAAATGCTACATATTCACTCTGTCTGATCAGTCCAAATATTATTTATTCTGGCTCCTAAAGGGCATCAATGGCTGTGGATGAATGCTGAATAGGAGACTCAAAAACAGCTATTAATAAAGTATGTGAAGTCACAATGCCTTAATCTGCTTCAAACATCCAGTCTATTCTCTGCTTCTCTGCTTATGCTCCCCATATCAGGCTTTACACATTTGTGAAATGGGTAAGTGTAGGATAGGTGATTCACAGTCCACGAGCTGCAGAACTTTAAAACACACATGTATGCTACAGCTATACGTATTTAGATGTATTGAGTGCAGGCCAAAGATTGAACAGAGCTCTTATTATTCTTAATCTATCCCAACCTGTCAGATTCCTCTGAGCAGAAATGCCAAAAACAAACCAACCCAGTGAACCTGTCCATAGACGAGACCACAGCTTCTAATGCTCATACCACTCTGAAAGGATAAATGACATGGTCTGAAGTCTGATCAAATGAGTTCTCCAATCCAAAATACTCTAAATAGGCAAGCAGAAGTTTTCACGAATTAATTTAGTGCCAGATAAAAATCTGTGTGTTTAATTCACTTGAAAAAAAACACAGAGAAATAACGGATCAACACTGATTGAAGACTTTAGTGAACGATTGTCAAACTAAAATGCCTTACCAGAGCTCTGATGTTAATACCTGACCCTAATGAAGTGTCTTACCTGTATTCTAAAGGACTGTGTGCATCAGTTTTGATGGACTGGCTGGCATATTCAGGCCGATAAGCACCACACCACACCTGGGAAAAGAGAAATGATCCATTTTAAAAAAGTCACGCAAATGTGGAACATAACACTAAAATATCACACTCGGTAACCATTTATGTTACAGAATTAGGCACAAAGGTTACAATAACATCTGAATAAGATTAAGTTTGAACTTTTAGGCTACTTTTCATAATTTTTTATGAAAAGTTTGTTTCAAATAATTTTTCTCATTCTTAACAACGATTTATAAACCTCACACCCAATTTAAATATTGATATTCTTTTTAATTTTGCTGTAAATTCGCAGGTAACAAGCTACTCTGTACACTCTTTGTTTTTTCTGTCTCCTGTTTGTGTAGCTTGACATTCTGTTAGTCCTGAGCTGTGACTCTGCTCTCCTAGAGTTTAAATTAAGGTCTGTTCTCTGTTTACTGATATATTCCTTTCAGTAATAAGATATCCAGTCACCCCTTACTTGGGCAAAGTTGAGAAAGAAAAGTTGTTTGTGATCCAAGTCTAGACCTGGTAGATGAGGCTCTTCACCCTCCATTTCCACCCACTTCAGATAAGCCTGTAAACACACAGCTTAACTTGAAATACTATGTTTTAACATGAAGAGCATTTGGGAGTTACTCATCTTGGCCAAAATAGTTTCAAGTGGTATGTGAGCAGCTAACATTTTACCTTATATGCTTGACGAACCCCTCCATTGTCCGCAATGTTCTCCCCCAAAGTACTGATTCCACTGACCTGCAATCAGGAAGACAAATCAACAAATACACAGCAGCATGAAAACACTCATTCTGGTCAAATCATATGTGGTAATGCAAAAACAAACAAAAAAAGCTACATGTGCTTACATTTTGTCCACCTGCTAGCTTCCAGTTGAAGTTGCCGTATTGTTGCACCATGCACTGTGACTGGTCTTTAAAGTGCTCAGCAGAGAAGTTACTCCACCAGTTTAGCATGTTACCATCTTTGTCAAAATTACGCCCTGCAAAAAAGACACAAACGGGTTGCTGTTGAAGCTGTTTTCCGGTCACAATGCATCTTAAAGTTTGTGATAACAGATTTGAAAGAATTACTATAAAAAGACAGCACATGATTAACTATAGGCACATCACCGCTGTCTCACCATTGTCATCAAATCCATGAGTAATCTCATGTCCGATAACCATTCCTATTCCTCCAAAGTTAAGGGCCTGGTGTTGGTGTTTACTGAAGAATGGTGGCTGCAGGATTCCTGCAGGGAAAACTGGACAGACAGGAACCAGTGAGCAGTGAAAACGCAGTGTTGGAAAGACGTGTGGATCGTATGGTTGCACATGGTAACCACTGAGGCTACCCGCAGCCATGCCCACGTCCTCTGAAGCTCTTACCTATCTGGTTTCTGTTTGGTGAGTAGAAAGCATTCACCACAGCAGCACCGATGATCCACCTGAGGAGCATTTTAGGCAGAACCTGTTAAATCACTGTTCTTTGTTTTCATTTGAATTTAGAGGCGTAAGGTCCACACACATGAAATAAATTACGATTTGAGAAAGGTCTGTCTGCATAATGTGTTATGTTCAAGAACACCAAAAGAGGATACAATGACTGTCGGCTGGACCTCAACAAACAAAGAAAATGACACACAAAAATCAGTGTCTTCCACTTACAAATCAGGATCAACAGGCTCTCTGAGCTTCTTCAGACTCTTGTGTGCTTCAGACTTAAGGTTCTCAAGGATGTTCTCAAAATAGTTTTCCTCACTGAAATTCAGCTAAATAACAAACCAGTCATAAGTATGTATGTTGCAAACATTTACAAAGTGGAAGAAATTGGACTCCATTTGTACCTACATGAGCATATTCCTGATCTAGCTTCTGGCTGCTTTCCTGTAGAATATGGTCTGGATAGCCAATGTGTTCCTTGATTGCCATTGCCTAAAGAGATGCAAGTATGACAGTGTGACAAAACCTCACAACGCCTGGAGAGCTGCAATGATTTTCTCTTGCTTGTATACCTTCTCTTTTGCCTTTTCCTTTGAGGGAACATCCATCCAATTTAACTCTTCCAGCGTTTCTACATAGGCTGTCTGGATCTTAGCGATGAGGTCACTAACCTGTGAACACAGCACAAACATCGTTGAGTCCCATGGGGAGACTGTATGAGAGTACAACATTCAGCTCCAAGGCGTTCAAAGCACAGGGCCACAGCAGCAATCTTTATGTATTTTGCACAGTTAAAGTTATTTGATGCATCAGAACAGTTTAACTTTTAATGCTTAAATTTGACTGAAGAATGAAATACTGGGAAGCAGCTAGTGTGTCAAGAACTGGCTTCTAAATCACTTTGACCTGTGAATTTATTACAGAAATATTTCTCAATGAAGCAAAATTGTGTTATGTTGCGGTTCTTAGTGTCAAAGTGCCCATTTCTTCATCAGAAAAACTTTTTTGGAGGTTAAATTTGGATTTGAAGTGTTCCTCAAACACATTGCAGTTGAAGGAATTTTGGCATTTCTGAAGTTTTATCTTAAAAATGTCAAAGACTGATTGTCAGTTACCCACAAAAAGAAGTAGATTTTGTGTAAACTGTTCATGAAATGTTTATAGTCATGAATATCATTTTGGTTTCATCAGTCGATAGCAGAAGACTCACCATCTGTTTACTTTCTCCTGCAAATGTCTCTCGCACATAGAGAGCTCCAACTGCGTTCTCCATGCTGCTCTGAACATATCTGACACAATCCCGCCACCAGGCATCCTCCACTGTTGTCCCATATAGCGTCTGACCACACACACACACACACACACACACACACTTGTTATATACGTTAAAGCATGCCTGTGATGTCAACATGTTAACGGTTGCATCCTGTTCTTCACACCTTTCTGTAACGGGCTCTGGCGTCTTTAAAGCGTCTGCTCAAGCTATTAACTCTGTCTATAACGAGCTGCCAGGTGAGATAGTTCTGCACAGTTCTGCAAACATAGAAAGATGGTGTTAAATTGTCACTCCACGGTGTGTCTTTTATGTGACTCTTCCGTCTCCATGGCCTTGCTTTGCACTCACCGGACACTGTGTCTGGAAAGGACTTCATTCATCTTCTCAAGATAGGGAGAGCTGTACACCACCACCTCCTCCTCCTGTTGGACATCGATGGAAACACTCGACAGGACACCTTGAATAAATCGTGTCCAGTTGAAACCCTAATAAACAAAAGGCAAAGCCGTGCATTTTTAATGTATTCACATCTTGAAACACTGTATTTTTACAGGATTAACAAAACTTTTCAAAAATTACTTTACAAGTAAAAATGAACCAACTCAATAGTCTGTGTACTGTATTTTCCTTTTTTTTTTAACCACAAAGTGTCCATTCCCCAAAACCTGTGCGAACAATATCAATGATCTTTTTATTTCCCTAACTAGATGCAAATGGTGTGACTGATTGTCCTGCTAATATCAAGATTTGCCCAAGGGTTAAAATCCCCCTGATGTATCCAATGGAAGACAGAGCCAATGCATTGGCATGGTAACGAAAAAGTTTTTGTATCTGTAGCCCTTAACTGTCAGTACACTGAGGCCCCCTGAGTTGTATTCACATTCTTCATCTGATATTTCTTTTTTCCAACGTGAGCGGGATATGCAGTTTTCATAAATCAGTTTTATAGAAACATCCTCATCCTGTCATCCTGTCAGGCAGTTCTCAGATCAGTTAATACCGAGGTAAGGTCGCACTCACATTCAGGCTGAATGTACTCTGCAGTTCATTGAGAGTCATCTTGTTGTAAAGAACGGTGACATCTTGACGCTCCTCTGCAGGTGATGTCGCCTGTCCAGCAACAGGGAGGTAAAAAAGCTTTCCATGACATGTTTAGCGGTTTTACATGTTCTTGTCTGCTCTTTTATCACGAGTGAGATCTCAGTTGTCATGTTATAACAGGCATTAAGCAAATGAGATGGCTGAAAGCCTGGCAGGTTTCCAGATTAAAACTAAATGTTGCGTTTGGTCATTTATTGGAAGCTAGACAGATAGTCATTTTTCATCTATCATTAGTAATCTTTACATTATCAATATAGTCATTAAGTCCCTGTCCAGTCATCTAATTCCCCATTGTGGCTCTCACTCACATTAGCAATGTCTGTCTCCAGTTCCAGCACTTGCATCATTTCCTCCCACACTCGGTCATCATCTTGAGTCAAGTTCCTGTCCTCTCTGGTAATTTTGGCAATGGAGATCATGAAATGTAGGTAGGCCTCTCGAACCTGTGGTACAGCCAAAAAAGCTATGACTTTTGCTTTCACAACACAATTAAATAAAAAGAAAAAAACCAAAAAGATGTTCAACACAAAGTAATTTTTTTTTAAATGATCAAGTTCTTCAGATGTAGAGGTTTTAGGTGTTATTGATATCTTGTAATGGTCTGAACACCGTAAACAAAAAACCCTCTTAACGCTGACACACGTAAAAAAACAACAACAAAAGAAATGCTCAGAAGAAAAACTGTGAGTGCACTTTTTATTGTTGTGATTTAGGTGAAATGTCACCTTTTTGTAGTTTCCATCGTTGAAATAATAGTCCCTGGATGGCATTCCAAGTCCTGGCTGATCGATCTATCCAAAACACAGGAATAACAACGGCAATTCAGTTCTGTTTTTTTATTGGCTTAGCAGTCAAAAATAAAACAAACAGGGCTGGAATAATGGTCGAGCCCATGAAGCGCCTACAGCCACACCAGCACTCTTCGTGGAGGACACAGATTTCATAGCAGTCCATCAGACAGCTGCTGAATTATTCAAGTCTGACCTAAACTGGACCTGAAACAGAGTGACTGAAGGACTGCCGTGGCAGCAGTGTGCCAATATCACTGAGACACACTGACCAGTCTGACGAACACTGGTGATGTACTTCTAAATTTTTAACGTGCAGCTTAACACGGTAAAAATACCTGAAAATCAGTAAACTTGCAGAAATGACACAGCAGATGTGCTCACAGCTGAGTGCCCCTAAAAGTGTCCGGCCGTGATGTCACATATAACTGTTGTGGTGTGTCGTCATTGGCGAAAGCGTGGCGCTTACAGCTCCCATGCCCTGTTCTTCTGCTGTAGGTACTGGGTGGAGCACTAAATATGCACCGCTATGGCCGTTTGATAGATACTACATAAATACTGCATAATAAATGGCCCCATGTCGGCTGCCATGACGGATAATGGAGTGAGAACGAAGGGTTGAGAAAAGCCTATCACCTGCTGATTCACAGGTTGCTATAGCGATTCCCACCTCTCCAGGGGATGAGAAGAGAGGGCAGAACACACAACTGCAGTTGGGGTGAATCAAACACTGAGAAGAGCCTCCAAAGCCCCTTCTGAGCATGAAAAATGCAACCTAAACCAAAAAGCTATAGCTTCAGCCAAAGTGGTTTGATATTGTGTCATCAGCACATTACACATCCATGAAAAATCAATTCACATATCCAGAATTTAACTGGAAGTATCTATGTCTATAAAAAGTGTTAAATTTGAATGGTTTGACTTTCACCAACAATCCTTTAAAGGGGATAAATGATGCCAATGCGGGGAAAGGCGTGCAGGTTACAGGTTGCTCAAACAACATCCCGAAGCAGACTTCTTGAAGTTTGCCAGCATAGATTTAAAAAAATATATATTTTGTGAAGTGTAAATTAGATTATTATTGGTTGATTGCAGTGAAATAGTTGAATGTTGCCCTCCAGTCCTGTTTACATTCCTCCATAACCATGTGTGGGAATCATAAAGATTTTCTTTCAAAGCAGTATAAAAAAATGTGAGAATTCAAAGTGGCCATTCATACATATGATTGTGACATTTCAAAAGATTTGAGTTACCAAAAAGGTAATACAGTTAGAGAAATGAGAAAGTCCAGATAGACATGGATGGAATGGATCGTTTAGTGGGATTGGACGACAGTAGTGGGAGAAAACATGACAAAGCAGCCTTATTAATGCAAATGGAAAGATTCCTTTCATATATTTTTCACGAAAGCACGAGCTGTTATCTCACATAGATGATGTGGCGCTGAGAGTCTCGGTCATCTGTCCACACATACATGTCCAGTATGACCTTCTTGTGGAAACGGGCCGTCAGTATCGCCAGTGTGTCCTCAAGGCTCCATGCTTCCTCTGAAAATAAAAGGGAATATAAGCACTCAACGTGAAAGCTTGCATGTAGCTGTGAAGTGCAGAGGGGCAAAAATCTGGCTGCCTCTCTGGCTCTGCTGCACATCCACTAGGCTTGCTGTATTAATCCGTGTGTGCAGATGCAGCTACGCGGGGCTAATTCTGTTTAAGCTGCAGTCCACGCTTACGCTTAATTAATGTGGCAAGAGCCAGGGCCACGAGGAAGAGTGGCATTGACTATTTAAAGCATCCTTCAGTCCTGATTGAGGACTTGCTCCTCTTCCCACGCATCACTCTCATAAACTCCACACCGGACTGTTCATCTGAAAAGGCTGGGCAGGCCTCTTGATCCCACCAACAAAGCGTATAGTCAGCAGTTCAGTGAGTGCAAATATACGGGCCGTGTGTGAAAACATGTGTTCTTATGGGAATGAAGTCTGTGGGTGCACATTCCACTTCGTATAGGTGGGTTTGTGAGTTTAAGAGAGGTATTTCTACCTGTGGTGGTGTTCCAGTACTCTGATGCCACAGGCCAGTCCCCGACACTGTCAATGAGCTTCAGGAGGGGCTGTGAGTCGCGCTGCTCGATGAGACCTTCAGATACAACAGAAAAAACTGAGTGTTGTCTCCATGGTCTCAGGATGCATGCAGTGGAACAAAGGTCACTATAAAACAATAGAAAAATCAGCAAGATAGAAATCGGGTGAATTGGGAAAAACTGGAACATTAGGTGTCATTGGAACTGCACCAAAGAGTACCAACACCTCTATGGGCAACGGCGGGTGCAAAAGCAGATTAGCTCTATTCATTAGTTTTCTCACGTTTCTTTTTTATTTTATTCTAACTCAAAGCAAATGTTCCCTCTAAACGGACATATGTAAAAAAACAAAAAACAGGCCATCACAAATATTCACCCCCTTGGGAATAAGTGGTATAGAAAAGGGATGGATGGATGTTCAACAGGCTCTTGATTTTTGATTTTATGATAATATCAATAATGTCAGCATAGTTGATCATTGTTTTACCTTACAGTATACCTTATGGTACAAAATACTTTTAGCTGAAAACTTGTGCTGTTGACCATCCTAGGGCATACTCTACAAAATCTAGCAGTCTGTAGTGACTTTTTTTCCATTTATAATGTTGAAATTGGTCTTAACAGTGAACCTCAACCCTTTCCCCCTTTTTCAATAAAGGTTGTGATGTGCGACAACCAATTAATTAAATTCTATTGTTTTGCATTAATAAAATGTGACATAAACGTCACATTTTGGAAATAGATTGTTGCAAATTTTGATGTTGACACAACGACGGCATCCTGGCAAATGGAAAACCGTTTCCTGTTTGTGGAGGCAAAAAACACCAGTATTCAGACAGATCATCGAGGGCCTTACTGTCATTCATGCAGGATGTGTAAAGTACTTTAGCTTTCTTGATGGCGTCTCTGTCCTCTTCATTCACTGTCTCAAGAACACCTGCAACAACAGAACATGTGCAAACACTTCCTGTCTGAATAAAGCCCACACACCGCTCCGAACGCCGCAGCCCACTGAGCCGCAAAGGTTAAAGGTAAAGTCCGGCTGACCTTTGAGGACAATCTCAAGCTTGTCTCTCAGAATGTCGAAAACGCTGTGTCGGGAGCTCGTCTCGGGGATGACGTGACGCTCCAGCCAACCCCCGCAGGCGTACTGGTAGAAATTATCACAAGGCTTCACAGACTTATCCATGTTCTGCAAGAGGCGAGCAGCTGTGCAGGATCCCAGAGAAAATCGAGAGGAGGAGAGACAGAGACAGGGCCTGACTTTGTTTGCAAAAAACAAAATCACAGGGAGTGCGGAAAAAAAAGCAAAGCCTCTCACCTGCAGTAACACAGTCCGCAGTTGTGCACACATTGTTGAGGCTGGAGCCAAACAGCTGGCCTGGAACAATCGGCGTCAACAGTTATGAAAGGCTCTACAGGCTATTTGACAAATCAAATCCAAACGCAGACAGAGAAGATGCTGTTGTGTAACGCGGTTATTTCTGAGTCGCCCGGGTCTGCGGTCTCTGTCCCAGGGAAGTAATGTCTGTGTCAGCAGTGGCTGCGGTCTGTCACTTTTGTGTGGCCCTGCTGATCGGGCAGTAAAAGCCATCGCTGTGTATATCAGAGCCGGAGGCTTCAACCTGGCACATGCCAGCCTGCTGATGCCACTCTGTGTTGTGTGTTCAGGTCACAAAATGAAACTCACCTTCACCTGTTGAGCTCAAGGAGACACTTGGCCTGCTGGATTGTTCTGAGTTGAAAGGAAGAAACACGTTTAAAAAAAAATGTCAGCCATCATTTAACTGCTATAGAAAAAAAGTCTACAGAACTGTTACTTTTCATTGAAATAAACTCCACATTGAAGCTGATATTTCGTACTTTTAGGCTAGAACTGTTCGTGTAGCAAACATTCAGTGTCATCAGACTTTTTGATCATTTCAGTGAGCGCCATTCACCATTGGTTGAATAATTAACGTTTAATGAAAGGTTCTCTATCTTCTCATGTGCCAGTGCAGTTTTAAACGAACAGACCAGGGAGAGACTTGTCATTACTGCTGTCATCAGTGTTATCCGTTCCATTCCACAGTGAACATGGCTGAGCTTTTTACCTTTCAGTGCTGATGTGTAGAGGACAACCAGCCCGGCCAAAGCACAGCTGACCAACAACAGCAGCACGGAGAGACCGATTTCTGCAACGGTCCAGCGACGCTTTCCAAGTTTACCTGATTTCTCCATGATATCCATTTGGCTTTCCGATTTGCCCATATTCCTCCTGACTGCCAGCTCTGTGGGAAAGACACCGTTAAAGTGTGGGTTGGTCCAGGCGCAGAGCTACCACTATGTGTGTGTGTGTGTGTGTGTTTGTGTGTGTGTGGGCTGCGCAGTGATCCATCGGTAAACTGTGCCAGCTGACCTGCAGTGAGTGAACTTCAACTGCTGAACACCTACAACAACTTCACAGACAGGAGTTGGGAAGTTTGTTGCACAAACACATTTTTTTGCTGTTTTCTAAAGCGATCTAGAACATTTCAGCTTATGTCATTTTACACTATAAATATATATATATATATATATATAAATGATAAGGCTTCAAACCAAAGTTTGTGATAAGTCGTTAGCCCTTGTTGGCTTATTTTTACGAGAGGTTGGGAATGTTTACAGCAGACAATATGATTCCTGATGTGTTTTTTTATGAATGAAGAGAATAGATTATATTTTATATTTATGTGTCATGCATCCAAATTTGAAGAGAAAATTACATTTTGCAAAAAAGCTCATTTGTTTGTAAAATATGACTCGCAAAATGTTGAGCTCTCAAAATTGAATGAACTTGTGCTTATAGCTGAGAGAGAGTCCATTTGAAATTTATCCCAAAACATTGCTGATAAGTTTGTTTCTTGCCGGAGAGAACAGCAAATAAATGAAGTTAAACAGTGTGCAACTCCATTTTCTAGATGTAAGATAAACTTACATCTAGAAGTCTCAGATGATAATGTGTGTCAATGAAGAAAAATATGCCAAAAAATAAAAAGAACATTTGTAGATGTCTTTGTGTAACCTCATGTAAACAGCAGGTAGTTTTAGGTACAACTTATTTTGAGACGTGACTGGGATGGATCTCACTCTGGTGGATTATGTCCTTTTTAATTAGCTTAGACCAGTTCCTTTGTAATGTCGCTAATAAACACCCTTTTCTGTATTTTTTCTTCACTCTCACCTGTTTTCCATCCTACCATTGCTCCTTCTGAATGGAACATCTGGTACAAAGTTATTCTTTACTTGGATCAATGTGATGTTGCTTCCCTTCTTGTTACCCATTTCTCATGAGAGTTTCTTTGTTTCTCTTTTGCCTCCATTGAAAGCCTTAAAGATAGCCTGCTGACTGCTCTTGCCCTCTTCTCCATCCTGCATTTGGATCTGTTTTCTCCAGCCTGTAGAGTCGCCCTGAGGTGTCACTGACTGGTGTTTTGGGTCTGAATTGGAGCATTTCACCTTTACAATCACAGTTTTTAAGGGCTCATCCCACCTCTTATAAAACTTTACTCATTAAACTTTGCCCCACCGAGCAGTTCATTTACAAACTTGCCTCTGGCTTTATCGATTGGCTGCAGGTGTTGTTACTCACAGCGAATAGTTCGCTATTGTGCATCAAATGCGACATCCATTCTGGATACAATTAGCTAAACAGTAATGAACCACTGAAGTTACTTTTCCTGACCATTGTTTTTTAAGATTTCGGCCCCACCTTGCCCCTCATGCCCATGCCCACCCACATCAAGCCATAAGCCTATTTCAAGAGAGCTCATTTCTATGCTCAATAATTGCGTACGTGTGAACACAATATCGTAAATGAGTGTTTGTGCAGAGGACAAAACAGCAATCAACCAGCGGCTTTCAGCAGCTTTGCTTTGTATCTATTCATTCTGCCGCACCTGTTTCCTCCATAACCATCCCCACCGCCCCATCATTAGGTCTGCCAGGGGATGGGCTGTAAATCAGAGGTTCATGCTGCTGCACCCCATTTGCCCTTCCTGATGAATACCCATGGGCACATGTCTGGCACCACAGTGATGAACAGCCGTCATGAGCTTGTTGAGCTCCGCTGCCATCCACAGACAAGACCAGCATCAGAATGCACAGAGAGGCTAACGGAGGCATAATCCTAACGGACTGCACCCCCCCCCCCCCACTTTTTGGAAACCTGTCAAATGATGTGGGGTCTGTTTTTGTCAAGGCAATATCTGCTGGTTACCAGAAGGCATTTAAAACATTTGCAAATGTTTTTAAATAATGTCAATGTGACTCAAAGAAATCAGGAAGAATCGAACAGTTTTAAAAAAAAGGTATATTTAGCCATGTATGAGAGATAATGAAATGCACTAGTGACAGAAAAAATAGATTTACTTCCACAGAGCAACACAAATAATGATTTAAAATGTATATTTCAGAAGTGGCACAAACTGAACAAGAAGTAATCATTGAACATCAGTTTCTTTCTTGGTTATAACTGTAACTTTTATGAAGTTTGATAACCCCAAAGAGAGAGGACACTCACTGAAGTACTTTTAATATTTTACATGTTTCCACCTGTGAATGTTCTTGATCCTCCCCAATTTTGTGCTGCCTTTTGTTTGATTTACAGACAAATGTTTAACCACTAAAATTACCATTACATTTAAAAAATGATTAAAACTCTAGGACAAGTTGTTCCACTAAGATGAACTAATAATTATCATACTTAAAACCACTTTAAGTGAATGTTTAGAATTTTAGATAAAGTTGTTTTGATGCATCTTATCAACAAATTATGATCTTATAAAAAAATATTTAGCGCAGCAAACTTAAAAAAAAACATCTTATCACTTTGTCATGGTTGTATAAAACTGATTTTGTTAGAGCAGAGTGACAGTATGAAAAGGGACTGCCGGTCAACACAGGACTATTTTTTTTTATATTTACAATTTCTGTTGCGTTACACCATCTAAAAGAAATTACCAATAAGTAAATGGCAGCTGCTTAATTGCAAAATCAGGTGTACCCACTACTGTTTGACAAAACATGCAAAAAGATGGAGCTTTGCATTTTGCATGAAGCCTTTAGGGTAATTTGATTGATTTGATCCCAAATCAAATTATCTGAGTACATGAGTCCATCTTTAAAAACGTCCTTTGCAGATTAACTTGGCAAGGCTGAGATATTTGGTGGGGAAAATATGCGAAAATGGATGGCTTCATCAGCAATGAGCAAACATTCCAGTTGCGTGCATCCTTTCTGTTATTCTTAAAATTGCCACTAAAGTGCTTTTATAATGGCAAAATACCGGACTTACTCAAGTTAAAAGGACTGCTGCAATGTCACAGAGGGTCTGCACTGACACTGGGCTGTCAATTGCATTGAAATGGTGACAATCAATAAATTAACCACAAGGCAACCATTTCAGTTGAGTTAAAAAACGAGTCGTCACATCATAGCTGTTAATGAAAATACATCATGTCGTTTGTTTAGTAGGAAACATAGCCTGTTTAATCACAACTTAAATATCCTAGAGCTAAATAACAAAAAACAGATACAGCATAATTGTTTCAAAATCATTTCTGTCTCGGTGAGTAGAAATATAATACGACAAAACACACTTTTGTCGGACCCAACAGACAACTGTTGGGGAAATAAAATATCATGTCCAGGAGTTATAAGTGGCACATGAAAAAAGGAACACGTTGTTCTAAGAAGAAAAACAGAGTGATAGTAGAAAAGTTACTTAAATTAACTTTTCATTCGGAAGTGTAAACTGTCTCATTTTTTAGATAATGTGTATTAGGTATGTTTTTAAAGATTTAAGGAAGAAGCACCCCTGTTGAGGTTTATATATTCATCATAAGAGTTCTTTCAGTCAGGGGTGAGAGGGAAGTCAATGCAAAACCATCAGTGTCATTAATCAGCTCAGCATCAAGATTCTGAGTTAAAATGAAGTTTACTGATATACAGATACCCTCTAAAATGATCTTATGTAACTTTCAGTATATGTGGCCAACACATCTGGCACAGACACTACTTTTTCATGAAGCACATTTAAAATGTTGTCAGAGTGGTTTACATAAAGCATAGAAAAGACGATGTAAATAAAGAAGGCAAGAGTGTAAGTCTGGTGGAAGGGACGAGTCAGGGTCTAAAAGATACACTCCATAAAACACATTTTTGATGTACCACTGAAGTCTGCAGGACCACAAACAGACCAGAGCTTTAGTGTGTTCAAAAAGTTTATTTTCCTGACAGTGAAATCAACCTGTTCTAAACATTTTTAAAATCTCTTTGTTTTTGAGCAAATTAAGACTACACTGTGCTCCGTGACTGGTACTGTTTTTCCCTAAACAAAATAACAAGGATTAACCCACAGGTCAGGCTGTGCCGGTAATCTGAACACTTTCACTGGCTCAGTCTCATTCACTGACCATAAGCACTCCACATGGAAAACACTTTCTACACGTAAAGCCATCTGAGCTGGTGAACCTCAAAGTGCATGCAGTGTTTTTTACTCTGTATTGGGAGATTCTGACATATGGGACCCCTAAAGGCAGCTCTTTCAAGTGGCTAAGTTTAAACACTTTCACTTTGTTACTTGAGGGCTAACAGGAAATAAGGGGGCTTACCTTTCGTAGGTGGATGGAATAGGTCCCTGAGCCGTTCCCCCACAGCGCGCTAATATCTCAAACACCCCTGCTGAGTATCCACTCAGAGCTGGTGTGTGGAGAAATGAGTCTGTGCTGCCGGCTGCAGGAGACGTTATCCACTTTGGTGTGCTACTCCGAGAATGAGTGAGACAGCTGAGAGGGAGGGAGAGCGGGAGAGGGAGGGAGCGAGGAAGAGGAGGCAGATGGGAGGTGATAGCATTGGATTGTCCGTGATTACATGACTGTGATAAGGAAAGACATTGGGGTTTTTTATGCTGTGAAGGTTTCTCTGTGTAGCTGAGGGGTCAACAGGATGCTGGATGTTGGAGAGAGAGCACCGGTTCCTTTCCTCACAGTGGAGCTCCAGCTGCTGAACAGATAGAACCGAAAATCTGGAGAGCTCACAGAGAGATAAGACGCCCCGCTAAAAGATGATCCAAGAAAATCAAGTGCCTAAGCCTATTTTTGCTGCTCTTATGTCATCCCATGTAGTCGTAAAGCTGCATATCTTCAATACGCTTGTTAGTTATCATCAAAACATGCATCAATCAGCACAGGTGTCCTTGTCATCCTTCTGTCCTCTAGAGTCCTGGTGATGTCGTCTCCGGGTGGAGTTCTCCCATGTGTCCGAGGTATCAGGTGCAGATCTGAACTCTGGCGAGGTGACAGATTGAAATGACTCATTAGAAAGCTAATTAACCACACTGATTAGCCGATGATAAAGAGGAAATAGTGCACTGGCTGATGTTTGCAGGCACAAAGTTGCTGCTTAGGCGCCGTTATGACCAGAGACTCGACAAACCTTGTCATTTTAATCAAACAATGTTTGGAGCTCAGAATCAGCAGAGAGAAATCTTGCAGATGTGTTTGTACTGAAGACGCTGCAGTCATTTAACATGACTGATGGAGTAGAACTCAGCGGGGAGTGGAGATTTGCAGCCGAGTTCATCATTTATTCATAGATTTTGTTTAGAGGAGATAATGTTTCCTCCCATATATTTTGTGTGTGTTTATGCCAGTGTCTAATTCTATCATGCTGTTGAGTTTGAATTTGACAGTCAGCATCACACATGTTTGTGTGATAAATAGAGCTTGCAATGACAGGAAATATTAGATCAGCAATAAATTTCCGTGATTGTTTATTAAGGTTTCTTCATTTTAAAGACGCCCTGCTTTAAATGAGTGGGACAGCAAATGGATGGGCGGATGGATCACCAAATAGACAGAGCTCAACTTCAGTGTTATACTTTCAAACTTGCATTTGAAAGTCTTTTGTTTCTTTGGAACTTCAGAAATCTTAAGAAGTAGCACATTTGTGTACCCAACAAAAGGTCAACTGCTGTGCAATTTAAATAGTGTTTGAAATACATCCCCAACATAACTGTCTATTCAAAAACCATCAGATTAGATTCGAAGTGTCTTGAATGCCTGGCTAACAACTCCAAATTACTCCTGCTGGACAGTGAGATGGACTTCTTATTAACAGGGATCAGATAAGATCAGAGCAGAACACCTAATCAGGCATAAAAAGGGTTTGGTCATCTCGGTGTCCTCCTGAACTATGAAGTCATACCACAAGCTCTGAGGTGGTATAAACTCAATTGCAGGCCCATGGAAGCAGGGTCACAAAGACTTGCAAATGCATCTTTGATGACTGAAATTGAATATGAATCGAATACCTGAAAATATGTTAAGATTAGATAACTCTTTCCCTAAGGCTTGACTAAAGAGGCACTCTTACCTGTTCAGCCTGATCTTTGCTTCAATATAGAGTTGACAAATACAAAAGGAAGGTTACTTTGGTTGGCCTTGCTCATTGTTTGTTGTTTTTCTGAATTATGCTGCCCTGGTAAGATTTATTGGAGTCGCAACTTCAACTTTTTTTGTGAATTTTGTGCTTTTGTGTAGTGATTTTGAACTGGCCTTTGCACAACTTCAAACAAGCTGTTTTGGTCCCATCAAATAATTATTGCTGTATTTTCCAGTCTGGATATTACACCTTATATCCATGAGAGTACACCATATGCTTAGTTTTTGAGAGCCCAATTACGTCTTAGTTGGGAACCTCAAATTCAATTATGTGAGATTTATTTGCTGTTTGGTCGTTTGTTCTTGCACAGCCTCCTAGCAAATGCTGGACTGTTTCAGTTATTAGTGGGTCTGAAAAACAAGCTTGAAAGCTTTTTAATTAGGCTGTTTAGATGAATGCTACTGTATGTATTAAATGGAGAAGGCTGCTCAACTTTGCTAAAAGCTGGAGGCAGAAAACATGATGGGTGTTCAAAAACTCTCAAAACAAGAAGAGGAATGGAAAGATGTTGTGAATAAAGGATGGTTGCTTTATATAAAATAGCAAAAAATTGTCTCATCATATAAATAGAATAAAACGATACCAAAATACAGGTTATGTGAAAAGGGACCTAGTATATACTATTTTTGGCTCTCTGTCTACAGAGAAGCACAACCAGCTCTCATTGTGGATACATTTACTAACAAACATTTATATTTTCATCTGCACTGTTTCAAACTTCATGTTTAATGGCAGCTTTAAAGTTTGCTAGTTGACATGTGTGGCAAAGTGTTTCTTCTCTTCATAATTTCCTGCTGTGAACTGCAAGAGTTTAGAAAGCTCAGAATATTTAGGGTTTAAATTCAAACTCTAACCCGAAACCCTAACCCTGCCATTTTGAAAAAGAAAAAGAAAGGAAATGTAATGTGCCTGACAGATTTTTATAGTCGGACTTATCAAAAGCGGATTGATCATTATGCATAAACATTTTATGGCCCAATTTAAGCTGATGAAGTCCTGAAGTCAATTTAACTCGTTTGGCCTTCGTTAGGTAGTCTCCGAAGGCCTTTGCTTGTTGCTCCCCAATGATTTATGTTATGTCTGAGAGTTGCTAACAATGATCAGAAAAGCAAATATTCTAGCAACAGCTATATTTGCGCGCAGCCTCAGCCGAAATTGTTTCAAACGGTTAGGTGTCAATGTTGTGTCAAGAAGCATCTGATAACAAAAGCTTTATTGGACAAAGGAAATGAAAATGTCCCCCCACAGGCTCATTAAGTCAGGGACCAGTTGGGTGAAATAGGGGTTTTAGTTTAAGCTGTAATTATCGAAAATTAATAAGATCGATCTTATTTTTTGAAGGCAGTTTCTGGAGGGTTCTTTCTCAAGAATAAAAGGTACAGCATTCAGTAAAGTCAAGGCCTTTATGCAGGACAGTTTTGCATCACACGCTTGGCAGACCAGCAAAGACGACCTCAAAGCTGACCAATGAATGACACGGTTCTTTTCCTCTATTGACTTAAATCCTATTGAAAACTTGTGGGCCCTTCTCAAACATGAGATGTACAGTGAGGGCAGCAAATACAGCTGTATGAGCAGTATTTGGGCGGCTGTGGTTGCTGCCTCAGCAAACCAGAGACACCTTTAATGAAAGTGTTCCTGGCAGCAACAGAGGGCTCTTGACAGTGGTCAGTGAAGATTTTCAAAAGGTTAAAAAGTATTGTTTGATTGTCATTTGCAGAAGTTAACTGATGGAGCTGAGTTATAAGTGTGCACGTCCACATATTACTATGAAAAAGACAAAACTCATTTTACTCTTGTTGAGCAATTAGGTAATTGGTTTCCATTGGATTTTAGACTGCCCGAGAACTGTAAATCCTGTTTGATGATATCTGTCTGATAACTGTTTGTAGGTAAGTCTCATGATTAAAGAAGAAATGTTAATTCATTAGATGAAATAGTGATATTGATTCTTGTTAAGCATTGCTAGTTGCTGAGGTGGTCTCTCAGACATGACAGTGGTCTTTGTCAGCTTGGTGGTAATCATTTAGAAACATTATGTTGCCACAGCCTGAAACAAAGGCTGTGATTAACTGGTATGGTCTCCCATTGTTGATTTACTGCTTGTGTTTAATAGTCCTCGGAGAAGGCACACACGCCATTAAGCACAGGGCTGACATAAAAGCCCAAAATGAGGTCCTGCTGGCTGACTCTAAGAAAGAAAATGTGAAGAAACCGTCATGGTCCTCACCTCACAAATCAGCATCTGTTTGATAACCATCAACGAGTGTATCACACTGAAATACGAGTGTCCAGAACATGGCTCTTTTCATTGGCATCTTCTCGCCGCAGACAAAACATAAGCATGGCAGCGCATAATTGCTTGAGAGTAAATTATTTTAAGAACACTCATAAACAGGCTGTTTAAGAAAAAAACAGAATCCACTTTTAAGGGCCCTGCTATGCAGAAAAACATAAGATGTATGTTAGTTTTACTCTCTTGTTCTATTTTGTTTGTATCCTGTGCGTGTGGCCACAAACATCACTTTACTTGTGCATGCATAGTGCGCTATGTGGATATCGTATGTAGCGTCTCAGACACACCGACAACAAACATTCATTTCCTTGATTGGTTTGATCAAAATGAAATCAGCCAGCTCTGGAATTTTCTGCAAATGACAAAAGAAAAAACAAGGCAAGATGGGGTTTTGGTTTAAAACAACAAATGCGATACACATATCAGCCATGATCAGCAGAGGCCCCCAACAACATACAACTCTCTTTTTTATTTTATTTCCGTCAACTCTTGTAGGAATTAGCAGCTCATTTCTCCATTATGGTGGTCTGACATTTGATGTGTGAGTTTGGAGAAGCAGCGGCCGGTTGGATGTGAATTAATGCCAGTAATGACCGGCTTTAAACAATGGACCTTTTACACTTGCATGAAATGATAATGGGAATAGAAAATGAACAATGACTATTAAAAAAATAAATGATGACAGCTTGCTTTGTTAAACTATCTGTACACTTTACTAGTGAATAATGAAGCAAATAGCTGTTCTTCTGTTTACAAAACTGTGCAGAGTGATTTTAATTCTCTGATTTTCCTGATTGTGATCATTTAGAGTGTGAACATTCAGCTTGTTTGATGAAGGTAGCGGGACAGTATCCCTTTCCACATGCTGTGGTCTTACTCTTTATCCGTCCTTCAGGTTGTGGCAGTCAGGAACGCATTGTGGCAGGTCTAATCCTCCTTATCTTAATGGCATCCAGCCCTATCACGGAGGCTGTGGGGACAATCGACCGTTTCCCTTTTTTATCAGCAAAGAGCACTTCTCTCACCAATCCTGCTAGTCATGCCTCCTGTCAGATCCCCTGCACCATCTCCTTCAGCTGGTGCTTCTCTCTGTAATTATAATATCCTCTTGTGTTCCGTCACAGTGGTATTTCAGAGGAGAAGCCTTGTTTGGGGGTTGCTGCTGTGGATGAAAAGGACAAATGTTCCATGTTTTCCGAAGAAAAACAGATTCACATGCACACAGAACACGCAGCCTGAATGCATGCCTCTGCTATCGTTTATCTTCCCTTCACTGCCTCTTTTTCCCCTCTCTGACTATTGCCACCCTGCAGCACAGGAGTCCACAGAGGCTTCACAGATCAGATTAAAAAAAAAAAAAGCAGAGATAGCTGAACAGGGGACCATCTGTGAATGCCTCTCCCTCCCTTGACTTTCTGAAGACCCCACACCATGAAGTCTGTAAAAAGCACAAACTTTGGTTTCCCTGGACAACCGCCAAGCTCGGATCAAGTAAAACACATATAGCAATGATGTTTTAACAGGCACATCTCTCAATGGTATTATCCGGACTAGATGATGAATCAGACGACATCCACTCTTGACCGGAGGTGGATAAAACCTGCAGCTTAGACTAAATAAACATTCATACCAGCAAACATTTATTCAGTCGATGCTTTGTTTTTGTGTCTTGCACGTTGCAGACAGGAAGTTCCACTGAGGGATATGCCCCTCACTTCCGTTTGTTTTCATTGGCTGCTGCATGGATGAAAAATGTTACTCATAGTTCTAAATGCAACCGTAATTAGCATGATATATCTCTTAAGATAGTGGAACTGGATTCTGAAAACAGAGGGGGAGTAGAGGGACAAAACTGTAATCTGATGACCAACCGGTGGAGAGCTGGAGTCTGCTGGACAAACTTATAGAAAATATCTTAGAAAATCTTCTAAAAGCTGTAAAATGATCTTTTTTTTAAAATCGATAAAACATTAAAAAATGTACTCCTATGCTGAATTGCCACCTTAATGTGGTAGAAAAGTTTGTATGGACCTAAGGGGTGTGTTGTTGAGAGCATCAGCTCTCGTTGGGGTCTTCCGTGGCAAATTGGTCTCAGATGAGAGATCAGACTAAAGAGTGATTCATAATAAAGATCAAGTGACCTCATCTGGAAAAGGGAGCCAGGCCCAGTGGAGGAGCATGCTGGCAATTTGCCTACATATTATAGAATAGTGAAAGGAAATATATAATTTCAATTTTAAATCAGTTCTAATACATTTGCTGAAAAATTCAAGGGCTTTCTACATTTGTTAAGCGATTAATTAGTACAGAAAATGTGTAATTAATCTTTATCACGATTACATTTTTCTGATTAACAGATTTAAAAAAGATCTGACAGAAGATCTCAGTTAGTACTTCCAAACTGGTTAGCTTGGTTCAAATGCTGAAAATCAGTGGTAACACCAAACATTACACGGTGGTCGTTAAATCTCTGAAGCTTCAGTCAGATAATGATTATATTTTGACAACTGATGTCAGCTTTGCATGCTGCTCTTCCCTATTGGACGGGCGACCTGTACAGGGTGTACCCTGAACCTCACTCAATAAATGGATGAACTTTGCTTGTTATTTAACATAAATTCATGGATAACACTATGGCGATTAAGGCTTTTGGTTTCAGTTATGCGGTTCACGTAGTAACATAATCTTATTTCATTGCGAACAGCAATTTCCCATCGCCCAGCCAAATGAGAAGACGCCTGACAATGTGTGTAATCACTGTCTTTCCTTCCCAGTCAGTGTATGGATGAGAGATGGTAGATCATTATTGATCGAATAAAAAGGATGACACTGGACTAATTAGCCATTCTCTAAAATTAAGACTAACTGAGCTATCTTATTATTATTTCAAGACATTAAGATAGGAACAGTGCATGATAAATGGTGAAAAGGGAGGTTTCTTTTACCAAAGTGATGGTATAATAAAGGCTTTTCAAGGTATCAAAGGAGTTCTGGCTCTCTCTCCCTCTGTACACCTGAGGCAAAATAGTCACACTCATACAAAAAATATACAACCTGCCCTTTTCTGCACTCAAAAAATCGTCTTGATGTTGCTACGGTTGGCTAATCTTGCCAAAAAATGTTCCTGTGTGCTCAAGGGAAATGTTAGTAACACCCTATTTTAAATAGTTCGGGCAAGTAAAGCTCATTTATAAAGCAAGTTTCAAGTGTTTGTTGTTCACTGCTATTTTTTAGGTGTCATTCAAATACTGAAAAAAAACACACAAAAAAAACAACTCATGACAGCTAAAAGCAAGTTATGTGTGTATCAGAGTGACCGTGAAAGGCGCACAACATCTTAAAAGGTGATTAAGACACAAGGAGCAAACTCTTTGAGTATCTCACGGGTAGAAACATGCATTTCAGGTCCTCATTGTCAGTGTACTAAGCTACACCTATCACTTCAACCCTCAATTTCCCAAAACACAACTGCCAAGACCTCACTTTACTACAGTTTGGGTTTGGTCATCTGCTGTCCGACTCAGACAAAATGGCAGTCCTGCTTCTGTCGACCTCTCACAGACGTCTTTTAGGCTTGTCTGACATCTGAGACTGCGTTTCTTTTCATTACAGTCTGAGCTTTGAAACATATGCATAACTTAAAATGTAATACGGTCAAGCCTGGTGGTACACGAGTTGAAAAGATTACCTGTGGAGCTACAAATAAGGCGTTACAGAGACCTCCACATGCATAAATGAATATCCAGTAGATCTAAATAACTCGTCAGGATATGACAAAAAGAGTCAAGGAAAGTCAAGAAAAGCAGTCACATCACCAACGTTTGACTAAATCAAATCTGATTGGAAAACAACTTTGCTTCATGTCAGCTATGTGTTTCCACTTTTTTCTTTTGTTTTTGTTATTGATGTGTCAGATATCTGTGCCTAATGAACGATGAAACGTTCTGGCGGTGAGCAGTAATTGCTTAGAGCCCACAGTGGGGATGTAATTAGAGAGACAGGGAGGACTATATGACTTCACAACTGGCCCTGTTTAATGATAATGGGGTGCAACTTCACACTGCTGTGGTCAGCTAATCATACTGGACTGGCCGGGACAGCTCTCGGTGCTACCAAGTCGTGACTGGAATACTGAGCAGCAGCTCGCCATCGCTGTTCCACACCATTCACTCTGCAGGGGATCAGGCATATGATTATGGCTGTGACCCAGCGACACCTGCAACGCTGTCATTAGTCCCACCGCAGATGGACAGGTTTATTGTAAATAACCTAAAGTAAACCAGAAGATGGACACTGTAGATCCACATTTTTCCAAGCACAGTCTGTCCCCTAAGAGAGAGGGGAACATTACATGGAAAGTTAACAAAAGATAATTGCAATCTCTGGTTGCTCACATTTGATCAAACAAGTTAACGTCAATAAGCATGTCTTTAAAAGTAAGAAGAGCTGATAATTATACTATGGAATCCCCCCCACCCCCCAAATGAAATGACAGGAAACTACAGGACATCTTTGGACTGGGTTTACATTTTCTGCTTAAATGGTCTTGAGTGTCTCTGTGTTTCTGCAATAATGTAAACTGCATTCAAATTGCTGACAAAACCAAAACATAAAAGATGGCAACCTGAAATACACATAATAAATTGAGTCAATCAGATATTGGCAATTTTAGATTCCTTTCAATTCTAAACCTGTGGTGATATTAGAATTTGTATGTCCGCATTGGTAATGCTGATAAAAGAGTGAGGACGAGGACTTTGATAATAATCATTTTAATAATTTACCGCAGTGACCTCTGTTGTCGTTACTGGCAAGAACAATATCCCACTGTAAAGTGGGTTATTTATGGTTTTCTAGCACTGCAAAGACACAGTTATATGAAAATCATTAATTTGATACGATGTTAACCTTGCCAGCTGGAACTACTTGACTTTTATGTTGTTTTTTGTTATAGTATAATGGATTTTGTATTGGTTCGTGTAGGGGGTGAAAGCTGGCTGGTCCATCTCCTTCCTGATAGGGTTATGTTGAAAATATTTTCTGTCTGTTGTCTTTGAAGCTCTATTGGAACTGTAAGGCCTACTATGTCTTCAGTGCAGCAGTGTTATCTCGTTAAATTTACTTGGGCATCAATCATTTTGCAATAAAAAGTTATCATCCATCTATCTGCCTTGAGTCTTCCGGACTGGGTTTTGATCCTTCAAAACGCACACATGATTACCACAACTGATAAACACCATCACTTTTATTGCTGTGATGAAGTCATTGTCATGACTTACTTGGTATTCAGTGTCCTCTAAACTTAAACCATAAATTCCTCTTATTGCTGACATGAATCCGTCACAAAGTACACAGTGCCCTCTGCCGTTCAACGTCCCGTAGTTCAGCTTTGACTCACGTATGTCCCTTTAAGGAGAGCCCCCGAAAGGAATTGTGGGTATAGTGTTAACTGCCAATCAAATCGCTGTTGTCATCACGTTGCTATGGAGTTTGCGTGGTTTAAATCACGGAAGAGACCAACATTTTCTGTGTTTCTGACTTCAAGCAGATATTAAATTCATAGCTAGGATTTTTTTCACGATGTTCACAGATAGATTAAACGTTTTGCGAGAGCAAAACCAACATTTAATGACGCATTTAAAGCAGCAAAGAGACAAACTGGAGCGAGTGAGCGGCTGCAGCCAGAGCCGTAAGAGAAGGAGAGAGGAGGCCAGAGAGGAGAGGAGGCAGCCCGATGTGACGGTGACTCTGACCGATGGAGACCGCTGTCCCGCCAGAGCAGCTCTCGCCAGACCCTCTGTTAGATTTGCAGGTAATTTGATTTAAATGCTCTGAACATTTTAACAAAGCCAGCTTAAGGGTTTTGTTTAGCTCTAAATTGCAATTTCGACTGCCTTCATGTGCCTGCTAATGCTTTTATTCCATGTATTGTTACGCATGTACATAGGCTATGTACTGAAAGAGATAAATCATCTTTACCTCAATTCTTGTTCATGTATCATGGTAACCCCCTTAATTCAACACCTCTGGATGAGTTTATTAATGGTTTCCAGTATTTACATTACAGTATTACATTGCAGTACAAAACAAATGCAGTTGATGCAAATTAATGGGATTTGCTCCCTTCTAAATTAAACCTAATGACGAGTAACTGTTTTTAAAGAATGTGTAAAATGTATGTTTTCAGCTTTAAATGTCACATTTGTGCTTTTGTCATCAGTGTTTTTGTTGTATTTTCTAAAGCCAATTTGATACCACTGTTGCACTCCACTATAAAAAGTGATGTCCATGTTAAGATTTTTCTTCCTTTTCTTTATCAGATACTTGTGAGACTCAGAGAGGCGAGATGGAAGGAGCCATCCAGCACCCTGCTTCCTCGCCATCTGGGACCTCTAGGCACAGAGGAGTGGATGCACAGAATGCAACACATTTGGAAGGCAGCAACAAAAAGATTCACTTTCAGTCCGGAGTACAGGGCATGCGACCAGCCAACACAAAGTCCTGTCCAGTTACGGACAGCAACAAACAGGTGCGCCAAGGACCAGCACTGCTTCAAAGTTATTGCCATATTTAGTTGCTGCATTACATAACAAGAGACAATTGTTAAGGATGCAAGAAACATTTTGTAACTTTTTTGAAAGGTGCAAAAGTTCACTCCAACGCATTTTACCCTGTAAGAAGTATGTCACCGGCTGTCTCAGAATGTCTTTGACATTGATTTCTCTGACGCAGGCAGTGCTTTTGCAAATATCCCGTTTCATTCATATGGTTCAAAGCAGAAAAGGGAAGACAGAAAATGTTTTGTAAATGGTGCACTTTGGACCCATAAGGGGAGGAAACGTTTTTTGGGGGGGATTTAGATATATTTCTGTATAGTAAAAGGTTCTAATGTCTCTTAGATGACCAGCATGCTGTGCCTTTAATAGAAACTGCAAGCAGTGAATTAAAATGACTGAACTGGAATACATTGCATCCCATCTTTTTTGCAGAAAGTGCCCCAGAGCCGAGTCTCATTTCAGCCTAACGATTGTGATGACCCGCCTACCTCAGACAGGAATCATTTGCCGCCTTTATTGGGATATGATTGGATAGCAGGTAGATCTCCATTGACCCGTCTGTTATACAAAATATACAAGCTGACGACTGACAGCAAATGTTTGGGTTTACCCTGTCAGGAGTTCTGGATACTGAGGACTCATTGGTAGAACGCTCGGATGATTTTTTTGATGATCTGCGCACGTTTAGATCCCTTCACAAAGACGAGTGTGTCCATAGCAGACAAGCAGAGTGAGTTTTCTACAGATATCCACATGTTAAGGATGATAAAGAAAATGTCTGACAGTTTTATTTTATGGGAATTTACTGACTTTTGAAGATTTGTTGAGGAGAGCCATTTGCTCCCATCACTGGGAACAGACGACGATGACCAGGAACCAAACACGGACACTCATCAGTGTAAGAGGGTTAATTTATTCTACTCCGTTTCTCACTTTTTAGTTTTTTCTTTTGTCTTACTTCAGATTAACCAACATTTGTGTCTGTTTGCTCACCTTTTGTCCAGGTACCTTCTCTTACAGGATCAACAGCAGACTGTTTCCTGTCCCACTCCAAGCTCACGAGTGCTGCCCGGTGTGTAAAAAGCACAAATCCTCCCATCCTCACACTGCTGACGAACCAGCCCTAATCAGGTACTGATGACGCACGGTTTAGTTGCCTTTTGAAGCCTCTTACAATTAGCACAGAAATTAATTGGCACCAGCTGGAAGACATTCTTTGTTGTTTTAATTTGATTTACTCTTGATTCTCCCAAATGAAGACAGAAATTTCAAAGATCTGTGTGCAGCTGCTGTGTAAACTGTGTTACTTTGATAAGTTTGTACCAGGATTTATTTGTGTTTGAACTTCCTTTAGACTACTATATAGAGAAAAAATTGAACAGGGCATGTTCATTTTGACTCTAATCACATGTCTTTGTTTAATTTTACTTATTTAAAGTTGTCTTTGACTAATGTGTTCTTGATTAAATCATCTACGTCTCAGAAGGCTTGGGCAGATAATTACTTACGATTAAAATAATTTCATGTTAAAATATCAGCAGTCATTCTCAGAGGCAGTTTTCTACCTATGAAAAGATGATGCAAAAGCTAATGTGGGTTTGCCTGTTATTGAAGACACCACCTTGTACTTAAGCAAAATATATGAGGTACAACACCTCACAGCATATAGCCACAAATTCAACTCCTGTTCTTACTTATCATTTTTTAAGGGTCAGCATTCCTTGCATCAATCTGTTGCCGCCTCACAAGTACAAAGCTCATCGCCGATGCAGCTTTGACCCTTCTGACAGTTTGGGGTTACCATCGGTAAGTTACAAATGACTTGAAATGATCAGGACTACTACATGATTTGACCTTTACTCTATAAGATTCTGGGCTTGGAACCGACCCCCAAGCTTTTTTTCTCGCTGAAATTATTCAAAAATTGTTCTTAGAGCTGGACTCACACACCTAAACATCGAATTTGGGGGGCGAATCAGTCATGATTGCGTAAACTCAGCGAGCCTGTAAAAGCGCTCAAATCTGAGAAGTGAGACTGTGTGTCAAGTTCTAATAAAGCTGCACTCGTTCATCACTTATGTCTGATAGCTAAACACAACAAAAATTGGAACAGAGAAGAAGACCGTAGAGACTACATGTCTACTGAAGGTCACTTAAAGCAGCCTAAAGTAGTGGTTTTACAGCCATGTGAAAATCTCTCATCCCGTCCCTCAGTCCGGTGCCACAGGTCGGACATGTTTCAGTCGTAGACCAGCCCTGCACAAAGGAAGCCTTAACGTTGACAAGGAGCTTTTATTTTGGCTGCAACTCAGATAATTTCACGTTACTGATTAAGGAAGTGTAGCATAACAGACTTTTTGACCCCAAGCATTGTGTTAACATCTCTGGATTTCATTCTAATCTTCAAGGATGTCCTTTTCCTTGTGCAGCACTGTCTCTCAGGCTGGTCAAACAAAGGTCAGAGCTTCCTGCCACCACCCAGCAGCCTTGATCTGCGGAGCAGTCTTAGAAAGCCGGACTCCCTGAAAACACAACTGGAGGTGAGACATTACAATCTTTGCGTTTACACGATAGCTTGTTAAGGCTCAGGCCCCCTTAGGGCGGTCCCTACTTTGTTCCATTTAAATCCTGTTGATTAAAATTTGGGGGTTTTGGTCACATACAAGACTATACAAGATACTAAACAAAATTTTGGCTTCAATTGGATTGAGATGGGGATTCACGTTCTCGTTTTTAACTGAATATTACTCAAAGCTGGATTCTAAAGTGTCACTCAAAGGGTGAAAAGGGGAACAAGAAAATGCACTCTAACCACCCCTCCACAGAGCAGACCTCAATCTAGTGGGGAATCCTTCCAATGAGTAGGTAATTCAATCTCTCATGGAAATATGAAACTCTTTTTCTTTTTTTTAAATCTCCATATTTCACTGTGTTGATTTATATGGCATGGTCAAGTAAGTGTACATACAGTATTTGTGTTTTTCTGATCTCAAGTTTGTTACTTTAAGTATCAGAAATTTACATTTCACCTTCTTGTGGAACCCAAATTGAAATCAGTTCTATTGTTTTTCAGGACATGGCTGCATCCAAGGTGTTTGGAGGTCAACGCTCTGACCAGATCCTAAACGTGTCTTGCTTGCCTCGTCACAAATTTCAGCACTTCTCCCCGATCAGGAAAGTGGGAAACACATCTTACCCCTCATCCTGACACAAAGTCTTTTAGTTTTACTGGATGACTGCGCTTCCTGTTTTGTTTTGGTTTTTTTGTTCCAGAATTGCTTTTGATTCAGCTGACTTTGCTTTTTTTAATTATATTTTTTAGAAGGAAAAAAGAGCATCAAAAGCTGCAGGTAGCTTAAGTGGGTCATTTGAAACAAGAGATGTGTTTGATGTTGCATGTGAGTTGCAGAGACAAAAATAATGTTAGACTAATAGGTTGTAATAACTGACAACACTCAAAGTTTGGCAGCTGTGTTAAATGTAGGCTTAGCAGATTCAGACTCAACATGTGACTGTCTGTAGCCTTGTGGAAGTGAAGCAAGTGTTCTGGGTTGCATCACAGTTTTTTTTTTGCATACTAAAGGTTAAGAATGTTTTTACAGTCTAACTTGCAACATTAAGGAAATCGCTCTGAATCATTTGTGCCTCTCAGGATGCAGTTTGCTGTTTCCCAGCTGTATGCTTTGGCACACTGGTCCATGCATACTTCTGTTTTCTAACTTCCTCACTTCGGAAGGGAGAACTCTAGAAAAGGCAGCGGACTATTTTACTTTACTGTTGCTGCATCTCACAGGAAACCACAGCCACCTTTATGTTCTTACACATGTCATGTACTTTTTGTGATCCAACTCACCAAACTTTTTTATACCTCCAGGTGACCGACAGATCTGAATATCATAGATCATATGAAATGTGTCATCATGTGTTGAGTGAATTTAAAAAATATGAAGATGTCTTATTCGGTTTAATATGCTGCTGTTTTTTTGTTGTTGGTTTTTGCGTCACAAATATTTGGTGGGGACCAAATACGTTTTAGTCGCATTTTAATTTTACAGAAGTTCGCAAAGAAGTCGAATGTCACTGATTTCCTGAATGCCAAGCAGCAGTTTTGAAAGCATTGTTGTTCTGTCTCGCAATAAAAAATATTTTTCTACCTTCAGGGAGCTCTTGGTTGCCATAGAGATGAACAGGATTTGAAAGTCTCTTGGGACTGATAAAACCTCACTGCATAGATCATCCCCATTGTTTCTGTTCTGTAGTGATGGCATAGATGTGTGCTTCGATCAAAAAGGTCCACATTGGATTGCTGCGTCAGTTTAGAGTTATATCCTCATTAAAGATAAAGGCACATGCAGCGTTTTCATTCCTCATTCGAAAAAGTTTTAACTGTGTCATTTAAAAACTACCATGCCACACACGAGGAAGGTATTCATCAGCAGAGTGACCTAAATCACTGCAATAGAATATTGAATTAAACGACTTTAAAACACATTTCACATATGCTCGTCATCTTTTACGTTGTTTTTTTGTTTTTTTTCTGGCTGCAGCAGCTCAGAAAAACATTATAAAATTCCTAGAGAGAAGAAAAGAACAGTAATGGACAACAAACGTGCTGCTGCTGTTCTTAAGTAAATGAACAATGAACAAGCCGTGGGAGGGGAAAGTTATCATGAAATGTCAGCTTCTCACTTGGGCGCAAGCAGCTAGTCATAGGGGCATTAAAGTGGGCACAGCATGAACTTAGTACAGTAATGTAGCTGAAGAAAAGATACTGTCTAGCTTATAGTAAGTTTTGGAGAAAAGTAAACCTGTTTGTACTTGATTGCTTCCTTGTCTCCGAAAATAGAATGGCTTTTTGTGGGATTTAGAGCATTAACTTATTGTTATTTGACAGTCGCAGGCAGCTCAACCTGTGTTTCAGGTTTTAAAGTAATATGTTGCAATCACACATGTAAGAAAAATCCAGCAGGGGTCAGTTACTTAGGTGGATATTTGCATTATTAAGCAGTCAACAGATTTTAGTTCATTCTGGTTCAATCGGCCTTGGTTCTAGTGTGTCAGCAGCTCTGGATAAACAAGAAGAGAAATTCCTCATTGGTCCACTTCCTGTTTTAGTAACGTTTTTCTTTTTTTTTTCACTCAAAAATATTTGCACTGCATATTTCCCACCAGCTCGTCCATGAAAGGGGACTGGACAGCAACACAAAAACTCCTCTCATTTCTCTTTTGCTTACAGACTCTGTTCTTACAAGTATCAGTCTGCTAAATTTAGAATTTAGTTTCCCATGTCAAATTATAAACATTAAAGATTCATCCATGTGAACCAGAAAAACAAGATCCTTTTCTCACAGACGCTGCAGCTTTCTTGTAAGCAGCCACAGATGATAAAAAGATTAAGCCGCAGTGGGTTTACGCCGAACATTTACAGGTAACCGACAACATGATGTGGAAATGGAGCATAGCTTTTTCTAGACTGCCTTACTTGATCAATATTATTCACATCAGTGAATGTCGGTTACTGTTTGCAGGCTCATTTCCTCTCTCTACACAGTTGACACAGTTCAAGGAAACTGCTCTTGCTTTGAGAGTTGACCCGCCTTCACAAAATGAGCAGTGAAGCTCACATGCCGGTTGCTGCATCCCCCGCTCTGTAATTTGCTCTAAAGAAGAGATGAGGGACATACGTGTGCTACTGGTTCTGTGGATTGTCCAAACTACGACGGTAAGCTTTGTCACGTTTGCCTGTTTTGTGTGTGTGTTTGTGTTTTTATCAGGGGTTGTGGTCAGATAGGTAATCTGGATTTGACAGATGAGCCACCATGTGATTTTTTTTTCAAAAGCAGTGGTTTTAACTAATTCAGACATTAAAGGAGTTTATGCCATTCATACGAATGCAGTCCCTTTTATTTTTAACATCTTTTACAGCCGCTGTCCTGAGCTGGAACCGTCATGTTTCTCGTGAATACTCCTGTATTTCAATGCCAATTCAAACAAGGCTTTACTTTCTTAATTTAGTGTTGACAGTATTGCCTACTTGTTTGACTTACGGTTACTCGGCATCACATTCAGTTTCAGAATGATTCCAAACTGAAAAGAAGCAGCAACTTTTTATTCAGTGGCGCTGTTGAATTGTTACTCAGTTTTGGGAAGCTGCCAACAGAAGATGGGGGGGGAGACAGTGTTCTCAGCCGGTGGCTGACAGTAATTACTTGAAACTCTTTTTGTCGTTACTCTACACAATGTGCATTGACAGAACAGAGGTCTTTAAGGAGCCGCCTCTGTTTCCTGTAAGACGAGAAATGCACTGCTGCAGTCAGCATATTCTGCCTTGTGCCTGTCATTGGAGGGTGATTTGGCAGCTTTCAGTCAGGTGTGTGAGCAGCTACATCGCCACGATTCCTCTCACCACATCAGCGCTGACCTCAAGCTTGACTTGAGGCGCTGGTGCATGCGTGCAACACCCAAAGTTGTACAATTTTGGGGAAGCCCACAGAGGTTTATGGTAGATGTGAATGAAACCATTAATTCTGAATAAAATCTGCCTATTTAATACTGTCAGCTACCCGGTCTGAAAAAAGGTGGGTGCATGTGTGTGGTCTGGGCCTACTTTAAACTTCTATTTAGAATAACAAAGCCATTTACCGGACACCTTGCCTGTTCCCCTCATTGTCTAATGACTAAACTGATGATTTTGAAATTACTACCTCATCCTCCTTTCCTCTTTAGGTTTGCTCTCTGCCTTACGTTCCAGACTCAGATGGGAAATGTCGTAACACAACGACAGAGTACTTTCAGGATGGTTCCAGTCTGTGCTGTAAGAAGTGCCCCCCTGGTAAGTGCGGTCCTGTAAGCACAGAATTGTATTTTTCAAGCTTTACTTTAAAACAGTGAGCACACCTGATGCTGCTCACACATATAACACTGAGGGCAGCATCAGCATAAAAATTGCGTGGCTAGAAGTCTGAAACTTAAAGGCTGAAAGTTTGAAATTGTGGGTGTGAGAGAATATAAAAAGCACCTACTGTAGAAAAAGAAATCAAAAAGCTGCCATTTCCTTTTTAGGCCACCGAGCGAAAAGCCAACGCACGTGTCACTAACTCGCTAATTTCAAAATTTTGTACTTGAAATGTAAATTAGCTTTTTGTCAGTTTAGGTGCTGAAATTAAAAACATTATATCGGTATAAGGACCCTCTAAATTGCCCCTAGGAATGAATGTGAGTGTGTGTGGTTGATTGTCTTTGCGTGGCCCTGTGATGGACAGGCAACCTGTGTCCAGCGTTTACTGGGCCTCTGGCCCATTGGCAACCCACAGATAACGTATAACATATCTGCATAAAGGAGATTCCTTTGATTATCAAAGCGTTTCATCAGGCGTAAATCACTGACATTCATGACTAAAGGTTTGAAGTGGTGATAGGAGTTGTGCGAAAAGATATGCACATGGAGGTTACTAAAACTGGCTGGTTGTTGTTTAACTTGCTAGTTTTGCAAGCTTGTTCAAAAGTCTGTCAAACAGAATTTAAAAAGACAAGTGCTGACTTGCGTGAGTTCAGGCCATACTACTACAGAGGAGTGTACAGCTACGAGCATAAAGCGCAACGCCAGCCCCCGAAGAAGCACGGAAGACAGCACGAGGAGAGGAAGCAGTCGGGTGTGTTGAATTACCTGACAAGATAAAATCCTTTTGGAAAACGCCCAAGGCTTATGTTTGGCAAACGTTGTGCAATATGAGACAGTTTCGCTTGGCTTATCTGGTTTTTTATCTAGTTGTGTTCAGATTTCTTTAAAACTTTGTTTTGAGAACCAATCGGTTTAGAGCACGTCCACTTAAATCAAAAACGCGTCATCCACAGGGATTGTTCTCTGTCTTGTCTTTCTCAATTTGTAGAACATAAAAAAACTCTTTGATGTTGTTGTACTGACACTTCCGGGCCAGTAAAAGTGTGTGTCTGAACACAGACAGTCATTTGACAGATGAGTAGTCATGTTTATCAGAAGATATCTATATGTCAGTCTTTAGGGGCTGTATTTTCCTCTATAGCCTATCTCTAATCTTGAGCGGAATGCATTGATTTTGAACTGTTGAGAAGATTGGCAGTTTTACACCTGCAGCTTTGAGCAAAACTGCTGCTGCTTTGCTCTGTATCAGCCATAAAGAGCATCTCCTCTACAATCCTCAGAGGTGCTTCTCTACTGGGTTTTTTTCCTGTTCGTTGTTCAGTTAAACAGTGACATGAAACGGAGAGAGGCAACTGTAGCTTTGATAAGCTCCTTCTGGAGCAAGGTATTTTGGCAGTAGAGAGTATAAATGCATTTTTACTGTGAAACTTTTCCAGCAGCCGCTTATCTCATCTTCCTGCTGACCTTATCTCTACCTCACACTGTGCCCATACTTGTTTTATATCAAACCTCTTCACTGAGTATATGAGAGCATCGAGCATGTGCTTACTGAACTGTCTTTTAGATACAAAACTGTGTTTGAAATCTCCCTCTCGCACTTTTTTTTTTCCTACCAAAAGAAAATAAATCACATATATTGTATTTTATTTAGGAAAATAATGCCATTTGGAGCTACTTTGCACCACGATGAATAAAGAACAATGTTTGGTGTTTACATAGGGAGCAACAATGAGCATGTGCTTCTGTGAGATGCAGATAATGTATTTTACACATGGATTCATTATTGTCGCTACATTTTTTTTTCGTTATTGCAGGGTATCGCATGAAAAAAGAGTGCTCTCAACAAAGTGACAGTGAATGTGAAAAATGTGGACCGGAGATGTACATGGAGAACTGGAACTATGCTAAAAACTGTTTCCCATGCACCAGATGCAAAGCAAGTCAGTACATACCTGAAATCTTACTTCAGATCTCACCCTTCATATCTTTGGTTTACATGTTTTTCTACAAGTGATAGTTGTAGATGAATAACCTATACTTTTCCTCATGCAACCAGGAAAAGGCCTGCAGATCAGCCAAACCTGCTCTCCGGCCAGAAATTCCATGTGTGTCTGCCAGCCTGGGAAGTTCTGTCAGATGGGATTTAATGACCCATACTGCACAGACTGTATTTCATATACATTGTGCAAAGCTGGTTTTGGAGTGTCTGTGCCAGGTAAATACTCTAATTCTGCTCTAAAAGTTTGAACTATTGTGTGATTATCATATCATTTGATTTTAATTAGAAAAATGTAAAAACCTTTGGTTGGATGAGCCCTTATACTTAAGGATTGTATACGATTCCTACTAAATAGAAATCAAAGTCAGTCTCACAGTGTTTCTGGCATTTGGTGTAGATTAAAAATAAATCTGTTATTACTTTTATGGTAAAAAGTTTGTTTATCTTTGATCAGGCACACCCAACTCAAATGTGAAATGTGAAAAGTGTCCAAGTGGATCATTTTCCAGCGTGGCCTCCTACAGTGATTGGTGTAAGCCTCATACAAGGTAAATTAAGGTGTGTCTCTGGACTACTTTTAAACCTCTCGAATATCTGACATTTTTATTTTTTCCCTCTCATTTTCTCTCAAGCTGTAACGGGAGGGCCGTTATCAGCATGGGAGATGATGTCTCGGACACCAAATGTGAAGAGCAAATCGAACCAACTGTGGCTGTGACTACAGCTCCAGTTGTGCTCACCACTGTTACTACAGAGGTGACCACAGTTGAAGCAAGCTCTGTTTTTACAACACCACACATACCACTTAATTCCTCAACAGCAGGCCAAAAAACAGCCCCTCAACGAGACACTTTATGGGGTATGACTGACATGAACACGCAAATCCTATCCCAACAACGTTTTCCATGTCTTATCTGAGTTTTATGTGTGCTCTCCTCTCTGTTAGTTACAGGCGTTGCCAGTGTCTTTGGACTCCTTCTCCTTTTCGCACTCCTGTTTGGCGTTTCTAGAAAATTCTGCAAGAAAGGTAATATAATTTATCAAAAAGCAAATGTATCCTATTTGACTTGAGTAAAATATACTTTCCTTTCTCCACTATAATTAATCAGTAAATACAAAATTAAATGACATGGCCTCATTTAAAAATGTTTCTACATCACTTTTCAAGACTAAACGCCCACTTTTTTCTTTTTTTTCCAGATCTAAGAATCAAACAACCTAAAGTAGATGCAAATGGAAACTGTGAGAGCAGAGATACTGTAAGTATTGCCTTCTCATCTGTGGGACTTTGCATGTGCATTTGTGTTCTATATCACAAATCAAAACAAACTCTCTATCAAAAATGCAAGCTTTACTAAATGTAAATTGCTCATTTTTGGGGGATTTTTGATAAGCAGTTATCTTTCTGATCGAAACTCAATTACATCAAGCAAGGTTCCATTTGTTTGGAAAAGATCTGCGGATAAATTACACATTGTATCAACCCACAGACGCACATTAAAGGCATTCATATTTGATCCAATTCTCCACAAATACAAGGCAAAGTAGCAGTTTGGAGTGTTTTACAAATATATAAAAAAATAAACATAAAATGTACATGAATATTCAGCCAACTTACAATTGAGTAGTGGTGTCAGTAGATGTTCCATTTCAATGGAGTCCACCTGGACAAACATCTTTGTATATGTGTTGTACCAAAATGATAATGTATCAGTGTAAAAACCTTCACGTCAAGACACCGATCTGCAGCAGAATATGAGAATATTTCTGAATCTCTGTAAAAGCTGAAAAGCAGAGCTGGTGCAGTTATTCTCAAATGTTAGAAATACCTAACCACAGATCTGGCTCCATAATTTGTCAGCCGAACAGGGAGGAGAGCCTGACAGAAAAGCATCCAACAATTTAACAGTTAACCCTGATGGGTATTTATGGCGTAATGGCCAGAAGAAAACTATCAAGCAATTTTGAATTCAAAACCTTTTGAGAGCATGTCTTAAAGATCCCTGTTGATGATCACAATGAAACAGGGTTTTAATAATAAATGACACTAACTTCTAAAGAAAGTTAGTGCCAAGATTGTAGGATCATTTCAAACTCACAGCTCACAGTTAAATATGACCCAAAAAAAACTGAAACAGAACAACAACACATATATACACATATATTGAATAGACTCTTATGACTCTAAAAGTCTGAATAAGCTTTTATCAAGTACTAATTGAGGAGTTTGAATACATATTTAAATCTATAAATGTCAAATGTGGAAAATATGACCAAATTTGAACATTCTGTTTGTGCTGTGTTTTTATAAGAAACAAAGTCCACTTCAGTACCACCACTAACTCCAACCTCAATGCTGATTGCGATTTTTTTACTTTTCTCATACATTAAACACCACAGGTACCATAAAGTAAAAGTAGACAGCCTTATGTTTTCTCGTGTTTGTTTGGATCTGATTACAGTTGTATCGGACTGCATTTGACCTCAAAAAATGTGAACATGACTGTCATGTTTTAGTCACAGTGACTGATGATACATTTTTTATTTCTTCCACCCACAGATCGACAAAAACTATATAAAGGAACCTGGCATAACGTCATTCACAGCTGCCACACCAGAGCAAGAATGTCTGCTAGAGAAAGTGGAAGTTACCAGTGACCAGAGCCAATGCAGCAGCAATTCTGAAACTTCAACCAGAATGGATGGTTACAGCAGCCACGAGACCATCGGCCCGTTACAGTCCAATGCAGCCCCCGAAAATCTGACCTCTGCCTTGTCGGAGCCCAGGACTTTGCTGTCCAACACTCCACCCTCCAGCATCCCAACACAGTCCTCCTCTCAGCCCACCAGCCCACAGGTCATCAGCCCTGTGACCAACAGCCCCCACGTCAATGTCAACATCACTTTACATATAGGAAATGGGTCCTGTGGGACCCCGCCTTTCATGCCCACAGACTTCAAACAAGCAGAATGTAGCTTTGGGACAGAAGATGAGTCCTTCAGCACCCCGCAGCAAGAGGCGGGCGAACATTTTCTGACGTCAGTCCAGGAGAGCGCCAGTAACAGTACATTAGAACTCCCTTGCTCAAAGGACTTTTCAAAGGAGTTTTCTCTTTAGAGTGATGCATCTGTTAAAACTATTTTACAATTTAAAAATGCAAAATTGCACTTGTACTGTATATATGCTATATTTTCAGGAATAAAAACAGGTTAGATATATTTCTAAACCAAAAGAATAGTCAATACTTTTGTGTTCATATGTATATAAGGTAAGATGTACGTAGAATGTGAATATTAATGTCTTTACTGATGTTGGTGAATAAAAGGGACATAATGTACAGATGTGTGAGCAATTGGATAACATTTTATACCTTTTGTGTATTGTGATTATTGTTACTTTGTGAATGCTTACTTTAAGCATTGTGTTCAAGCTGTTTAGAGTACCCTGACCTAAATCTCATTGTGTTAGAGTTTTGTTGAGACAATATATTTGGACAAAAAACTTATCTGCTTTGTTTTACTTTATTGTTCAACCTTTATTATGTTATTACCATTATTTTATTGTTTAATCTCATACAGATTACACAAGTGGTTTCAAAATAATAACATTTTTGAGTGTCTGACTATTCTCTATACACTATACACATAAATAGTCTGAACTTTGGTATTTTTTTGTGTGTGACTGTAGAAAACTGCTAAAAATCCACTGGAATTTACGTACCTTACCTCATCAGCCATATCGAAAACATTTTTTCTAATGATCAGAAACAATATCGGACTTTCTGACCTCCATACTGGGCCTCCCCTAAACTTTTTAGAGTTCTTTGGGAAGACCCACTTAATATCGAAATCACCTACCATCGAGCGTATTTGGAATACCAACAAGATATCACCATTGTTTCGGTATAGTATAGGAATTAGGAACTTATTTAAATCAGATGTGACTGGTGAGTTTTGTTTTTTTGAGGACTTCCTGACACTTAGTGGATGAATATGGGAACTGCAGCTGGTGACACAATAAAAAAAACACTCCTTAGCCGAATAAAAACTACTTAAGAAAGATACTGTGACAGGCAGTTTATAGCAATGGCTCCCAAACATACTTTGAATTCCAACTATTTAAAGCACGTATTCGGTTTCTATCATTGTATTTTACCGATCTAATCAAGATAAATTGCTCAACAGCGGGAGAACGTGGAGCGAGGAAGTATGAGCCGCTCCATTATTGGAGGGGAGAATGTTTTACATACAAAATGATTATAACAAATCCCGTCGATCTCGCAGATAATTTACGTTTCGTCGCAAAATGTGTTTTCTTTTATATTTCTTCTTGTATCACACGCAAGGACGAAACGTTTTGATCTTGCTAAAAACGATGGTTGACTTACACCTTCCCCATCTTTCAGCTCAGATGGTTGCGTCTGTTGCCGCTGTATGTTGCTCTTCTTCCTGAAAAGACACTTGCGTCGGTGCCGCTGATGTCGCGAAGGTGAAGCTGGTAAGTTGAAACGGTGTTGTTCGTTTTCATTGTATCTGTCACTGCTGATAAGACGTGTCATAGCTAGATTCGTTCACAGCGAACTCGCAAAACCAAAAACCGCCGTAATAGGTAGTTTATCTAAGAACTGTTCTTCATCTTTTGTGCCTCTGCCCCCATTCATCCTTCTGCTAGAGTTGGCATTGTCGCTCTGCTTGTTGGCTGTGTTTACAAATCCAGCTAGCAAGCAAAGTGGACCGAGCCAATTAATTAGAATAAATTCCACACAAAACTCGATTCCTTGACTTGAGCGTGTATTTTGTGTTTTATGACGGGAAGTCTGAGAGCTCGGTCCGGGTTGTTAAACCCCTCTCCATAGAGGAGTTTAAAAGGAAGACTGTTTAAACATCGGGAGGTCGATATCCGCGGAGAACACTGCTGCAGGTGTTGCCTGTTGCCTGTCGGCTCTCATGCAACTCTAGAAACGATAAAGAAATCGTCGACTAAGTATAAAAAAGGCATGTCAGAGAGGAAACGCATCGTCGTAAAAGGTTGAGTAGATTCAGGTGTAACCCCAGGTACAGAGGAAGCCAACAAAGTGAAAGTAAACTGTAGATTTTTTTCAATGGTAGATGTAATAAATGGCACAAAGCTACGCGTAATTATTAGATCATTTTAAGAGTGTACCTTTTAGACTCAGTTTTTAGACGAGTTGTGGATTTCTTATATGTTCTCAAAAAGCTACAAAATCCACGTTCAGCACACTTTTGCTTGACTGTTGTTAGATCACTTCTCAGTTTGCTTTTTTTTGTTAGTCCAGAACACCATAAAACAGTATGTCATTTAAAAAAAAAAGGGGGGGGGCTTTGTGGTGTTCTGCAGAAAACCATAGGATACATCATAATTGTTACTCAGCCTCACCTGACCAAATAATTGCTATTATATGTCTACTTTAAGCCTATCCTCATGAGCTGTTTGCAGTGTGGGCTGAGACAGTGCAGGACGCTTTTACGAGTAAGATTAAATATTAAATGGGTCCTCATTGAAGTCCGTTAGTTAATGTGTCACTGAAAGAATCTGTGGCTATTACCGCTTTATTTTAAATGCTTGTGTTGGTTTAAATGTTAGATGCATCTGATTGTTAGAACTTATATTCTGTCATTTAATGTTTCTCCAACAGCGACAACAGCATCTGGCCCCAAGATTTCTTGAATATCTTGTCAGTCGACCCCCACATGGCAGTAAAGCACTCGCTTGTAGATTAATCCATCTGCACTCATCGCCTTCTTAGATGCCTCTCGGTCACTGCTTGTGCAAATGGCTTGCTGTCTGAAGGACGAGCTCCTCTGTTCCATCTGCCTCAGCATTTACCAGGACCCCGTCAGCTTTGGCTGCGAGCACTACTTTTGCAGAAAGTGTATCACCGAACACTGGAGCAGACAGGAGCCTCACGGAACCCGGGACTGCCCCGAGTGCCGGAGGACATTCGCCGACCCGCTGCTTTCGCCCAGTCTCAAGTTGTCCAACATTGTGGAGCGCTACTCTGCCTTCCCGCTGGACGCCATCCTGAACGCCCAGAGGAGCTCGTATCCCTGCAAGGACCACGAGAAGGTCAAGCTCTTCTGCCTCACCGACAAAAGCCTGGTGTGCTTCTTCTGCGACGAGCCGGCGCTGCACGAGCAGCACCAAGTGACGACTATTGACGAGGCCTTTGAGGAGATTCAGGTCAGTTGTAGAACGCGCTGTCTGGCCAGCTCATTAGTGAAGATAAGGCTGACATTTTGCCGAAAATCATCCGCCCCTCATCGCATTTAGGTAGTCGCATTCACTCACGCCCCCCACCCCCGACATCTGCTCACACTGCTCAGCATCAAGATCTGTGAGGTATTTACGAGGCTGAGAAATGAGACATGCCTAATAGGCATTTCCTAGCTCCCTTTTATGAGTCACTGAACTTGGGTAATAATTAGACTCCGTTTTAAAATCCCTGTTTTGACCAGCGGTCAGTGAACTTTATTCTTTTGGGGAAAACTTAATGAATCAGTTTGCAGCCCATGTTGATCAAACGTTCTTGTAAAATGACTTCACACTGAAGAATAAGCTGCGTTTCTGTGCAGAACTTCACACCGTGTCATGGTCACAATGACACAACTGCGATGATGTGCTCAGACGGGCAGTAGCATCCACCGAGCTCTGTGCGCTCAAACCTTCCTCCTCGGCCACCTTTTGTCATCTGTGCTTTTAACTTGGCATCTGAACTACCTAGAAATGAGGAGAAATTTGGTATGTTTCCCTTTAAAGAAGTGGATCTGCTACCACTAGTTGATGCAGAGCGTTTGTCGAAATCAGGGGAAAGGGGACGAAAAAAAAAATTAAATCCTTCAGTGATTAATTTCATTTTAGTTGAAGGATTCTTGACAGTAATTGGAAGCTGCGAGGACATTAATTTCCCCACAAAGCTTAAATGTGTCATGCGTGTGCACAGTGAGTCGTGTTTTCCACATTAACAGGAACGGTTCGGTGTTTGCTTTCTGCTCACAGTTTGAATAATTCCTTTCCCACTGAGCCAAAATCCAATAACTGTGAAACAAAGCTCCTAATCCTGTTCCTTCATTGCTCCAGTAGGCATAGCAACACATTCTAGCCTTATGGTCTATAGTCGATCCCTGTTTCCATATCAGCTGCTTTATGTCACCATCAACGCATTTCCTGGCACACAGAGACGTTTCTGATGGAGTTGAGAGGGTTTATGGTGCATTAATGCCGCTCAACGCATGAGCTTTGCTAACCAAATTAATGTACCACAATCCATGCTGTACGTTTGATGACAACTAAGAGTTCCCCCACTGTACAAAGGCTCTCCTCATGGCACAGCGTATTTGTGAAAGGCAGCAGCCTTTGACTCCTCAGCCCGCTGACTTGCCTCAAGATGTTTCTGGGAGCCCGTTCTGCTCTGCTACTCCGAAACTGGAGAGCAAGCTGTGACTGAGCTCAGTACCATCCGATGGAGGAACAGGGGCCATTGAATTACAGACATGTCACTCTCTAGATGGAAGAACATTTGAAATTCAATGGGGCCCCCGTTGTTTAAGTGTATCAGATTGTTTGGTTTTCTGTTGTCCTGTGAGTCGACAACAGACTCGATGGTTTAGTTAAGGGTTTGTAACATTTGTTGGTAATCTTCCCTTAAACGTATGGAGGTGCAGAGCCCTGCTCAGTTCTGTTTGGCTCGCACAAACACTACAGATGCTTCACACCGAGCTGATCCATACACGCCCAAAGACCTGTGATCGCACTTAAATGTTTCAAATCTCTGGCTCTTTATTTTGAAACGGAAACCAGGTCAGCGTTGTAATTGGATTATAGCAAAATAAGGAGGGACTAAAGAATATAAATGCGATATTAGTAGGTATCAAACACAGGTAATTCAGTCGCATGATTACACAGATGGTTTCTGGGTAGAATGGAGCTGTAGCTGCTGTAAACGTAACGGACAGGACTGTGGACATAAATGCATTCCTCCTCAGCATCCAATCAGCCTCTGTAGGGGATGCTTAAGAAAGGTCAAAACTGTGTAATCTTGGAGCAGAAGTAATTAGGCCCAGCACAAGAAGCCTCTCTCTTCCCGGCCACCCGCTTGCCCCTCTGCTCAGAGTTGTTTTCAAGGCGTCGATCTGGCATTTTGTATTCTGGCAGGAGCCCTGGACGCTTCCCAGATACACAATGCTGAAAGAGAGTGTGAGCACTGAGGCCCCATCGGAAACAAGCGTGACCCTGGATGAGCTTGGCATGCCCGCCCTTCTTAGATGGTTTGTTGTTGAAAAGCGTCTGGTCCAGACACCAGACAAACAAATCTCAGTGAGAAGCTTCCACTAATGCTTAGACGACGTGCCTGTCAGTTTGTGGCGGAACATGAACTAAACTTCACGGTATTTGCGCGGCCACTCATAAACGCTGCACTGCGTGATGTTGGGCAGCGTCCCTGTTTTCCTCCTGTTTATTTCCAGGAGAGCAGATTTGAGCGCGTGTGTCAAAAGGAAGCAAACGTGTGAACGCTGTGCCTTCAGGTCGAGCTTCACTTAGCACGGGGCTGGACGCTGCTTAAAGAAAATGCCAAAACAATATTGCCAGGATGTGTTAAAGTGCTGTAACATTGTGGCCAGAGGGGCACATGGAGCCGATTACTGACGCTGCGCCGGCCTGGTTTCACAAAATGTCTTTTTTTCTTTTCTTTGTCGGGTTGGATTTCGATCTAAATCTTGGTCACTCTGTCCTGAATTGTCTGGATTGCATGACTAGTTTTGCTTGGAGGATACTACTGTATTCTTATTCAAATTATTACAAGAAACCACCTGCTCCATTCTGGAATGAAAAGTTGGGTCAGAGTCATCGGGTTTTCGTGCTTGTTGTCAAGCACGTCCAGTCAGTTGCGCGTGCGACAGTCAGACCATTAACGCAAGTTCCAGTGTCGAATTCTCTCTGCAGAGAAAGGGTGTAGTGTGAATGGCGGTTAGCCAATAAAGGGTTTCTGTGCAGGTTGACGATTACCTGTTATCATTTTAAAGATGCTCCCTGAAGTAAAGAGCACTGGTACATGTGCAGAATCGTGTGTAGGAGCAAGAAAATACCATGTTTTCAGTACTTTCTGCCTTTGTGTGGCGACGCTTTACTGAAAAAGGAGATTCACTGCTGCAGGGTTTACAGAACAGAATTTTAATTTCCACACAGTAGACACTCAGGCAGCTGGCCCAGCCCAGTGATGTCTGTGCATTCTCCGATGCAGACGCATAAAACAATCTCTGCGTAGAAACAGCCACTGTCTGCTGGACTGTCCCCGGTTCCGACTTCTGCCCAAGCCGGAATCAGCACCACTTGAAAAATGGCTTGTTTACGTTGATGGATTATATTTTGCTTTTCGTATTTGTCACCTTTCTGCTACCCTGTGCAACCGCTGCCTCAACTCTGACAGTGTTTTGGCTGGCCGCTATCTCCCATGCTTTTTGTCAGTGTGTGCAGGGATGTAATCTCCTTAGCTTGGCATGTCACTCTGTTGACCTCAGGCCCTGAGTCTTGTCGCCATGTTGAAAGCTTTACCTCCTGCTGTTTTGCATCCCTTTTGCCCCCCCCCCCCCCCCCCAAGCCTCTTTGTGGCCAAGGTGGCTGGACACCGTCACACCCAACACCTGACCGATGCATGTTGACGCACACACATCTGGCAAACGGTCACCCTGCACATAATTGCTTGCTTGGACATGAAGGACATCACAATGAGGATGGGACAGGATTTGTCACATTTGACTGTGCTGTTTGCTTCAGGGAGCAGAGAATTCACAGGGAGCTATTGTGTTCTCTGTACATTGGTATATTCAGGCAATTGTATTGAAACAGAATGTAAAAATATATTGTATGAAAGAACATGCTCTTAAGCTATAAGACTGATAAGCTATTTGAATGCGACAAAACATCTAATTTAAACATTTTTTGACAATTGCGCTTGATTTTTATGTTCAGTTTATAAATATGTATGTGTGTGTGTGTGTGTGTGTGTGTGTTTGTGTGTATATATATATATAGCGCTACATAACAGACATCATACTTGGCCCCATTCCCTTACCCAGCAAAAGCCATAAATTGAGGGAAAAAGGATTTTTTATCTTCTTCTTTTTTTAAATTTTAGGCAACACATTTAAAGGTGACAAAACAGCTCGCTGCCCAACGCCTGCTACTGTGGGACCTCTGGCGCCAAGTTAAATAGAGGTTTGCTGGATCGCCGTTTCTCTAATTGGGGCTGGATGAAGCTGTGCACTTATTACCACACCGCTGCGGCCTTAAGTTGGAAACGCATTCCTGCAGAGGACAAAATGGAAGCCACAGCAGCCACCGTGCCTTAATTGTGATGATGGGGACAGTCCGTGGGCTGTGTGCAGCCGCCGTGTTGCAGAGCCAGACACTCGTCCTGCTGTCAACTCGCCCCAGGGACACGTTTCTGCTCCACCGGTCATCGGTGTAAGATCAGATGAGAGGAGAAATGGGCTGCAGACCCTGGCCGTCCATGCGTGTTTGGGGACTTAACTTTTTTTCCCCCCCAGACGCTGTTTATTAAAGGTGCCCAGACAATGTTGGGAGGCAGTTGTGCTGCAGTGCCGGACGTTTAAAGTGCAGCCCTCACCGCAGTGAAAATGAATTATTTCATTGGCGGGGAGCCGCCCACACACACACCTGCCACTCAGCGTCCAGGTGCACCCGTTTGCTATTAGCACAAGTTTGAATGTTCAGTCTCAAATTTTTTTTTTTGTTATCAGGCTGCAAACAGTAGGTTTATCATAAAAACGTATTAGCGTTGTCTCTGCCTGCCTCACATGCAAAGATGGGGGGGGTGGTGTGGGGTTAGAAAATGAGGATGGAAGTCTTTGAAGTGTTCCACTGGTGGTTTGAAAGCGCCTCTCACTCTCAGGCTGTCAGCGCCTAACCGAAAGCTCCGTCTGAGGCTGCCATCACCACGCATGGCCGTGCTGCTGCAGTAATGAGTCAGGCAGTTTCAAGGGCACCCACGGCTGCCATCTCCCCCGTGGCTCTCCTCAGTCTGCTTTTCTTTTGGGCTCTCTTTCAGCAGCTCTATCCATTCGCCTTTCTCTTTCTTCCCCGTGCCGTCTGTCTCTGTCTATCTTGGTAAGCTTCATCCTTCTAAAATACGAAGTGGTTTATTCAGTGCCACAAATCTGTTTTGCTGACCGGCTCCTTTGATTAAGCCAGTTCCCAGCCCCATCCAACCCCCCCACCCCAATCAAATGAGTTTCTCCCCAGCCTGGCTGTTTGTCATGGTGCTGTGGCATGAGGCGCTGCTCTCATGCAGAAGTGGGGAACCATTGGGCAAGGCAGATCAGTCACGTTCCATTACAGGAGTCCCAGCAAAAAAATCCTCTCCCTGTAAAAGATCCGTGTTCCTTCTGCTCTCCTTCCTGATAAACGCTGATGCTTGAGGCAGGACAGAGTCTGGCTGCATGTTTACTTCATCCCATCCTGCTGCTAGATTAGCAGATAAACGGATACATGGAGAGGGAAAACGTAAGCTGATGCAGCGCCCATCACGCAGAGCATTTAGTCTAGTTTAGATGATTACTTAACGGAGCAGATGTCTGTGCATCTGCTGTGCACTAGAAAACGTTGACGTGCCCGCTCGACCAAACGAGGCAGACTTTGCACCGTGTCACATGTTTCCAATCGAAATGAAAAATTCTCATTTGCAGATATCGATATTGTGGATTTAGTTCTAAAGCCAAACCTGGAGAGTTTGTTTTGAACGATCCAGGAGAGACAGAGGAAGCAGTTTGTCTGATATGCACCCTAAAGGGTGGGAGTCTGAGGCGCTAATGCAACAGATCGTCAGGCCCCGCTCCAGCTCCCAGCTACTGCTCCACGGTGCAATCAGCCGTGTGTTGGACAAGATCTCTTGGTGACGACGTCAAACGCGCCGTCTCCCAGTTTTGCCATAACATTTTGTATGTGCTTGGCCTGCTGCCGGGGGCCCGTTCTGCCTGGTGTGTGCGAGCCACCTCCTCATCCCAGCTGTGCGTTTTGTGCCGCCGTCGGTCAGGCAGGCCGGACACCAGGGGAGATCTACCCATCGTCTTGGTGAGTGAAAGAAGTGGCGTCTTTAAGTTCTGGGGCTTTGCGGGAAGCTTCGGCGGTGTCCTCGGTGTGAGGCGGAGCGGGACGAGGGTCCTGTGGGGACAAGCTGCTGTGAACGGGGTGGCGTATGCACAGTGGATGTTTCTCATCTTTAACTTCCCCAGAGGCACATCTGACTCTGAATGGTGGCAAACATCAACTGCTGGTTTGGAGATGATGGCTTTTGTCAGACGGTTTTATTTATTTATCTATTTCTAATTCACGAGTCCACGTCTATGCTTTTTAGTTTTGTCTGTTTATTTTCCCGTGTATGTGGCTGGGAGGTGTTTTTCGCTCTCACTGCAGCATTGAGGCTCCGGGTTGATTAGCAGGGGAATTAAGACAGATTACAGAGCCATTGTTCTCAGGGGGTCGTGGCTGGGCAGGACGGGGCTGTAATCTCTCGTAATGCCCCGCGTCCGTGATTTTCTGAAGATGATTTAATTAGGCTTGCTGTTGCCGGTCCTCACTTGAGGCTCCTGGTCACTGCGCTGTAGATGTGAACCCTGGGCCCAACTAGCTGGCCACCAGGAGTAGGGGGGCAGATCGGCTAAATGCTCACCTGTGCTGTCATAATGAGACGGTGGGGCAGTGTTTGTCCTCTCTGCTCAGACCGGGAATGATCGGTCCAGCCGGGTTCTGGAAAAAACTCTTACACGATCCTTGTAGTTACACTTTTGGGATTGTAGTAACGGGGGAGGGGGGTTCTTTTTCTTTTAAACTGATGAGCAACACCCATTGGGACTATACAGAAATACTGTGTTAGCCTAGAAACTGTTATCATTTAAATCACATTCATCATTTACAAGTCCTGTTAAGATAAAAGCTCCTGCTACAGCTATGAATTCTGAGTTGTCACCATAATACACGTTGGGCTCGGCCCTAGGGTCTGTCTACACCCTGGTTCCCCCATTCATCCCGTCTGCACATTAACAGCGGTTTCCTGCTGGTGCCGTCTGCATGTTTTAGCATTTTTTATTTGCTCTTTATTAATAATTTCATATGAAATGCTCTAACGCTAAGATTTAAGTGGGCCACTTCTAATGTGTGAATTCAGTTTGTTTTACGCCAAACGGAGTCTGTCCTGATTTGCTCCAAATTTCTGACTTTGTGTCAAACAACAACCCTGGAAAACTCTAAAAGATTGCTAGAGGAATCCAAATGGTGAGCACCCTGGCTCTGCTTGTTCCCCTCACAATCGCAGTTATGTTGTCTGCTGCCTGCAATGGGAAGGAATTTATTCAGCTGCTTTTACTCAAGCAACATGCAGACAGATTTTCTGTAACTGTGGGCAGTTGTTTTTCCCCGCTCACAGTAAATCAGCTTGGAAGCATCACCATGAATGCACGTCACCTACTCAAAGTAAGCCTTTTAGAAGGTTTTATCACTCTAAGTTTCGCTTTACTACTTTATTCTACATCTCTTTTAAAGGTTAACCCAAAAACTCTGGCCTCATTTCAATAGAACTGAACATTAACAGTCGCTCAGCAAACACTAAAAGGAATGGTCCACTCTTAAGTGGGCCATCACCACCTTAACACACTTCACAAACTCCTTCAGTTTCCACATAAAAAAAAAAACGGCCGCAAAAACGAGGGATCGACTAGACATTTATACTTTGTGTGCAGGCTCTGCTTCAAGATGTCAGTGTTTCAGTATGTAGATCATTAACAGTCAGCAGGGGATTTGCAGATCTTATTGGGGGGGTGGGGGGGCTATAATCATCATTTCGGTGGATGCACAACTGTGGTCTGTGGGAGTGCTCTGTGCGACTTGACAAAAGAGGCTCACGTCCCAAATATTTATTTGACGTCAGGGAAAAAGACGGCAGCACTCTCTTTATTTGGTCAGATGGAGCTGTTTGTTAGTTGTGGCCGGCACAGAGCACACACACCACACAGCATCACAGCTCACAGCTGCACTGGCGCTGCTCAGACCACGTAGAGTCCAGCAGATCTGTTTGTTATCCTGCCATTTGGCGCAGGCCGTCAAGCAGCCGCATCATGTCATTACACGTGGTGATTTAATGGTCTTCACGCACACTACATGCTTGTATATTAACTACTCTCCGACCATTTGAGGGTTGACTAAGTCTAAGAAGCTTTCTCGAAAGGATGATACCAGCTTGTCCTCGTTTGGAAAGTTGCTGGACATTCCAGGGTCATTTTCAGGATTTTTACTCCGAGCCGTTTTCTACTTTCATAACCAGCCTGAACTAAAAGAGGCCAGACAACCGGATGGGTTTACTGGAAAGAGAACAAAGCGCCCCAAAAAAAACAAACGAGACAGATATGAAATTCAGTGATCACAGTCGCAATGGAACACCCTTCTAATGGAAGCAAGGCAGATCGGCATCCACCTGCAATGCTGAAGGACCAGCAACGACACCAATATAGCCAAGAGATGAGAAATATGTTAGATGGCTCCACATATTGATCAGCATGGGTTTCTATTATTACAGAGAAAGTAAACGCCAATCCATCTTCTGCCCCCCTGAGACAGTAAAGTGGGTGATTGAGGTTAAGATGCATCAAGTTTATATCTAAACTGCCAAAACACTGTCTGGATTATTTGGAATCAATAGCAATGTCTTGATTTAAATCTCTGAAAATAAAAATAAATTAAATGAAGAAACAATACAGTAAGCTTCAGTGTCTACTCGACCAAAGGGAACGATTCTCTTCATTTCTATCTTAAATGATTGTAGACTCGGTTAACCTCACCAGCCTTAAGGAATTTTTCTTTTTTTTTTGGTCTGCATTTTTTTCTTTTTTAATAATTTTTTTCCATCAGTTCCCTGTTGAGATGATGTATAGCCTTGTCCTATATTGGCACCTTGGTCTTGACAGGGTGGATTGATGTCCCTTAGCAGAGGCGCTGAAGCTGGTTCCTGCCGTGAAAATGATTCCGAAATTTCACATTAAACTTATAAGAACGGGCTGCTTGTCTGTCAAATATCCTACTTTAGGTGTGAAAAATGGGAACATCTTGGACTTCATATTTGAATATCTGTCTGGAAGGTAGCTTTGCTCAGCAGGCAGGACAGGATGAACTGTAAAAAGCTGAAGGGGGGAGTGGGGGCTTTGAGTGAGGGACTTTATGCAAACAGCAGACTCACTCTTATCGGGCAATGCCTCTCAGATTTCCACTCCAGTGCCAGCAACAACGCTCTTGTTCCTCTTAAATGGCATGTCCTGCTCTGTGGAGATAATGAGACTTAACATCGAGGGCTCTGAGATCCTTTCCTCCGCCGAACCCCGTCTCTTTCTCCCCGTGTGCCGGCTTTGGAAATGCGCACCTGCCTCAGCTCATTGTGCAGACCCTGTAGACCTTCGTCAGCAGTTCCCACACCAGGAATCTTTCTCCATTTGAAGGGATAAATATAGTTGGACTGATTTGTTGTTTTTTCCTTAGCTGTTCATGTTCGGGGTGGTGCGTTTGCATACTGTGTGCCCTTTGTCGCTGCAGGAAGTGGAGCAGCAGCCTCTGAGCATTCATCATTTACATGACGTGCCCTATATTCAGAGGACTGGCGGAGGCCGCCGGCATTAGCACTTCCACTCCACACGCTGCTTTTCCCAAATGTTACAGATGATATTAAAGTTGTAGATGAGAGGGTCATTTGCGATCAGATTAAAGAGCACAGCAGATGTTGACAGGTCCTCTAATCTTGACCTTTCAACATAGTTTTGTTTCTTTTGCGTAGAAGGTCTTCCTAATGGCAGTAATCGTCTGGAATAATCTTGTGTGTCTGAGGGCCACCTCAGATCAGCTCAAACATAAATAAACTTTCCGGTTGTATATATTCTTATATTCTATTGATCTTTACAAAGGAATGTGCTTTAAAATACTTTTATTTTATATATATATATTTTTTTTTAATGAAAATTTCATACCCTGAATTTTAAGGTGGTGATGGTCTCTTTTCAGTTGGGATTCTACAGGGTGCTGCTCTCCGTTCAACTCTAGTGACATCCAGCCCAGTGTTGGCATTTTCTCATCTTCCTTCTTTTAATTTGTTTTGGGTCTCTCGAGGCACAGCTCTCATTCAAACACCGTGAAAGAAGTCACCGATGTAAGCTGAAACTGTGGCCGTTGGGCTCATCCCTGCCCTCCGCTGCAGGGGCTGTCGGCACTCACACCGCTGCTAATGGGAAAAGCGTGAGCGGGTCCAAAACTCCAAGTGTTTTTGCACGGTTACTGACACGCCCACGTGTGGGGAATCGTTTTTGACCGGAGAGCAAATATCGCTCTAGATTCCAGCCCACCTCCACTCCCTGCACTTTGTTCCTGCTCTTGGGGCGGATTTCAAACTGAAATGGGAGGTGGGCGGCAGTGCCCGGGACAGATGCTTGAGCCCAGCATCGCGTCCCAGTCCTCCGGCCCCCTGAGCCCGGCTGGCCGGGGCAGCTCAGCTGGCCTCTGCCTTCTCGGCCAGCTGAGCTGGGGCTGCAGCGCACAGCGCCCGCCCCAGGAGCGACGGCGGCCTCTGCCCATGCTTCTGGAAGCAGAGCGCCACTTGAGCCCGGCCCCTACAAGCAAGGCGCAGATCGCAGCCGGGCGCCACGTTCTGGGCCGCCCTGGCTTTTGTTCCAAGAGCACAAAACCTCTCTCTAACTGTCTTCAAATCCTCCGGCTACCAGTTAGTCATCGCGCCCGCCCGCGCCCCGTTTGGTGTATTCCCGGGGGGGCGTCGGCCCGCTCCACCGGCAAGCTCTCGGTGCGTCAAAGCAAATTCTTAAAGCCCTGCGTCAGGACGGGGCTGCAGGGGCAGCCAGTGTTTCTGCTCTCCTGTCATGAGCGGCTGTTTCCTGGCGGCTGCTCCTGGACTGCAGCCCGGGTCGGCGTCTTCAGGCTCCCGTCAAAAGGTCCTTCAGCTGACAGGAGCACGCCTGAACAAGTCAGCCGTTGTTGTGTCATCCGCCGATAAGGCGATATACACTGACCGCCGTTTTCACTGGCCAATTAAGCCCCCCCCCATCTTTACCACATACACACAACTGCAACTTGTTGACAATGACGACACCCTTACTTCTCTGACTCTGTGCTGCCTCCGGACCCATTACTTCAAACAGGACTGCGTCACAGCAGGTCCGGGAAGCTTCTGGGCTGGCTGCGATAGCTGCAGCGCCGCTGCGTCCCGTCGACCCACCCGACCCCCCCCACCTGGCAGAAATACAACCCCCATCCCTGTGAAGGCTATGACAGACTGTAGCTGGAAGTCATTCACAGAATGCAGAGTTACTGTGACCTCTTGCTTTGGCTTGAACTCATTGCCAGATAATAAAGAGATGAAAACCCCCCCCACACGCCCCCCTGTAATTGGAAGCCTGCATAGATCCACATCTTCACCGGAATTGCACCATATTTTTCTCATGTCAGTACACTGGAATGAATAAATCTTTTGTGCGTGTGTTTGTGTGTGTGTGTGTGTGTGTGTGTGTGTGTGTGTGTGTGAGTGTGAGAGAGAGAGTGAGGATGTTGTGCATCCTGTGGGCTTTTATCATTCATGCAGAGACACTACATCCTATTTTATTTACCTCTTACATTCCGATCAAAGCCCTGAAGGAAATGAAGCTTCCAGCTGCAACAGTTTGAGGATTTCTAAGCCTACTCCAATTTATTAGGAAACGTGAATCTTATTGTTTATGGGTTTTTTTTCTTCCCGTTGCTTGTATATCTGAAGAGAGGCTGACATGGCGGGTAGAGTCAGAAGAGGAAAGAACTGACAGCAGGATGAAATGAGTTTTAGATTTATAATCCTTCAGCCGCGACCTCCATTTCCTGCATCTTGACGTCCTGGGGAAATGTCATGTCAGAGCCGCGTTGGTCAGATTGGAATGACAGGAGGGCGAGGCACCCACAAACGGCACGCAAACACCCGCACCACCACACACAGACCACGCCGTCGGGGGGGGGGGGGGGGATGGGGGGGGACTGCTCGGGCCCACTCACCTGTATTTTTCTTTATCTCTGCCGTTATGTGTCATGAGTTGTTTTTGTTTGTTGTTGGTGTTTGGATATAACCACCACGTACTCCCTCTCCGGTCCAGGTTGTCGTGTCGTAACGGACTCTAAATCTGCGGCTATCCACTACCCAGAAATCCTCCTCATCAAAAGCCCCCATGAGAAGGATGGCTCACGCTTCCAGGAAGACTTTAGAGGATTATACAATTACATGTTGGGGAGTTTTAGGACCGGGAATGACGAGGATTCCACCGGTGTTGGTTTTTAATTAGGAGGTCCGCTTACCTGCCTGTGTCCAGTTCAGGCTCTCATGCTGGATGCGTAAGCGCCTTCGCTGGCCCACCTGTTTAGTTAGTAATGCGGAGGAAACCCCAAACTGATAGGAATCTGTGGCTGGATTCAGTGGCAGAGTGATGCGGGGTCGGACCGAGGCGTGGAATGGCCCAGCGGCGGTTATCGCTGCCCTTCCCTGACCAGTCAGTCCGTCGGGGGAGCGCGTTTTTCCCTCTCAGCCTTGTTCCGTCTCATTGTGTGGGAGCGACCTTTGACATACTGCAGACGAATGCGATGAGGCACAGAGCCCGCCGCGCTTGCCGCACTCCTTTCATTAACATGGAGAGTCACGCTCCCCCTCTGCACCAACACTCGTTTTTTTTTCTTCTTTTTTTTTCTGTCCTTGAGAAGAACGATGCTTCATTTCCAAATCCCCTCATTTGCTCCACATTTTGCAGCTAATAATCAAGGACAGGCGTTTCCTCTGCAGTTCACCCGCTGTCACCTTAACCGTGCTTTCCTTGAAGATTAAACAGCTTATTTTCTTTTCTTTTTTTTAAGGCGACTACCTTTCAGGAAAGCTTGGCTGTTGATCATCTTTGGGTGGAGTGACAGACATTTGATTTGACACAAAGGCTTCCTTACAAAAAGCATCAGACAAGCTTAACAAGGAATTTAAATGAGATGTTGCTAATTAATACTTCACATAACCCTTCAAATAAGACCAAAGCATATCATTTTGGCAGGACATAAATTCAGATGGATCACTTATTGTTTTTTTTATATATTTTTTTTTATCACTTTAACTTTTTTAAACTTTTAATCGTCCTTTGAGATGCTTGACCTCAATCTTCTATTGATGATTCTTTTTCCTTTTTTCTTTTTTTTTTTGTGATGAATTGTTGGAATTCACACATCCTTGCATCCTTATCCTGAAAGCATACAAATAAAAAGCCCTGGTGTCGATCACACGCTGTAAACTCTGTGCCTTTACTGACAGCAGCCATCCCAGACATTGCATGTTCTGCCTCCCTGCTGCCTCGGGGAGACTCGGAGGGGGTGATCAGTGTTAGTCCGGCCAGCATGTCTCCGACTGGGGATGAGACCCAGTTTTTCTCTGACAGAGCCCCAAATCTTCAGAGATTTCCTTTTTCATCTCGTTGATTTGCCACTCTCTATGCAGCGTGTTTGTTTTGAAGGCCAGCCTTAAATCTTTGCAGCCTCAGACCCGATCAGACAGAGCCGCTCCGCACATAAAACAATTTCAGATGAACAAAGTAGGACTCTGGCTTTAAATGCCTTTCGGCTCACTATATTAGCGCCGTTTCATCTTTCAGAGATTACCGATAAAAAGCAAAAGCCGTTGGATTTTTCAAAAAAAGTTTTTTTTGTATGAATATAAAGACTTTCGGATCAATTTTGAAGCTGGACTTGGCTCTGCTGCAGCGTGGCATGCGGGTCCAATCACTAGTCATTGATGTGTGGCTTCTTGTTTGCGCTGCAGAGGGAGATGAAGGAGCAGCTGGTCACCCTGCAGGACAGCGAGAGGGGACACACCGAGGCACTGCAGCTCCTGCAGCGACAGCTGACTGAAACCAAGGTTTGTAACAGTTCTCGTTTTAAAATGTCACTTCTCACACGGCGCTGCGGCGGCAGCCATTTTCCCCGAGGCCGCAATCACCCAGCGCCGCCGCTATCCACGTAGTCTGTAGTCTGGCATCAGTCACAATGTATTTGGGCGCCGGCGATGCACCGCCAAGAGATAATTCATCCTCAGCTTAACAATCTGGTCTATAGCTGAAATGGGGAAGTGGCTTTTTTTTTTTATCCATCTGTTATTAGGAACATTTGTTTGGGCGGTAGGATTAGATCACAGGGGGAAGCGGACAGCAAAGGGCCAGCTGCACTGAGCTTCAGCCTCTGCATACGGGACACCGGCACAACCTGTTCATGTGGACAGCACTCCACACATTTTAAAGGACTTTCATCAGTCTGCAGAAACACCTGCTCTCAATCAAGTTTAAAAAAAATAAATTGATTTGAACTCAAATCCCTGTTCTGCTGTAGGTCTAAAAACACAAAAAGAGGTCAGCTACATATTTTCTCATGAATTTCACTGTTTTTTTGTGGGGTTTTTTGCATTTTCCTTGTCAAAAGATGCTGCCGTGATTGAAAGGCCACACCAACGGCAACAAATCACAAACTGAATGGACACAAAATGGAGCAGTTTCTTAACCCTACCCTCTGCTTTTTTCAGAAATAAGAGATTAGATTTCTGCATCTATTATAAATCAGGGTCGAGTACGTCTGAAGTGGATTGCTGTCCACTGGGAAGTAGTCCCTGAATCCAACTCCATTTCTGAGTCGATGTCCTTTGTGCTGCTGAGACCGGTGAGGTTGAACATGATAGTAAGGGAAATAAGAGGGAGTTTTTACCAGCTTTCTTCTTTCCTGTTGTTGAAACATGTAACTTTTGTCTGATTTTTTTTTTTTTTTTCCCCCCACCATCAAAGGTTTAGAAGTTAATCTTTAAGGTTGGACTGGATTGACTTAAAGCTCTAAATGCCAAAACAGCATGAAGAAATTACAACTTGAACAACTGACGAAGTAAAAAAAATATAACCTACCCGGATCGTTTGATGAGAATTCGGTTATTTACATTGAAGTTTTGAACATGTAAGCTCCAGGAGAGATTGTCTAGCATTATTATGTAATTCTTAGCATTTTGTAAATGGAAAAGTTAGATAGAAGGAAGACAAAAATCATTATAAGTTCCATTTTGCTTTAAATGATTAGTTTCAGACGGCAAATGCCAGCGCATGCAGCACTGACATTAATGGAGCCAGAAAATGCTCGCCTCGTGTCAGACATCCAAACGATGTCAGTGACAGCTCTTAACAAGCTTTAGATAAAGAAATTCCTCAATGAGCAGAGAGAAAGGACAAGTCTGTTTAGCGCTCTGATTTCCCATCATCCCCCCCCCCCCCCCCCAAACAGTTTTGCTTAGTCAGTTCAGCTCCAACACATAAATCGGTTTATTGAGCGGCTCTTTAATCTTGACGCCTTGTTTTAATCAGTGAGCCGTGAGCAGCTGCTCAATACGTCGGTCTATCAGCATCTCTGACTCGCACTCGTGCACACACGCAGACGCCGTGCACCAGGTGGGAGTGGCTGAAGGTTTACCTCTGCTCTCTGAAGATTTCTCTCTGGCGACCCGTGTGTTTCGGTTCTGTTGATGCTGCTGCATCGCTCACCTTCACGCTCGACCTCTGCTCTGGCAGGGGAGGCCAGGCCCGTCCATCTCATCGACTCGCTCAAACTGCCACATATACACGCCTCTCAGCTCATTTCCAACGAGCTGATCGCTAGTTTTCTATGCATTTGCGCAGAGGGCTTCCGGAAGAAGGCCACGGTGCGCTTGCCTTGATCTGCGATGCATTCAGGTGCCTGATAATGAAATGCCTGAGCTCGTTGCCTCTTTGCTGTTCAGGCTGTTTCTTCCTAAAATCTGTTAAGAAACTTTGGGGTGTAAAATCAGCAGAGTCCTTTGATGATGATCCCCGTATCGAGGTGGAGCTCGGTGCCCCGTGTTGAGTGAACGTGCGATCTCCAGTCTGAGTTATTGGCTCACGTGTCCTGAGGAGGGACTCCTGACTTCAAATGCCCGCCAGGAATTCGCTTGATAACGACAAGCTCCCACGAAAGGCGGCCAGGCCCGCCGTCTCCAAGGGCTGCGGGCTCCGGCTCAGCGCCATCACAGCCTGCTGGGCCAAAACGGCAAACATGTCAGTGTGAGTGATGGCCGGTCCGCTGCAGCCCTCCTCCTGCTCGTCCACACCGTCAGTCTGCAGCCCGTAACCAGGCGGGGGGGCAGGGTTGCAGCCCACCTCAGTGTCGGAGCGCTCATAACAGGTTCCCACAGGCAGACTGAGAGCACGCAGCACATAGCAGGAACAGGCCTGGTGGAATATTTAGGGGAGATGAAGGATAGCGAGGATCACGGTTCCTAAATTCGGCCCCCTTTTATTTGACTTTTTTGTTTAGTTTTTTCTTTTTTTTTCAGAACGTTGAGAGAAGAGTCTGAAATTCTCAAACCAGAAAATATTCACTCAACTTTCATAAAAGCAGTTTGATCCTCGCTTGCATCACCCAGACTGTCGTCATTAGAGTTGTCTCACTCTGCGCTGCCCTTTGATGGTGTTTAGATGTCTTTTCGATCTTTGAACAAGCGCCTATCTATTTCAGTCATTTGTTGTCTTTCATTGGATTTTTCTGCTTGAATTAAATATCCAGGTGACACTCGGAGACCTCCCACCGAACAGCTCCTGCTCCTCTGCAGCAACTTCACTCGTCTTTGTTCTGTCTCTCTCACACTCAGACAGCTAATGCTTAGATGATTCATTCTCTTTGATGCCCAACTGTTTTCCTCTTTAGCTACAGTTCATATCCTTTTGAACAGCTCTGTTCACTTTTCTTCAGTTTCAGCTCTTATGCTTATAACTGGCCCCCTTTTTTAATACTGGTTATTTTCTATTTGTGTTCATTTCTTGTTATAGTCTTCTATTTAGGTTTGTGTATTGTTTCATATCAACACATTGAGGCAACATATTCCTGTCTCTCTGTGGAGCCTCTACAGATCAATATATGTACACAATGAATCAATATGACTGTTGATGTAATTATACACAGTTTAGAGTACTTATTGGCCTTTGTCTAATTAGACTTAGATAAGCTAAGGTCACTGAAACACTCAACAACCCCAGTGAACTTCTGTCAATAATTCAGCATCCCACTTCTTGTAGCAGCGTTCACGACAACTCGTTTTTTTGCTAAATACACCGACTTTTGCTTCCCCCTTTCAGTCCTCGGCGAAGAGCCTGCGAGCGACCATCGGGGACGCGTTTGAGCGCCTGCACCGCTTCTTGCGGGAGCGCCAAAAGAGCATGCTGGAGGAGCTGGAGATGGACACGGCCCGCAAGCTGACCGACATCGAGCACAAGATCCAGCGCTACAGCCAGCAGCTGCGCGACGTGAAGGAGGGCATCCAGATCCTGCAGGAGCGCCTCAACGAGAGCGGACGCCACGACTTCCTGGAGGGGGTCGCCGTCACGTCGGAGAGGTGCGGCGCCCGAGCCCGGTTCAGCACGCGGCTGTGAACCAGAAGAAGGGCCACGTTGACCGACAATAAACGGCTCCAATCACTTTTAATTCCTTTTTCTAAAGGGCTTCTGGCATACGGGAGAAAGTGCAGATTTGAGCAACAGCATTGGCTAATCCCCGAACAGATGGAGCTATAGGCCAGAAATAAACCAGCTGTAATGTTTAAACAGGGAGGGGCCCCGAGGAAGATTTAATTGAACAGTTTAATATCTTGGAGCAGACTGATGAAGTTGAGTATTGGTATTGGGTAATTAGATTTGACTCTAAATTGTTTGCCCAAAACGATTTAATCAAAGTGAGGAGTGACCACCTTTACATGTTCGGACTGGAAAGGAGTTTTCCTTTTTTTTCTTTTTAAATTTGACTACACAGTATTTAATCTAAATGGGGCATTTATAGAACAAGTGACCAAATATGCTAAAATGCCTCTAAATGACATAATTTGTCATTATTTATTGATACTTTTGCTTTACTGCAACAGGAACATCTCTCTCATGTTGTTGTTGCTTTTAAAAGTAAAGGACGCAGTTAAAAACGCAGCTTTGATCAGTAATTAGATGAGAGCTGAAATAAAAGTACGAGAGCAACATATGAACTTCAATCTTTTTTTCTTTTTTTTCTTTTTTTTTCTTAATTCCAAAAAATTACTCTGGATTTCAGGAATGCTAAATGGGCCTTATGAATTAAGAGTTGCTTGGTGACGTCTTAAATGCAGATTGGGTTAACAAGTCTGAACAAGTCGCATCGTTATTCAGTTACAAGTTAACTCGGCGTGGGCTCTTACTGACCTGTTTTCCTTCACCCAGGATGAAAGGGAAGATACATGAAACCAATCTGACATATGAGGACTTCCCCACTTCCAAGTACATGGGCCCCTTACAGTACACGATATGGAAATCTCTCTTCCAGGATATCTCACCAGGTATGTGAGTACACGCGTGACATAACTGCAGCACTCAGATTCAAGTCCAATGAAAAAATGATGTATGTCTTTCCCAGAGAATCGGAACCAACAAGCCTGCAGCACTAACTTTCTTCAGTTAATCTTAAACTTGAACAACTTTAAGGAGGCTCTCTTGCAGATTTCGGGGGGAAAAATGGGAGAAGGAAAGAAAAGGACATGTTGTCTTATACTATTTCTATGCAGCTATCCATTTGGATCTCTTAGGTAGAGAACATTAAGGACAGTTAGCAAATGAAGGGAATGCGGACTTAAAGTTGTGCTGTGAATGCCAGGATGAGAAGAACTTCACCGAAATATGAGTGCAGCCTAGAATGACTTAGCCCGAGCCCAGAATCCAATTTAAAAGCTGCTGAGTTATCTGAGGAGAGATGCAGGAGAGACGTCCTTTCAGTGTGACTCGGTCAGAATCATTTCAGAGCTGAACGCTGGGATAAAACTGTAATGTCAGGATGTGCCAGCCTAATGAGTCCGTACCCTTTGAGACGCAGTTCTCAAATTAAAATGAAAAAGTGCTTCAACAGAGTAACTGTTTTGAGGTTTGCGTTGTTAATGTAACCATTTTTTTGTCATTATTTTTATACTTTTTTACCTTAAAAAGGGAAGGGAAAAAGGTTGGGTTAGACTTTTTCCCCACAGATGTTATAAAGGGGACGCTGGTGCTGGTCTATCGATAATGATTACAGACTGGGTTTAGTCCTCAGTGAAACTTTACTTGGAATGGTCATCACTCATTCAGTAGAGATCATTTAAAAAAACATGGTGAGGATTTTTTTTTTTGTTGTTAAATTCATCTATTCTTTTTTTACTTTTTTATTCCCCTTATCAATTTTCCCATTTTAGTCCTCTGATAGCCGAGGGGAGGGGGGAGCTGGCAGTTTCTTGGCTTCCTTTGACTGTCTGCCAAATGGAACAATTGGTTCCGATCCATCAGCAGCAGGTGCCAGAGACCCAAACAAAGACATTCCTCCCATCATCTCTAAACCCTCCCTGCCACCGATGGGTTAGCAGGAAATAACTACCAGGCGCCGTTTATTTATCATTTTCCCTCGATTTCTTGTGGAGCAAGTAAATTGCGATGCATGCTCTGAAGTGTGTGTCCCTGGATGTTTCTTTCTGACACGCATAGGCACTTAAGGTATGAAATTTTAATGACCCGATTGTAACAAACACTGGAGTCATTGACTGTCCTTTCCGATGGCAGACATCTCACCTCTATCTGTCCCAGCTGAAATGAACAGCGGTGCCACAGGAGGGTTTTCTGTCTTCGCTGAAGCGGCTCCATGTAAAGGCTGAAAGGGAACAAGCTCCTATTGTTCAGCTGATCTGCTTTCCCAAAACGCAGCGCTTGCAGCAGGCTTTGGCTTAAATCCTCCCAAAAACCCCATAAGTGCACGGGGACCTGGCTTCCTACAAACCTGGAACCTGGAACCTCCTCCCTTCTCTGTAATTACTGCTTCTCTAGGTTGTTTACCCCCCCCTGGCTGGGGCTAATATTGCCAAAACCGAGCACCCCCCCCCCCCCCCTCTCGTACCCCCCCGCCCCTGCCCGTGAAGCCTCTTATTTATGCATGAAGATGAAAACAGATTATGAAAAATACATGACACTGTATTCAGCCACATGCGACGCTCAGCCCTGCGCTTCATTTTTCATCGGAAAAGAGTGGCGCAGCAGTCGGCTGTGCCAAATCGGAGCAAGCCATCCGTCATTCCTCACCTCGGGGCATGGCTCTGATTGCCTCCCCCAACTCTGCAGGTGATGCTGTGGATATGCAGTTATGTCTTCATCCTAAATGACTGGTTCACTCAAAATATAAAGCAGTTATTTATTTATTTTTTTCCATTTACCCCCAGCCGTTACTGGGGAAATTGAGTCCTCTGCAGTGCACCTCCTGAGGCCCAAAACCACAGCTCAGAAAACTCCTGAACATGGTTTATTGATTCCTTGATGCACTCAGAGAAGAAATGTCAGTATTTATGAGTTTGGTCCATTTGATGTGTTGAGTTTTTGTGAATGAGTTCCAAAGCCTGCACGGCCCGTTGGACCGGAGCTGTTCCAGGACCGGCTCAGAGCCACAGCCCAGTGTGGAGCCATTCATGGAAAACCCTCTTGTGATTTCGAGCGAGCGCCCTGTTTTTTTGCTCGCTGCCTCAGCATAAAACTATTCACACAGCCGGAGCTTTAGGAAGAAGGATGAGGTGCTGGGTGACGGCGCTGCGCTTAGCTGACTCATGACATGTCGATGTTAGCCTTGTTTACATTTTTTATGTTCTACAGTATATTGTCTCCTTGGCAAGTGGTTGAAATATAAAGGAAATGTTTGCTTTCTGTGCTCAAACTGTCTCTTCCTTTGCCTCTTCCGTCTCATCTCCAGTGCCAGCGGCGTTGACCCTTGACCCCATCACAGCCCACCAAAGACTGATCCTCTCAGACGACTGCACCATCGTGGCCTACGGGAACCTGCACCCGCAGCCTCTGCAGGACTCCCCCCGGCGCTTCGACGTGGAGGTGTCCGTTCTGGGCGCCGAGGGCTTCACCACCGGCGTCCACTACTGGGAGGTCATGGTGTCGGAGAAGACGCAGTGGATGATCGGCGTCGCCAACGAGACAGTCAGTCGCAAGGGCAGCATCCAGATCCAGCCGAGCCGCGGCTTCTACTGCATCGTCATGCACGACGGCAACCAGTACAGCGCCTGCACCGAGCCCTGGACCCGCCTCAACGTCAAGAGCAAGCTGGAGAAGGTGGGGGTGTTCCTGGACTACCCTAAAGGCCTCCTGATCTTCTACAACGCGGACGACATGTCCTGGCTCTACACCTACCGAGAGAAATTCCCCGCCAAGCTCTTCCCCTACTTCAGTCCCGGCCAGAGTCACGCCAACGGCAAGAACGTGCAGCCTCTGCGCATCAACACGGTCCGTCTGTGAGGGCGGCGCCCCCCCCTGGTCACCCACGTCCGGACGGAGCCCATCCGGGGGTCTATCCCCAGGACGCGGGTTTAAAAAGAGTTAATAGGATGGTTGAAATTTCCTTACATTTGCTGTTAAGAATCGTGCTTGATGTTGCTCTCCAAATTAGTTTTTCTTTGAACAGTGGTCTGCTCTTGAGCCTCCCTCTTGCCTCGTTGACCCCAAACCCAGACGGACTCTGGGGCTCTCCCTGGGAGGCCGGTGGCCAAACGTGTGCACCCTCTCCTACTCCACAGGTTCCAGTGGTGGTTCAGTGCTGTTGCTACGGCTACTCGGAAGAACCAGCTGAGATCTGCTGGGGGTTCTCCACTTATTTGATCACTTTAAACATTTTCCTTTCTCTTGAGCAATGCAAGCGTACAGTTTATCTTATGTTTTACTAAAACATGATGTCCTAATGTCAGAAGTCTTGTTGGTTACTGGTTTTAAAGAAAAGCTGCTGTTTGTGAGCACTCTGCCACACTAACGGGCTCTGTATACAGGATTTAATTCAAACTATATTGAGCAGGATCTAAAAACACCAAGCTGCTTATACTAAAACTTTTAGAAATGAAGTTGCGAACCCCTTTTTTAAAAATTTCCCCGGATAATGGTGACTGGTGCATTGAGCAACATTCACAAAGTTCAGGGGCGTGAGGGGCGGCTTGTTGATCCTCAGGGTTTGTGCTTTCCCGAACTGAATTGATCTAACAAAATGCTACACACGGCTTTCACAACACAAAACCAGATAAAACCACTAGTTTTTCCGAGATGCATCCTGATCTTTGGCTGCCGGAACACACAGGACTTGGGTTTTTGGTCGAGCACTGGCTCTGAACCAATACTGGAACCAATTTAGGGGCCAAACACTAACGAGAAGGAGAGGAATTCTCCTTTCTCCAGTCTCACTTTGCATACCGTCTGTGGGCCTCACGTGAAGCTCTGGGCTCGTCTTACTGGACGCCCCGTCTCACTGTCCGCTCATGTAGACGGAGAAGAATGAATGGTCTTTGTTGTCTTCGCTGTACAGCTGGCTTAGTTTTCGTTGTGGAATCTGATCGATGGAACTCACTTTGGCTTTTGATGGGTCAGCACTCCAATAATGTCAGATTTGCTGGCTTTTTTGTTGTTTTGTTTTAGTTTTTTTTATTATTACTATCATTTTCTATTTAAAGTTTGCATCTTGGCTTTAATGTGGCCAGACTTTAGAAAAAAAAAAAGAAAAGAAGCATAAGAGTTTAATTGTTCCTGAGACAATGATCTTGAATACACGTTCAGGTGTTTGTGTGCAGTCTGTATCATAGTGAGGAAAGCTCGCATTGTTTTGGTGTCTGTGTACTGTGATACATTTCATCTGGAACTCGTAGTAGTGCATAAGGTATGCTGTCCATCGTCCCCACCCGGGGCTCAGCGCTCGGCCCGTTCGGAGGGGGACGTTGTGCAGAAACATGCTGCTATTGGTGGAGTAAGGGTTTCATGCTGGTTCATGTTTCATTTTCCGCTCTTCCCCAGAAACCCACAATTACGGGTAAGAGAAAAATGACTTACACTCCACATGTGTGTTTCATTCACTTTGATGTTGCAGTGAAGCATTTTTCAGCTTCCAGGCACGATTTTGTTTTCCTTTTCAATCTTTTTTAGCATATTATCAGATGAGCATTAAATCTTACTGCCCAAGAAGCGAAGAGATATTCTTCCTGATAAATGCAAACTTCCCTGATGTGGAATAGGTAAAGATTATCCTGCCAACCCCAAATGTTACTTTAGTCGCCCGCTTAAAAGAATGGCGCTGAATGTTTAGGGGAAAGCATGTAATCCGTTAAAACAGTGATGGATGGGCCAAGTGGAGCATTACGGCTCAGCAGCCTGCATCGCCAACTCTGCTGCTGTGATGCATAATGATAGAATTTCTGATAATTGCCGTGAGGCTCAGTCATGTTTCTTTCCCCACATGCCTCAAGTGCTCTTGTTTATCATCGGTCCCACACAAGTTCTGGAAAATCGGCTGTAAGAGCCTCTTGTCCCCCAGCCAGCTCCAACGTGTACTGACAGATGTAGGAGTGTGTGTGGATGTGTGTGTGTGTGTGTGTGTGTGCACGGGCGAGCTTGTGGCTGGGCAGCTCTGTCGGTGGGGGCTTGGCTCGGCTGAAATATTAATTCCAGCTTTGGCCGTGGCTGCCGAAGCCCATCTTGTCCCCTGAGTGGACCCATCCATTGGCCAAAAGTGTTAATTGCACAATCCTTTGAGATCAGGTAGAGCTCAACAGATTTATCCCCTTATCCCTCTCTGGGAAATCCACAAAATGAATAAACACATATAGGAACCCTTCTCTGCCACTGTACATCTTTGCATTTGTATTTGTGTTGTCTGTGTTGTCGGCTTATGAAAGAAGACCGGGGCAGGGCCCTCGCTTTCGCAGGAAGGGATTTTGGAATGTGCTGTAGGATGCAATCTAGAGTCAAATTTTGAGCACCTTGGGGTTGTTTTCGGTGTGTGTGTTTCAACTTGCACGGATCCGCAGGGAGCTGCGAGTTACTCAGAAGATATTTGAATAATGCAGCTGAGTAACACCTGGCTCAGCGTATGCGTTAAACAAATGCCCCCAGACGAGCCTGCCTCCAGGTTTGCTCAGAAAGCTGTTGGTTTCCTGAATGAATGTCAATGAGTTGGCAGTGACAGACACTGTAGGGTCGGGGGGGCATTTGGTAGTTCTCCGTCTGAAATGTCCTCTCAGAAGGAGTCGCTGTCAGCGTGAGCGTCACGCAAAATTTGACCCCAGTTTGCCGTGTGGCAGACCTCAGAGGGGTCTGTCCATGAAGACGGTGTGAATATTATCAGGAGGATTCATGTAAAGTAGTGCTGGGTGACGGTGGTTGTGGTAAAGCTAATGCTAAAATGGTTAGAATGATCAGAACTGACACTTTTAATGACTGTAAAGATGATTGTGTCTTGATGATGGCCATGTGCACCCATCATTGTGTGAACACTCTAGTGTACTTTTGCTGCTGGAGGTTTGTGAGAAATGTTTTAATGTACAATAAATGACTCCAACGGTCTGACAGTCTCCTTACTTTGTGATGTATTTGAAAAGGTGCTGTAGGCCTGCCGTTTCCAGTGGAGATGACAACAATTCCAATTACGCGCCTCAAGGTGGATATAATAAATCTATGTGTGTAAAGCTCTCTACCAGGCAATAACACTGCTGTCAAGTCTATCCAGAGCATATTAATAATCGTGGAAACGCTGGCTTTTATTATCCCGCTGATCAAACAAGTGTTAAGATCAGTGTTTGTTCGAAGACATGCCTCATTTTAGGTGGATGCCTCGTTTTCATTTAGATGAACAAATGCTTAAAATCACCCCTGTTGAATTTTAAAAAATAACATTATTTAGTTTTTTTTTGTCCTCAAATATTTTTTAATACATATTAGGTAATAAAATAATATTTTGCTTTGGTATTTGACATCAGGAGACCATTCAAACCCCTCATAATGTCCCCTGAATTATTTTAAACGCCTGTACCACTTATGAATGAAAACTGTTCCAAAAGGGACATATTTGTACTTCCAAATCAGTAAATGGACAAATTATAAGGATACAACATCAGCTTTCAGGGTACCACCCCCAGTGACAAGTCTTAGACCCCTGATAGTGAATAAGTCCCCCTTCTTTCTTTACTTTATTTTCCCTCCCCTCTGGGTTTAAGCAGCAAAATCATAGTTGGCAACTCTCTGACAAATAAGCATGTTGATTATGCAGAAACATGCAGTCCAACCCTGAAGGTGTCCACAAAGTTAACGCACAAGTCTGAATAGGGGAATTACAGCACACAAATACGTAGTGGATGAGCGGGGGTGCTGAGTTCATCTTTGGACGTCCCTCTCCAGCCCCAGCCTATAGCAGCATCACTCGGCACCAGGATTAACTATAAGATCTGTCAAATGGGGAAGTTTAGGAGTTGTAGAGAGAGTTGCAAGAGTTGCCCGCTCCCTGAACCCAAACTGGGAGCTGACTCCACAAGAGCCAGATTACCGAAGGCTCTGCTTTTAGAAACTTAATGAACCACAAATGCACTTGCCTCCTGAAAAGCGTGCAGCTCTGTACCAGATTATTATGACACAAAGATGCTTGACAATTGCGTTATGCATCAAAATGAATATTTCACTTTATTCTGGCCTTGACCTGTGATGAAAAGCTAAAACTGAATGAATCTGATAAACAACGCAAGTTCTTTCTCAGAAGGCTTTGCAACTTTTTGGACTAGCTCAAGGTTTTTCTGAGAAATCATCCTGATTACAAGGAATTTCAGTCATTCCAGGTTATGATAATCCTAAAAGCTCAAATGTGAGGCAACTGGACTTTTTTTTTTCTTTCTTTTTTTCCATTTCTTCTTTATTTGTAATGGTTCCCCTCTCATCTGCAAGGCTTCTTCAGCTTTAACTGGTGGGGAACTTGTTCAAGTCCAAAAGTTCAAGTTGGACTTGAACAGTTTCCACAGCAACATAAAAATGAAAATCACACCACAATGTTTTTCCTGCCTCATTCTGAGAAACACGGTTTCTAATTTCAACTATTTCATACATGTGAAAGGTGTGCTGCAAGGATCCTATTCATCAGTACTGGAGACCAAGCTTGTACTGTAATTACATTTTGTGTTTTTGTGAGGGGTTACAGGCTGAGTTTTAACAAAAGAATTGGACTTCCAACCAACAAAATCTTTTCAGAAATAAATACATAAACTCTCTATAATTCCGGGGTTTGAGCGTTTCAAGTCCAGCAGATCCTGAAAATGTTAGCTTTCTCATTGTGACCATTGAAAGGGGATTCATGCTCTGGACGCTTAAATATTTCAGTGCTGAACAACTAGTGGCTTTTCTGTCCGTGGTGTCCCTGAATGTGTCGCCAAGCCTTTGATAGGAGGTCACGTTCAAACTGTTGGATCTAAAAACAGTTTTTTGTAAATATTATAAGCTTTTTGGAACAGTCTTCAGTCGCAAAGTAAACCTAAATTCTCACATTTTTGCAAAAAAAAAAAAAAAGCTGAAGCCAAGACACTAGAATTAACATGGGACGCAGATGAGCCCTGTTTGAAATGTGTGAGGGCTTTGCCTCCGATTGTTAATTCCCATGCCATCTCGGTAAGCGTTTCATGCCATGTAATTTCATTGATATGTGCCAAACTCTCTGCTCTGCTGTGCTATCCAGCTGGGAGGAGGGAAGCTGTGCAACCATTTTCATTTCTCCTTCCTACTAAGGCTGAGGCTCAATGCAGATGAGTCACATCCTCCGACAGGTCCCGGCCATTTTATCATCGCAACATATCCGATAAGTATCCGATAAATACCTTGATAAAAAGTTAGACTTTTTTCGGTGTTTTTTTTTGTAACTGTGGCCTGTGGCTGTTTTTTAAATTCCTCACTCCAAAGCAAAAGAGTCTGGCACCATCATGATTACAGCTGTTCCTCTGCACAGTTTGAAGTGGACTGCCATTCATTCAAAGCACTCCCTTGTACCTCATGCTTGGAGTCTGAGTGTTTTTCTCAGCTCAAAATTTTATCCGAGGAGGTGCTGTCCATCCTTTAATAGACATTTTGTACCTGAGGGGAAAGTATCCATTAAAGAGTTACTGAGCGCTCCGCTGAGAGACCTGTATCTGATTCCTGTCTGCGGCGGCCCTCCTGAGGCCGGGTTGGGATGGTTCTAATCTTCCATTCTGATGAAAAAAGCCGAAATGAAGGCTTGCTTTTGTCCACACTCAAGAGAACAGGATCTTCAACTACAAAACACTGTTGGCAGGGAAAGATTAATCATCTCTATTACTGTATGTTCTTGGATTATGGATTGTTTGCGTTGGTTTTGTTTGGACTAGAGGCTTGTGTTTATACTGTGAAACTGAAAATAAGTGAAGTGTTTCATATCTTTTCAGGGATTAATCATTTTAGTAATGACAAACATCGCCTGGTTTCACTCGTAATTTGGAGAATTTCCTTTCTTTTATATTGATAATATCATGAATTAATCACTGATGATTGAGGACAAAGAGCTTTTTTAGAGAATGTATCATTGACACATGATGATAAATGATGTAGTCTGTCATTTGCAAGAAAAAAACAACTCCTTGACTTGAAGCTCACTCACTTCTTCTGGAAAAAAATCAAATATTTGCAAGAACATACAAATATCAAAAAGTACAATTCAAAAGTACAAAACAAAACCGGAAATGTCAAGCGTAGGAATAGATAAAAATAGAAAATAAATCAACACTTTTAACAATGATTGCTCAACTATTCCTCTTGATATCATGGGCCCCTCATTTTAAATGAAAATCTCTACCTGACATCTCATTAATCTTGTCTCTCTGCTATAAGAGTTGGACAGACCTGGCCTTCCTGAGAAAGAGTTTGTTAAAGTCAGTGCGTGGTGGAGTTTTCAGCATTTGCCTGCACACGTCTCTGCATTTTGAATTACGTTTTGTGTCTGGATCGCAAGTGACTCAGCCTCCAAGCACCATCTATCTTTCCAGTTCCCCGCTGGAGGCTTCCAACCTCGGGTCCTTTTTGGGTAACAGAGTGCCCCCTGGTGTTACGTTGTATCTCAGTTGACTGGGCCAAACCTGCCAGCTCTGCTACATTCTTTCTTCTCTCCACTTACAACTCCAACTCATTTCTTAGTACTTATCATCCTACAGAGGCAGTTCAGCCTGTTTCTTTGAAGAATGTTAAGAGTTAGAAGAATCTATGCGATATTAGATTAAGTCAGGGCATGTTTAACAGTGTTGCAAAACCCAAGTCTCGCTCTGGCATCTAAACTTTTTGTTAACTCTGCACAACCACTTGAATGCACAAGTATTATTCACCATCGAAAGGGTTCCTAGTTCTGTTAAATTTTTTTCCACCATGTAAAATATTTAAAAACAGTAACCCAGGAGGCAGATGTGAATATTGTCAGACTCAAAGGAATCAACGATATTCAGAAGTGTAAAGGCGTTTATACATATCAGTCAGGCTTCTCTGGAATATAGTGCGTGCGTAACACACTGAGTCAGGATTTCTTGTGAAAATACCACACCAGGTCCTTGTGCACAAGAGCATACAAGCTTGTAAGCACAATGCTAAACGAAGGCAAATGGGAGCATCAATACGCCCTGTTTTAGAGCAACAAAACCTGTGGGCCGGTGTATCCAGACCCACAAACACTGTCTATCTCGTTTAGTTTTTTTTGCCCTTCTGTAAAAACACTGTCACAGTTTCATGGGATTACTGACTTTGACACCCAAGACAATGAACACAATTAATTGTACAAACACCCAAAAATGTCAATATACAGGTATGGAAACAGGAACCAAAGAGACTGATGAGTCAGAGAAGGTGCTCATTTCAGAGGAGACATTTCTGACAGCACATTTCAGAGCTGAGTGACGGCTGCCCAGTAAACATCCCCCTGTAATTATTAGCAGGTACACAAACCTACACATTCCTCCTGCTAGGTTTAGATACTTTTTATATGCATGTTTGTGCCCAAAATTACCTAATTTTTCATTTTCTTTTCATTATATTTGCTTTTTCTTGGTGTTGTCTGATAGGTCCTAGAGTTTACGGTCAAATTTAAGTTTAAGAGAGAAAAAACTAAAGCAGTCACGTTTAACGAAGTCACTTCGTGTTTGTCATGCAAAACTTTATTCAAGTTCTGTGTAATGCAAATTTCATACTGCGACTTTCAAAATATTGTTTGTCTGAGGATTAGCCGTCCACAAGCCGGAGAGTTTTGTAACCCATTGTGCAAAGGCAAACGGATGAAGAAACCAAAGCTCTCAACTGTTTAAGAAGGCCTTCCAGCCATCTGTTCCACTCAGGTTTAGTGTCTCGAGCACGCCTCGACCTGCCTCCTCAGCACCTTTCAGCAGGTTTCAGATGTTATTCCATACACGTGAATAGCTGCCTAGCACCCTGTGTTTGCTCTCTATTCACTGTTTTTTTTAACGGGCGGACCTGCTGTCTGCACCTTTGTAATATTAATGATGATTCTGATGAAAACCGACACCAGTCAGTGTCCACCTTTTCCTCACACGAGTCTATTTAAAAAAAAAAAGTTTTAAACCTGTGTTACATTTAGAGAGGTAGACTCGTCTCTGGTCTTTGCAGCGGATGATTTTAGAGATTGGATGCAACTCTCCAGTAGAATGTCTATAGTCCTGATCAGAAGAATATTCACGCTCAGGATGAAAGGCAGTATGAAAATGGGGAGAAAGCCCAATAGCCCTATCATTACGTTCCCCTCTAGGCTTGGAAAACCCCACCGTTGCCATCCACACCAACGGCTACGTTGTGAGTCCATGTGTTCCTCCGTGACAAATGCCAGCGGTACACCTGTCTTTGTCCTCTCGCGCTCCTGTCTTCCCCTCTTTTCAGGAAAACTATCCTGGGAGGAGAGGTCGACGTCTCCATAGGGATTGGCCGACATCTGCAAGCTGTTCCAGGCCCGGTCTGTTTTCTCTGGGTCAGTGACCGGCGTCCCGAGAGGCACGTGGCCGGAGGGTGCAGGCGTCATGGTAACGCAGTCTCTCCTCCCAGTGCTGGCGTGTTTCCCTCCACGCCGGACCCCCCGCAGGCCGGCGCCGGTGGTCAGCAGGAGCAGAAGAAAGAGGAGGAAGGCCATGCTCCACCAAGGGTTCACGGCGCTCGGCGTCGGCGTGTAGAGGTTGGGCAGACACCCGATGAGGGAGTTTGTCGTGTGCAAACAAACAGCCGCCCACACCTCCTCCATCTTCAAATGCCACCTGACGACCAGGGCGACGCTGACCCACGCCGACAGGCAGCAGAGGAAGCCGACCACTTGAGGCCAGCTCCCGCCGTCCTCCGGGCAGCAGATGCCCTCTTCCTCCTCCATGTTTCCCCCCGCGGGGCAGCGAGGCCGTCCGTCAGAGCCCGCCGTTTGCCTCGCCGTCCCGTGGTCGACGGCGACGTGAGGCCAGAGCAGTTTGATCAAGGCCTCGACACAGACCAGAAACGTGGTCAAGTGCAGCACGGCCCCGTACGTGTGGCTGAGAAAGAGCAGGAAGCGCAGAGCGACGACGTCACCCGGTGGGTCCAGTTCTGTCAGCCAGGATTCAGCCACGCACAGCAAACTCAGAAAAACTGGAAGGACAAGAAAGAGCGAGCTGGTTAGAGCACTCTGGCTGAAGGAGAAAAAGGGCACTCTGCTCTCCAGAAGAATTGAGACAAATTAAAGGGTCACCGCAGAAAAGTCACTCCTTCTATCAGGGAGTGCAAATAAAAAAAAAATGTCATTATGACTGTGGCCATGCCCCGGCAGCTCTGGCCCTGAGCGGCGAGGGACGTCAAAATGAGATAGGCCCGACTCTTTTTTATCAAAAGCTAATGGGAGGAAGTGATACAGACAAAGGGAGAACAATCATGACACATTCATGCCGTTTGTTTCTATTCTAAGATCAAAGTAACCTCGTTATTGTAAGGTCAGAAGATGGCAATCGTAATTAAAAAGTCAGAGAGCTTAATGCGGCATCTCTAAACTGCTGTCTTTTAGAAGTTTAATTAGTCTATCAGTAAACTACCAGGGCATCAACCTACAGAGAAGCGAAGATAATACATGTTGTTGTTGTGGTCTTTTTGTCGCACTCGAGATCTGATCATTTATTTTTTTGCTTCTGTTTTCACACTGATGTCGTACAAAGAAAAATGTTACTAAAGACTTGAGATCCAACTAAAAGGCTTTTCAGATGCAGCTATTTAGAACATTTACACAAGTAAGCTCCTCTTAATATCTGGTTTCACGTCAAATAATTATCTCTTGCTACATTATTTTGAAAAGGTAATTATAAGTTAAAGGCCCTCAAACATAAAATCTATTTCTCCAGCTGAATCTACCCGTCCGCGATCGGGTTAGACTTAATTTCACACGATAGTTGAATCCTGTAAGTGTGACAACATCCCTGATGTCACAGCAGCCCTTAATGGGGTCTTGCGTAAAACTAGTTTATCGTGGCTGTTTGCTGCTGCGTGAAATCTTTCTCAAAAACAGCCCGATTCATCACTAACTGCCAGAGCTGGGTGTGGTCAGAAGTGCCTGCACCTGTAACCGCTCCTAACATGGTGCTGCAGCACACCTTCACATCACTTTAGCAGAGAAAGAGACCCAGAAATATCAGGGGAACTAATCAGCTCTTCAACAGTCTGAATCAAGGGTCGATTTTTTATAGGACTAATTAGGAAACCATACATATTTAAATCTTAGCGTGTCTGAAGCAAAGAGGAAGGAACTGCGGCGCCTGCGCTGAGCAGGACACCTGACCGTGTCCTCACCTGCGACCAGGAAGTCGGTGAAGATCAGCAGGCAGCAGCAGCAGAAGCTGACGGGACTGTATGACGCAGCCAATGAGGGCAGGAACAGCAGGCTGCAGGCCAGTTTACCCACACACAACACCACCGCTCCTTCCAATATCCCATCCATAGCTGCAACACAACAACAAGCATGGGCCGACACGTTTTTAGGGTTTGTTTTTTTTTGTTGCTTTTTAAAAATCCTGGATTTTAGGAATGTGATTTCAATGTTTGTCATTGAAAACCTCAATTCTGGAATAGAGAATCTATTTCTGCGTCACAGTCCTGGATCAATATTCCTCTGTGTACACTGGCAATGAACCTTGAACCAGCATAATTGTTCACAAACCTTTCCATGTGAAGAGGCTAGGAAGCAACCTCAACCGCCTGCTTGTGTGGACATGCATGACATGTTCATGCAAATAACGCTAGCAGGGACTCTGAGGCTTTCAGTGTGCGCAGGGGAACATCTGAGGACTATGCAGGCACCTGAACACAGTCAAATCCACCTGACACCCTACAATCAGCGAGGAACATGCCCAATTCATCCTCACTGATCGTTCAAACGTCGCTTTACAGAAAAAAAAATAACAGTGTACATTTTCTAAAGACTACCATGAAGTCCCCCGGCTCTTACCTGTGCACATATGAGCCTGCAGAGGAGCATGTCAGTATGAGAGACAAATGCCTCATCAGCCGTCTTTACCTCCCCCTTTGCTCCTCCCTCACAGGGATAATGGCCCTCCCTCCTGCTCCTCAACTCCCTCTCCAACACACACACACACACACACACACACACCCACGTGCTGCCTGCACCTGGCCTGTGGAGGTGAGAGAATGAGCGGAGGGTGTGGCATTGTTTGTGCAGGCAGGAAAACCAGTCCAACAGCTTGCTAACACAAGAGTGTGTCTGTATTTTTGTCCAGTGAACAAACAGCTGATGAAGGGTACACAACTCAGAAATGATCATGTAAAAAAAACAGTCATCCTTTTACATGCGTTAACAGTTTTCAGACCTACTTGGCGTCATATGAATCAAGAAAATCCTAATTTGTTTTCAGAAAAGAGCAGTTCATGATCTTCACAGAACATTATTTATTCATAAGTTCATCCTTATGAATATGTGGTCTGTGGTCAAGCCTCCAGTTTAGACCTTTGAAAACACTTAGAAGACTGAAAGAAGCCCATCTCCAACTCCAACCTATAATTTGATCAGTTTTCACAACAAAGTTAGTTTGATAGCTGTGATGGAAACGCCAAGAGTATAATAGCAACGTGCCATTAACGCGAAAGGCAGATGAAAATTATTGGAGAGATGTTTACATAAGTGTGGATTAATCGTATTATAGAATCAAATTAAATCATGCAACACATTGCATCTAGAATATATTATCGTTTTTGGAGTTGCAATCAACCTTTTCATAATGACTTCCTCACCATATATTTAACTCTCCAACCTTCTTTTCAGATGACTAACACCCAACATACCTGCTTCAGTCACTTTTTTCAGAGGAATTTTAGTATCCTGAATACCTCCCACGCACCTGGCTGAATTTGCATTGACCTGGAATTGTAAATATAAACACAAGTTGGAATTTTGCCTCACTGACCCACCATCTATCCCCACTGTCATTGGCTGAGAGGTGGGCTACACCTGGACAGGCACCAACCAACCACAACAGTAAACAACAACAACAACGGCAAAACGGACTACAGAACAAGTCGGACTGTTCATGTCGTTGGAATGTGATGTTCTGTATGTGAGCATTCAGGTTCATGTTACTATTCCAGATGCCATCCGTACGGAAACAGCACCTCACCCATCAGGCCAACAGTTAGTCCTCATAACAGCTCAGGAAGGCTAACAGAAGGTGGTCACCCTGCCTCCCTGAGACCCCCCCCCACCCACACACACACACACACACTAAAGGCTCTCCAGTGTGAGGTAGAGCAGCTTGTTTCCAGGTGAGGGGGTGTGATGTGATGGCTGAAGACTGAACTGCCACTGTACCGGTGTGGATCCCAGTTATAGGTAAGGTGACACCAATTCAAATCAATTCAAATTCACTAGATACAAAATAATGGCAAATTGACTTCACGGACACAATGATCTTTGTGACAAGGTAGCCTTCAAAACACTGTCAATGACAACCAAGACTCTTTTAGTCTTCTCATCACAGCTGAGACTCAGTTACTGACTAATCTGATTTGATATCTGATCAAATATATGAAGTGATGTTGAGTGTGTCTTAATCAAGTCATTCCCAACTTGAATCAATAAAAAGATCCCGTGTGGATTCTTGATATCTCAGTTTTTCCTGTGAAGCTGGTCTTTTCCCCCCCCCCTGTAACGTCTCCTCATGGTTTCAGCCTGTGGAGGCTCTGTGGCTCTCCCTCCTCTGTGGCAGCAGTGCCATCTCCTGCTGAGCTCAGCACAGAGCATATTAGCCGCCTGTCACAATGCTCCAGCTGAGAGGATTACACTTCATATTTACTGCACATGCCGGACATCATCCCGGTCAGACAGGCGGCTTTTGTGCAGACCGTGGAAAAAAAAAAGATTGACCCCCACATGCCCAAACCCCGGCCGATGAACGTAAAACTGCATCATTTCTCATATTCCTTTCTTTTTTTTCTTCTCCCCCCCTCACCGAGCCTCACGCAGCCAATAATAGGCCGTGCGTCGTTGTTACCACAACAGGCACCTACAGGAAACCCCTGTTAGAAATAAAACTTCCCATCCATGCGCACAGCTCTGAACGGTAAATCAGCACATCAGGGGAAACGGCCAGCCTTCAGATCCCAGGGCAGAACATCGGCTCACATCATCTGGAGTAAAATCATATTTTTCCCCGTTTTTCCCCCCCTTTTTTCTTTCTTTTTTCTCCATTTTTTTTTCTTTTTTTTTTTTTACCGCCCTGAACAATTCCTCGCCTGCAGCACCCAGAAGTGAACAGCAGGCGACCCGGAAGGTTTGAAGTCCGACTGGGAACGAGCAGAAAGAGGAGTCGGATCCTTTATTAAACATTTCTTCCCCTCTCGCTGGCGCAGGTAACGTTGACCTCTCCGTGCGAATGATCTGCCTCTCTGGGTTTCCCCCCCCCCCCCCCCTCTTTTTGTTGTTGTTGTTGTTTGGTTTGTTTTTCTCCCAGCTCACAAAGCCGCTTTTGCTTTGTTTCGTCTCTCTTTCTGCGCGAGTCGTGCAAAAGTTGCCTTTTGTGAGGGGGAGGCTTTGGGTTTGAGGGGAATGCTGCAGAATGGAAGCCTTCGTTACGCGTCGGGATCCTCTCCTCCAGCAGGATCTCAGCAGCCCCCCTGCAAATGCACGCTGATTGTTGTAGGAAGTGTCAGGGTTTTTTTTCTTTTTTTTTTTTTCTTCCCCCTTCCCTCCCCGAGCCGGGCTATTCAAACCTGCAAATCAAAGCGTAAACAATGATTCGGACGCTTAATGCAAATCTCCCGCATGCGGGCGTGCCGAGAGAGTAGTCTGCTCAGAATATTCCGATCTGCAGAATATGGCGTCCGTTGCTTATAAAAATAAGACAGGGGCTGCCATTTTTGTTTTCCTTTTGTCTGAATTTTTTAATAAACTGTCTGAGAATGTGGGAGAGGCCGCTCCTCCGGGGGGCTGAACGCTCTGCTCCACGGCCGCTTTACCGCGGCCAAAACGCAGATTACAGCCCCAGCTTCTGTTTCTGAACCCTTTTAAAGGGTGGAATGGGGATGTCGGCGGATACAGAAACGTCAAAGTTGCCTCAAACTTTTCCTAAGACTCGTTCCTTTTTCCTTTTAAGCGGACCACACGATACTGGTGCTATTTGAAGATGAAATGGAGGTTTTTAGATAGTTTTATTCTCCACAAGGGACGTGACATTTCTACAATTGTATGTTATAAGAGATACTGCAGAGATCTTCAAAGAAAATGGTAGGCCATGTAGGCGCTTATTTTCTGTTTATTTATGTCCCCTCAGCTTTTGTGGTATTCAGTCAGTTTTCACGTTTTGTGATGAAAGATTCTCTTCCATAACACAGACAACCCTCAACAGGGGAGGGGGGGGGGGGGTCCTTAAGTCTACAAGTTGGAGTTTGATCCAACTATCTTCCTCACAGCCCAAAAGTAATAGTCATATGTCCAACAAAGGATGATTATCCCAAATATAACTATCTGTGTCATTCATAATATACCATAAAACAATGATCATAAGATGGAGCCGCTTAGATTATGCTGGAAATGATGGAACAGCCACAGTCTTTTAAATCCATCCATCCAGAAATAATTAGTTTTTTTTGTAATATCCATGAATTTCTAAAAGGTCACATGTTACACTGAAAGGCCGTCGACAAGGGGCTTTTTATTTTAAGACTCAGTTTTTTGTCAGATTACTTTGTAATGTTGATTACTTTTTCTGGGTATTTTTTTAAGTGTTGCATGCAGTAAGATCCTAAATGGTCAGACAATTGATCTGCTGGATAGGGCTGACTACGCTTTAAGCGTCTTGAGATTACATTTGTTGCACTAAAACTTAAATGAAACCATTACTGAAATCAGTATCATAACTTATTTCTGTCGTTTTCAAACTAGAGCAAAAATCATCCTATTAAATTTGTGTTTAACTGTTCATTTGTGGAAACTGTCTGCAGATGAACTGATACTAAAAATCATGGCAGCTTTAGGAGGAGAGTAGTGATAGAAAACAGACACAAACTCTGTGAGCTTACAATGAACCTCGCTGGGATTAGATGCTGGTTCACAAAGTGGCACAGAGATGCACAACAACAGCTCAACTCCCCTGTGATTGGAAGTCTCAGGGAAGCAAAACTGATCCTCTCTGGCATCATTACAGAAATATTTTGAGAGGTACATTGTACACTCGTACCTCCAGACGTATTGGTTTTGTTTCTCTTGGCTCACATGTGTGGACTGTGTTATGCCTCGGCTAAGCCAAACAGACTTAGGAATGGTGCAGTGTGCCAAAGCATGCAAGGCAAAATGTTTTAAAAAGAACTTCCTGCAGGGTTGAAAAGAGAAGTTATGGAAAGAAAGGCTTTTCGGATCCCTACTTGAGCGCTTTGTGTCTCGCTCTGCTTTCAAATGTGAAACCTTTTCCCCCCCTAACCGCTGCCTCAAACACACTTTTGTGAAAAGCAGCTTGATGAAGAATTGCATTTGTTTTTCCAGAGTTCAGAAATGAAAGACAGGCACGTTACCTGCTGTTTTGACTCGAAAGGAGGGAAAGACGGTGTTTCTGTGCCGTCTCTGTGAAGTTGTCTTGTGTTTATGATTTATTCCAGCTCCGAGCACCTCCCTTCGCGTTTCGGTTTTGTTGCCGTCGGAGGTGCAGCATCTGCCCCAGTTTGAGACCGGGCCGTTTATCAGTTGGAGCGCCATGTGTGAAGGAGGAGACGGCACAAGGCGCCCTCTGATCTGAGCCGTGTCACTCTGTTTTCCCTGATAACTCGCTGGGCCTATCTGCCCGGCGGCGTGCCCATCGTGCATACGTGTGATTGGGAATCAGAGGAAAAAGCCGGCCGGCTTAAAACTGTACAAAAACGCACTCCTTCAGAAAACTGCTGTCTTTACTCACCATTGCGGCTCTTTGATCAGTGGTGGAGCTTGTGGCTTTGAGAAAGAGTGAAGAAGTAAGGTTAATCTCAACTGGGGATCCAGTGCTGAATGACTTTGAAGAGGCTCTATCACAAGACCCATCAAACAGTCAGCTGCTGACTGGGTGGAGAGCCTCCGACATGGTTTTTAACTGCCATGGTCCACATCAACAACAGATCCTCTCATAAATACTCCAAAACATGGCGTACTATGGAGGCAACACACACCAATCATATTCATATTAGAAAATAAATGCTCACCCACACAACCAGTGAGTTTGTTTTGTGGGGGAAAGATTGCTTCATCTAATAGGTCTGACACGCTGGAAACTGCTGTCATAAAGTTTTTCAGTGAAAATATCCTGATAAACATTTAAGCACAAAGAAGCTGTTGTCATTATGTGTTTTTTTTCCTTTTAGGATGGCTGAATCCCGCTTTAACAATCCCTACTTTTGGCCCCCCCCCCCTGCCATGCCTGGCCAGGTGAGTGAATCCGGTGTCCACACTTGTATCGGAATGAATCATCTTAAAACCTCACTCATTTTCACTGAAGGGTTTTTTTCTAAAAGCATTTGCTGAAAGCATTTGTCAGCCTTTTAGATTATTTACAGACCAGAGGAGAAAACTGGCGTGCGCTTTTCTTTACTTTAATGAATAAAGATCTGCTTCAATCTGACGGTTGAATTAATATAACATGGTGTATTATTGGTATATTGCAAACTCTGCTCTCTATTTGATTGTATATTTCAGGCTAGGTTTGATTTGCTCAATTTGCTCTCTTTCTTGACAAAATACACTTTGACTTGTGAATTGAGTTGACTTGTGTTGTGAATCTTTCCTTTACGAATAAAACAGAATTAAGATTTTTCCCCAAACTGGATAGGACATTTAATTTGCATTAACAGAATGTTAAACTTGGGAACGTAGATGTTCCCGTGAGCTCAGACCAGCGAGTGACCGAGCTTGTCTTAGCATAGAGTCTGGAAACGGGTAGAAACGAGCCTGTGTACGTCTGGAAAAAAAAAAAACATAATAGAAAAGATTTAACACATTAAACCTGTTTATTCATTTCCGTAATACAGTATTTATAGAGACAATGACAAATGACAAGTTATGGCTTATTACAATTGAAAACATTCCTTTTAATGGTAGTACATGCTGCTTTGAAATAAGTTTGTCTCCTAAAAGTTGGAACAGGGGTTCATTTAACAGTAAATGGTAAATGAACAATGGTAAATGAGTAAATGGACAAAATCAGACCAACATGAATGGCAAACAGTTCAGCTTTTGACAAAAGGATGAAGCTAAGAGCACTGTCGATTTAGCTGAACGCTTTTGTGCAGGGGCATGTGTTATTTAACCATATTGGCTTGATTCAAACGAACATTTAACTTTTAAAAGTTCAGTTTAGACAAAGATTATAAATAATTTCTCAACGTACAGAAAATGAGCTGATTTGAGTTCATTTGCCTTTTTTATCATCTCTGGAAATACTTGTATATCCTAAAAGTGCCATGTCGTGTATTGTAGGCTGGTTTGTCCAGCACCCAGACCCTTTTACCAAAGTGTTGTTTGCTGTAATACACACAGATGTTCCACTCATACAAAACATGTCTTTCATCATTAATTAATTTAGTTTCCAGAGAGATGAAAGATCCCTGTAAAGATAGAAAGTGGATTAACGTGTCATTGAGGCCTTGGCACAAAGTGCATATGGCTGTGAAGTCCACTGCTGTTCGTAGCCTGTTTGCAGCAAGTGCTGCTTAAAGATTAAGTGAAATTTTATACTGGACATATCCTACATTGCACCGTGACAAGCAGTGAAAAATTTATGGTCAATAACCCAGAAAATCTATCCCACAATGCACCGTGGAAAGATAAATGTCCAAAATCTCATCTGCAGTCAGCACCCATGATCCCCCCCAGACATCACAGCCTGGATACATTTCTAGGAGAAAGTCCGGCCGATGGTGTTGTTTCTAGCAACAGGATATGCAAAAGCATCATATGAAATGTTATACTTTTTAAGGGATAAGTTGAGAAACTGTCAGAACAAAACACAGATGTGTCTTAAGATTTTGATGGTGTTTTAAATTGTGCAACAGCGGTGACATCAGTTAAAACAAAGATAGATTTACCTGATGATGTCCAGAAGAGTTCCTTCTTTATGACTAAATATCACCCAGTTTGCATTCTGACGATCAGTAAAACTTAATGGATGAGACAATTATTTTGTGTGTTTCTCAAAATTACACTGGATACACATGGGCATGTCTGCTGCCTCCTTCTGGATCCAAAATGAACTATATTTAGGCACTTGGACATTTGTAGATGTGATGAATAAGCTTAAGCTTTGCTGACAGTGTCTGGGAACGGCCATTAGAGGGAGGCATTGCATCACAAAGTGACTGAACTGACGGCGGCTGTTTTTCTGTTACTAATGCTGTTTTCTGGCTGTCAGCTGGATAACCTAGTATTGATCAATAAAATCAAGGAGCAGCTGATGGCGGAGAAGATCCGGCCGCCTCATCTCTCTGCGGCCTCGGCCGCCTCCCAGCAGCCTCTGCCGGCTCCTCCGGGCCAGGCTGAGGGCGGCCAGCACGGGATGTCCAAAACGCAGCAGATTCCGGGCCTCCACAGTGGCGGCTCCTCTCAGCCTGACATCGCGCTGCACGCCCGCCCAGCGTCCAGCTCAGTCACAGGTACTGACCAACCCACTGCCCCCACCCGGCTGTCTCTGCTTTTACGCGGCTTAGTCACGCTTCCTGCGAATAAATGATGTTCCAAGATCAACTAAAATTGCATTTTGGTGTCTTTACTAGGCCGTATTTTGGGAGATGTAAACTTGAATTTGGATGATAAGGCAGCTTTAAAAGCCAGAGGATTATGGGAGGACTGGCATCTGCGTCAGCTAATAGACCATCCTTCGAGAACAAACCACGTGTCAGGTGAGCAAACCTCTCTAATGTTTCTGTTGTGCAAATAAAGGGAGTTTAGAATTTCAGGGTTACGAAACTAATCGTGAACTGAGCCTGTGGACACTGCGCCCGTCTGAACCACAACCGGCTCAGTTCAGTAAGGACCAGAGCAACCAATCAGAGGCAGCACAGATTAAGACTTATAAGTGATTGTTCCCTTTGGTCCTACCCTCCAAAAAATGAACAGATGATATCCTACGCAAATGAATCCAGTGGAATGGGTAGGCGGTCTTCTTTTTGACTAACCTCTCAGCACAGGGACATTATAAACAGCTACTAGTAAGAAAATCTGGACACTTGACCCAGCTGATGCAAAACTTCATCCTTGCTTTCTGGAAATGTCATATTTCTTTTGCACTGGTGGACAAATGCAATGAAAATACAGAAGCTCAAAGCTCAGCACCAGACGTTTTGACATCAAGAGATTTTTTTTTTTTATTCAAACAAAAAAAAGAACTTCATATAAAATTGAAAATAAATCATGTAGGGCAGGACAAAGCCTCGATGCAGCAGGTTTGCATGACTTCTAGATTGTGTTTTCTACCGTTGTTCAGGATTACAATGGCTTTATATTTGCTCTGAAAACATCTGCTAATGGCATTGCAAATCATTTTACATGAATGGAGACTCAAACTACCTCAGCAGAATCAGTTTTGTTAACATCACATACAATTTATTCTTGCATCCTGTTCATTTATCTACAGAATATCTAAAATTAGTGTGAAATTGATAACGCTTTAATGGTAGTTTACACTTCTTGCATTTTTAACCATGCTTTGCTTTTTATTGGTTTTGTGAATTACAGGTGCACTGGCTTATATTGACTCACTGTTCAGTGTGAGCAGCAGTCGGAACTATGCAGGAAACTCCTGAGCACACCTATTAAACACACAATACAACACATCCATTATGCACAAGACTTCTTTCAATCCAGTTTCTCCTGTTTGTCCTTCACCCTAACCTGGGATGGGAATTCCTTTGACATAGTTTCTGGTGATTCAGACAGTTTGGGTTTTTTCAAACATTGTATTTTGTGGAGGAAAAAAAAAAGAGGAGCATGAAGACTCCTCATGTATTTCTTCATGTTCACGTTCATGAAAAAATACCCAACAACTGAAATGAGACCATTCCGTGGGTTCCTCTTCATGTCACACGAATGGAAAGACAACAGGCCATTTCAGCACATGATGTGAAGAAACTGTGACCTAAACAGCTACTCTAACAACAAAGCCAAGCCCTTTTCCCAGACAGTTTCTGAAATACCACAGACATGCGGTCACACACCCTGGCCTAGTTTTTTTTTTTTTTAACTGTGTTAAGACCATAACGTGTTGACAGTGGATCAGTGTAGAATTGTTGCATCTTCCTTCATGTCTTTGCTTATCCTTGTTTAGGTTCTATGCACACAAAGGCAAGGCAATTTTATTTGTATAGCACATTTCATGTGCAAAGACAATTCAAAGTGCTTCACAATGAATTTAAAAGTACTTCAGAAATGTATTTCGTTGCTTGCCCATGAAGAGACTCGTACACAAGCAGAGCTGTTTTAAAGTCTATTCTCTCAGTGACAGGAAGCCGGTGCAGAGACCAGACTGATATGTTCACATTTCCTGTTCTGGTCAGCACTCTGGCAGCAGCATTCTGGAGGTTTTGCAGCTGTCTTACAGCTCCTTTAGAGAGCCCAGTGAGCAGGCCATCACAGTTGTCCAACTTGGTCAACCTAGTCTAAAGGCAAAATAGATGAATCCCAGTTATCTCTTTGTTCCCACCTGCCTCCGGCTATAGCTGAAGGATGAGGCCACAGTGATTCTTTTATGTTTTATTTGTGGTTTTCTCATAAAATGTATCAGTCTTCTAATGACTCACCACAGTAGGATTAGTGGGATTACGATTCTTATTTGTTAAATTCATGTCTTTTGAAGCAAGCATCTGCTTCTTTTGTTTTATCGCCAACTATATGAAATATTGTTGTTAAAAATGTAGCTTTCATTGTTCATCCAGATAAATAAACCATTTTTCTGTCTGTTGTAATCTCTTCTTCAGTCTTTTACATAAATCTGCACATGAATAATCAGGTTTCCTCCTGTGTTCTCATTGTCTACCCATCAGGTGTGGCACTGGCATCCAGAACCGGAAACCTCAACACCTCAGAGATAATCACATCCCCGACGTCCACATCAAGCAGCCACAGTCGGCTCGGTGGAGCACCCCCCCACCACCTCCTCTCAGGGTTAGCCGGCGGCCACAGGATAGAGCCTGGGAAAAGCAACGGGGGACTTTTGGGACTGCTAGGGCCTCCGCCAAAGGACGAACGAGGACGCAAAAAGATCAAGGCGGAGAATGGCTCGTCTCTTTTGGTCGTCCCCTACCCGATCCTCGCCTCAGGCAACGAGCAGTCCTGCGTCACTATTTCTGCAAAGGAAGGAAAAACCTACAGGTCAGAAACAAACTGCATGGAACCGTTAAAGATAGTCTAGCCGTAACCCCCCCACCCCTGCCGCTCTAAGCGGGTGGGGGGGTTGTCAGCTGCTTACAGGAGTACAATCCCTAACGATGAAACATTAATTTGGTCCTTTTCCCTTCTCACTCTCCCTGCGATGGACTGGCAGACCGTCCGCCCATTGACCACTGGGATGGGCTCCAGTTCCCCCTGTGACCCCATTAGGGAATAAGCGCTAACGATAATGGATGGATGGTATTGCAACCAATACCATTATTATTATTACTCTCATCATTGTTGCGATAATTATTGTTATTATCATTATTATGGTTAGTCCTACTCCTTCTTACACCCACCATCCACATGTTAGGTTAATTGTTGGCTCTAAACTGCCTGTAGGAGTATGTGTCCCCATGATGTGATGGGACTGCCCCGACAATCATAGCTGACACTAGGAATAAGAGCAGTATCGATAACGGATTGATGGGTGATAACAACTATAAAAGCTAGAAAAATAGCCTTGAACCAACACAACCCCACAGACCACGTCATACCGGTTGTGAGAGCAAAACAAAAAGCATAAATGACGATGATCCGATGGAAAAAAAGTCTGCTAAAAACCTTCTGAAATGCAAAGCAAACTGAGACAAAAGGAGGATTTCAAAATTAAGCGAAACCAAAAACAGGTGCAAATTAGTTTAGCCTCTTCCATGCATATCTCTGGGAAAGTAGAAAATAACAGAAATGACAAAAGGATACGCCAAGCTGTTACAAATTGTGACTGGGTCAAACTTAATGTTTTTTCTGTATTTTTTCCAATCTCTGTCACTGTGTCGTCGTAGGTGTAAAGTTTGTCCGCTGACCTTCTTCTCCAAGTCAGACATGCAGATTCACTCCAAAACGCACACAGAGGCGAAGGCTCACAAGTGTTCCCACTGCACAAAGACCTTTACCAACGTATCCTACCTTGCCCAGCACCTGCGCATCCATTTGGGCGTCAAACCGTACCGCTGCTCCTACTGCGAGAAGTGCTTTCGCCAGCTCTCCCACCTGCAGCAACACACAAGGTCTGAGCTGTCCGCTGCCTATGTTCGTCTTGCTATTGACCACTGAAACAAGAGTGTGCCATTTCACACATCTTAGCTAATGAACTCTGATTCATTAGCTAACATGTAATCATCATTTCTTTTTTTGTATGTGGGGTTTAAAAATGAAGGCAAAGTCCTGGGGATTTACGGCCTACAGGACGGTGTCGGAATGTATTTCAGTGTATTCCCAGAGTTATTTTAAGTTTCAGTTTTATTTTACTTTGAGTTTAAACTGAGATCCTTTTGGAAATGAATCATACTGGCTCCAGAATTTTTGTGAATTCGAAGTGCTGAGACTTCAGATCAATAGTTTTGGGAATAATTGTATTGGTGCTGAACTGACTAAATGTTAGGAATATGTTTGACTTGTTTCAGCCATTATTTCTTGATTGCTTCAAAAAGACATGTCTTAAGAATAACTGTTAAAATAAGAATAGAAAGCCAATATTTTGGACGTTTGTGCTGGTTGGTAATGAATGTTTCATCGGGAGTATTTTTTAGTTTTCTGACTAACCTAATCGAACTAATTTCTCTTGTCCTAGGATCCACACAGGTGATCGGCCATACAAATGTGCTCATCCGGGATGCGAAAAAGCTTTTACCCAGCTTTCTAATCTGCAGGTAAACAGGAGCTGATTGTCTTTTCTGGTCTTTGTAAGCACCTGAATGGGATCTTAAAATGTTAGGGCTGGTCTCAGGTTTGCTTTTCACTGTCCATCTTATAACTTCTGATGGAAATCTGCTACAGAAGAGGCCATGTTTATTTATGAAAAGGCTGAAAAATCCTTTAATGATGAACTTCTGTCATGATTTGTAAAGATGCCACACAGTCTGCCTCTTTCAGTCACTCCATTTTCATTTAATTTCCTACCTCCTTTAGAATAGTAGTTACAGTTACTATCCAGTGAATTGCAGTGTTCTCTTTTTAACAGCGTTCCTCTTTTGGCATATTTCTTAGAGTGTTTGCAGCTCTCCATTTGAACATCCTCCTGTTGATTTAGATGGCAGAAAATAGATGCAAATTGTGCAGAGGGAGGGTGAAATGAGCAGTGAGGAGGGCCCTCCTTTTTGTGTGCAATGCGTGCGGTCTGCCCTCACAGCCACGGGCGCAGATTTGAGCTCGGGTCTTAACACATCTCTCAGCTCTTTGAGACAGATGATGATCACTGTTTTTGTTTTTTTTGTCTTTCTAAAGTCTCACCAGAGGCAGCACAACAAAGACAAGCCTTTCAAATGCTCCAACTGTTACCGTGCCTACTCAGACTCTGCGTCGCTGCAGATCCACATGTCAGCACACGCCATCAAAAACGCAAAGGCCTACTGCTGCACCATGTGCGGCAGGGCGTACACCTCAGTGAGTGCAAAGCCCACGTCTTTCGTTTTGTTATCCCAAATCAACTGCGGAATATCTACTTAAAGACACCCATTTGCTGTTTTTCCACAGGAGACGTATCTCATGAAGCACATGTCCAAGCACGCCATGGTGGAACATGTGATGCCCCATCTTTCACCCCACAGGACAGAGTCTCCAAACATTCCTATACGGATCTCCCTTATCTGATCTCCTCAGCCATCCCCTGCCCTCCCATCACAGACTCTTCTTGTGATACGCCACTCTGCTCCTCTAAGGACCAGGCGACCGGAGAAAGCAGGCTCTGAAAAATGTGCCAGTATTTCGAGAAGAGGTGCTCCTCTGAAGAGTGCGTCCCCTTCCTTTTCTTTCAGACCAGATAGTATTAAAAGGGACATCCAAAGATGATTTCTCAGCACTTTCAGGCCTGAGACTGACAGGTCAATTTTTTTTTTTCTATGAGACTTGACAGGAAAAGAAAGCATCGCTCCAGGCAGCTACATAACAAATCTGTCTTTTTCAGTTTTTCATTTTGCAGATTAATTTGTCTTTTTATACGCTCCTTTCTTTTCCTCCATGAAGTGTTTGCAGAAAAATATATTTGCATCTGAAACAATAGTCTTCCATTAGCCAACTTAACGTAAACGTGTATGGTTGTGTATTGTGTCCCCTCTCCTGTTTGTGTTTACAAGGTTTTAATCAAACACACAGCTCTAACACGCACATTTACGAATTTTACATTCTTTTTTGCAGTAATTGTAAACATCCAACCTTACCTCAAAATCTTATAGATGTGCTTTTTTTTAATATGCAAATAAATTGGGGGCCATTGTCTTTTACAACAGAACAACTCCTTGTGACTGTGCCTACAGGTAAAGGCTCTGAACTTTAAGTCCTCATGCAAAAGCTTGTTTATAATTTATTTAACATGATGTCAAGGGATGCAAGAATTAGGTAGAAACAACTTTTCATGGGGGTTTTGCGTACCTGTTGGTTTCTGACCTTTTTAGCCTGGATAATGTCCACAAAAAGATAAACCTAAGTTTGAGAGTGTCTTAGACAGTCAATTATGAGCAATGGTTGAAAAGGTAATGATGTTAGTACTTTTTAACACTGGTTACCCCCCCAAAAAACTACAATGATGGATGTTTATTCTTTCCAGGCTCCATTGCCCGCACACGATAGGAAAATCAAGCACTTTGGATCTTCGAAAATTGAAGACTTTGGGTCTTGTCCTTTCAGAAATCAATGGCGTACTTTTAGTCTTTTTAATGAATGATGCTCCCACGTGTTGACTGCTAAAGTTTGTAGTGATTTTGCTCAACTAAAACATTTGAAAGTCAATGTTATTTTTCATTATTCTTTTTTTTTCCTGATACGTCTCCTTTGCAGTTGAAATTAGTGCAGTTAGTTTCTGCATGTAGTATGTGCATTTTAAACCTGACAGGTGTGCGATTTCCCTGCTGATCGTGTGAAAACACTTTGGTAAATTAACCCATTCTTCTCTCTGACTTTGTCTGGACCAGTTCTCAGGTGTTTGACATCTACACCGCACATCGTTTTTTTCACTTTACAGTGGAAATCTTGACATTCATAAGCATTCCAATCCTTTTTTTTTCTGAAGGCTTTTGTCCCCTGCTGTGATGATGCCGCAACCAGATAAAAGACATGTCAGAGTTCAAAAACAAATGTCTCCCTCTGCAATCTGTAGCTGCTGTAATCTAATGTCTTAGTACCAAACCCACAGTACCTGATTGAATCTTTATGGATATGCAGGTGTGATAACTATAAAAAGTCAGCTGTACGTGTAATGACTTTTAGTATTTCTGCTTTATTCATCAGTATTGCTTCGAGTTTCCGGCTCTAGTTTGTTCGGAAGTGTTGGTAAATCAACAATTTCTAATGGGGGGGACTTGATTTCCACTACTGTGTTCCACTCTACTATGGTGAGGGCAACTTCTGAGGCATTACTGTCACTTTTTAAAGAGCTATGTGATAGGAAGAGTGAGAGTTCCCCACAAAAACACTCCAAACAACGATCAAACCGCTGAATACTAACCAGGACAATGAACATCAATTTATGGATTTGCGTGTTGTAGTGTTACTGGTCAATCAGTCTGTTATTTTTAAAGAACAATGATAAGGAATATGAAACAGACCAAATGGACCAAAAGAAATGTGCCTAATTTCCTGTTTCTGAAAAGTAGGCCCATTTCTGAGTGCCCCCACCAAGCCTCAGATATCTTGCATTATGTTACACCGGCCGATTTTGTGACATCCGTTTAGTTTATATCAACTATTACAATTGTGTCACCATGGGTGCTGATGAGTTCAGACTGCAAATTCATCTGTTTTTGTTAACAATATGTTGAGTGATTACACAAACAGTAATCAAGGTTTCCCTTATAAGTCATTTGAATGGAGACAGAGATTTCAAAAGACGTCATCACAACAATGCATTTATTTTATGCATTTCAATTGCAGATGTATTGTTTAGTGAAAGCATCCAGACCCAAAAAAGTCCCCATTTTTTAACTGTATTTATACTTTATCATTTTATATGCATTTAAGCCTTAACTTTGCTACAAGTCTTAACTTTGTTTGTTGTTCACTCAACTTTTGCCTTTTATGTCAGAGCATGATATATACTGTAAATAAGCTATGTTAAGTGTCATCCTGTTTATAATAAAAAGCTATGTAAGAAAAGACTTCTCTTTTTTTCTGGCTGCATGCACTGTGCACACCTCACTGACATTTGATGCAACAAAAATGAAATGTTGATCGAAGCAGTGGTGTTAAGCTGAGCGATCTTTTGCATAACAGCTTTTGCATAACATTAAATCATCCACGCCACACCTGATACTTTTGTGTGATTACTTTTATTTATCATACAAAATGTTTTACCTCAAACTGGAACTTTTGTCTCTTTTGAAGAGAAAAACAGGCTCTGATTGGACATGTCCCAAAAAACATAACAGGGACTTTCTCCAAATATCACTGTGGATATATATATGCCCATATTAATTATTATTTCAATACATCTTAAGTTTGTTCCCCGTGGTTGTGATTCCTTGTAAAATTCCACCAGCTGTTGAACTCTCATGGCCCATGTTTGTGATGTTAGCACCTCCCTTCATTTCAGTTCTTGAAACAATTTCGGAACAAATACTATCATTATCACATTATCTTTTTCTTATTATTGTGTCAATCTAAACATAAAAATGTGTATTTTATTTTTGTTTGTCATTGTTGCGGACGTTGCGGTCCCCGTTCACGTTGTGGGTAAAAATAGTTAATATGTGCCTAAAAGCAAATATCTGCAAACTCTCCCCTCGACGATGAGTCTAACAATGTTTAGTCAAAGTTGCTGTGCTGTCGCATTTATTACATTTCTGAACGAACATAGAAACTTTAAACGCAAAGTTCCGCATTAAAGGTTTAAAACTTTTAGGTCTTGGACACGGGGGTGTTTCACGTGGGGGACACGCCCCAATCACTGTGTATTTACCTGGGAGCTGAACAGACCTGCTGCCAAACTTATTCTGACCCGCCGCCCAAAATAGACTGACAACATTCTGGATGACTTATGAGAACTGCCAGCTGACATAAACTTACAGGTAGGGTCATGCTTTATCTCTGATTTAATACTTTTTAGAACTGGTTAGAAGTGACAACAAACTCATCATATCTTTACATTTCCCCGCTGACTAAAATCCACACATCATTTATCCACACGCTTTATTCTTAGTAGGGTGGCGGGGGGACTGAGATTTTTTTATCTGAATGTGTCTGATTTTGAGTTCACCCACACGTTGCGTAAAACCCCATGCTTTATTTCGTTTTGAATGCAAAATTCATCAAAAACACGACCAAAAAAATGACGATTTTTTCATCTTGAAGGAATCATTTAGTCGAAAAAATAGTTTCAGGCATCAAATTTGACAGGGAAATGGATCAGAATCGGTTTGATGAAAATGTTGACTTGAAAAACTGAAAAGGCTCTCCCAGCCGTAATGTCAAATGTCAAATGTGCCAGAGCATCTGTCTGTCCCTGTCAGCTTCCTGCATTGCCAGAGAGTAGCTTTAAATCTGTTATGATATTTATTTATTTGTTTATTTATTTATCATTCTTGTCTGCTGGCTGATGCTGATTTTATGTTTTAAATCTGATTCCTTTTATATAATTAAAAACTGCTACTATTGCTATTATCATTAAGATACAAGCGTTATTAGGATGCAAAATTGTAACTTTTTAACTGACTTAGATAAAAATAATATTCTTACTTGTACATATTCTGTTCTTACAGTTTCCTGTTTCTAAACCATTGAGGCGCTTGACACCTCTGTCTCTGACAAGTCTTCACACTTTCACACCATTTAGCCATGGGGTATTTATTTTACTCACACTGAAACATCTGTGTATATATATATATATATATATATATATATATATATATATATATATATATATATATATATATATATGCATGTGTGTGCACACACGTAAATACATGCATATACATATATGTCTTGGTAGATGTTTTGAAGAAAGTCTAAACTGACATTGTTGGCCTTGTTCCCGCAGATGCATTCAGAAAGTGAAAAGTTTTTGGAAATATGTACTTCTGTTCCCAATTACTGTCTGCATTGTGCACAACATTGTTCCAGCTGTGCAGTAAGTACTAAAATAAACTCAAATCTACCACTGACCCAAAGCGCTCTGTTGTTTTACAATGTTTTTCTTCATTATCTATATTTCAGAATTGCAAGCAACATTCATTTTTATGTATAATTTATAAAGAAATGTAATATTTTCCAAGCTGGCACTTGTGGGTGCGTGGGGGCTGACTCACACATACTTGAGAAAGGAAAATTCTTTAAATGAAATTCTATTTTTATTCAAGAATGTAAAATCTTACAAAATTGGTACTAAATCATCATTAATTTGATCTTTTTTTATATACTGTATAAATCTAAATTAAATAAAGTGCAGGTTAAAACTTTGTATGTTCAGGGTCCTTTTGATCCAGCCTGCTGGAGAATAATTAAAAGACAACAATATCTATCATTAGCCAGTGGTCCACATTTTTATTTCACATTTGCAACACAGAATTATTCCAGCCTATGAAGTAACTCACATCACAAAAAAAAGAAAACCTGAAAGTTGAATATGATTGATAAAAAATTGGCTACTACAACCCTGTTTATATTATTGATATTTTATGAAAACATACTCTTTTTTGCTACAAGCTGTACGTTACTAATATCTCTCCAAGACCGCTTCAAGAGACAATACCAACAAAATCTCAACATTATTGTCCTTGTTACTGAGAATAGGTTGTTTTTTATGTCAGGTATTTGATAGGTTTTATACCCATGAAGAAGTGCACTTTGGAAAGTGCAAATGAGCTGAATTTGGACGTCAGTGTTGATGCCAGCCTTAGTCTCTGGTAAGAAAATTTAAACCCTAAATTAAACGTATATTTCTATGCATCACTACTCTTTCATTTTAACGCCTGCTTGTGAATGCTTCCTTTTTGAAGGCCAGATAAACCACAGAGCGGAAAAAAACTGACACAGATCGGTATCTGACAAACTTTTCCGTTTTTGCGGCCTCATACAAAGCCAAGTAATTGCTGCTCTTAAAATCATAGATGTCCTAGATATCCAGAAATATTTGTGCAGCTCTTCTTATGGACTATTCCAAGGCGTTTGATACGGTTGATCGTGTTGTTTTGATGACTAGACTTCACAGGATTGGGTTTTCTGACCAGGTTCTCCAACTATTTGTCCGATAGAACTCTGTCCAAGCTGCTGGGTCCTTTTACCCTCCAGCCTATTTTAAAGGCAGGGCCACAAGGCATTGCTTGCATTGATTTCTTTTGTGTCCACTTGCTCTGTTTCAGGTATAGGTCCGACGTGCAAACATGCACGCCTTGGAGAGCTCCCATCATCTGGGAGGGAATGTTTGACCCCGAACGTTATGACAAACTGCACAAAACAGAAGGCTCCTCCGTTGCTCTTACAGTATTTGCAATTGGCAGGTTTGTTTTTTCACATTTACAGTCTGTTTATTACAGTCCAAAGTCGGTCCTGGAGGGCCTCGGTCCTGCAGGTCCTCTGTCCTGCAGGTCCTCGGGGTGTCCCTGCTTCTACACACCTGAATCCCATCCATGCACCATTGGCAGGTGTGTGCAGATGTTAATAGTCTTTAGAAGAGATCCATCTCTACAGAATCAGGAATGTTGAAGCAGGTGAACCCGCAGGACAACGGCCCTCAAGGACCGGATTTGGACACCCGTGGTCCGCCATTGGTTTGGGAAGCGGCAAAATATTTGAAGTAACAGTGAATGTAGACGATACACCAACCAACCACTTTTGTCTCCACCAACACCGAAGGTATTTGGATGCTTACCTTGGGAATTTCCTGCGCTCGTCGGAGCAACACTTCATGCTCGGCCTGCCAGTGTGTTACTATGTGTTCACGGACGCGCCCGAGAGGGTGCCGCTCATCAAGCTGGGCCCGCAACGAAGTCTGAAAGTCATCAAAGTGGCAAAGCACAGCAGGTGGCAGGATATTTCCATGATGCGGATGAAGACCATATCGGACGTGGTAGAGTCAGACATTCGCCACCACTTCACACACGTCTTCTGTTTTGACGTTGACCAGGTGTTCACGGGGAGATTTGGCTCTGAGGTTCTGGGCGATTCGGTCGCCCTTCTTCACGCGTACTACTACCACCTTGACCAGTACTGGTATACCTATGACCGCAACCAAAAGTCCACCGCCTACATGGAAAGTGGGGATTTTTACTACCACGCTGCCATCTTTGGAGGCACATGGAAGAGTGTGAAGGCCTTGACCGATTTCTGCTACAAGAACATCATGGAGGATAAACAGAACAACGTGGAGGCTGTGTGGCACGACGAGAGCCATCTCAACAAATACTTTTGGCTGCACAAACCCAGCAGAGTTCTCTCTCCGGAGTACTGCTGGGACACCGAAATCGGTTACAGACGTGACATTCGCACCCACCGACTGCTGTGGGCAACAAAACAGTACGATAAACTGCGCAGGCCATAGTGCATTTGAAGTGACGTGTAAAAGAAACGTGTCAGTTCCTCTACAAACTGCCACCAATAGCGTACAAACAGCAAGACCATCCGCTGGAATATTTACTTTTCACGGGCTAGAACAGTGGTACAGAAACATTTATCTATTTATAACGCGGCTGTGTTTTGTACATCTTGGTTCAAATGTGTAAAATGATTAATGAAGTTAAAAAATGGTCATTTCTGGATATCTTTTATAAAATGAAGATGGTTCCATTTGTGTGTCTGTTTGCCGCTTTCCCCACTCCCTATTTTAACTCAGAATATTTGTGGTTGATCCAGAGATTGTATTTATAATGGCTTTAAAAGTGAGGTTGTTCTAAATTGATGCTTCATTTTTCACTTTTGAATCCCATTTGGTTTCCACAAACATGTTGTAGATAGCTTGTTGTGTTTTTTGAGGGGGGGTTGTTGTACTTCTATTATGTTGTTTCTCCCTCATGTGGGAAGTTCAGGTTAGTCTACCCCTATTTTATGAGCTTTGGTTGTTTGTCTGTAGGTCAGTTTGGTTTCCGTTTTGTTACTGTTCAGTTGACCCCAATTGAGTTGGGGCAAAATCTTAGTCATTTATCATTTGAGGTATTTTGCATTGACATTTCACATTGTGTTCACCATTTTGATTTTATTGAATGGAAGTTTTATAGTTTTTAGAACACTTTTTATCCTTGTTTAAGTCTGGTTACTTAAACCTTGTACGATGATGGCATGTTTGTGCTTTAGGGGGAAAAGGGATTTGAGAATAGGGTAACATTACCCCCTCTTTTACATATATTTTATTATTCCTGCCTCTCTTCCAGTGCAGGTGGATGGGCTCCAGCCCCATTACGTGACTGTATTTGAATTAAGTGGATAGAGAAAATAAAGTAATGGATATATCATTGACCTGATAGATGAAACAAGCCCACACCCGTATTTGTTTGTGAGCTTTGGTTCCCACTGCCAGGTCAGCCTTCTGGGCAGCTTGTTTGTTCATGCAGGAGAACTCGCTAACTTCTGGATTTTAATTTAATACATCACCAGAGGTGATGCATGAACCCATTTATTGTTGATTTGCTGTTATTAATGTAATTTAAAAATTCAGTTTGTAGAAATGTGCTTTTGAGTAACTGTAAACTCTCCTTCTGTTCATCATTGGAACTGTCAAGTGTATGCATTTTAACTGTTGTTTAAAAAATGGAGCTGAAAAGGGTTTTGTAAAAGTCTCATAAATAATCCTTATATCTTAAAATGCTATTTTTTTAAAATAATTTTGAGTTGTGCTTGATTCCCATTTTTGATTTGCACATTTTGCCATTTATAGCTTCTTTTAAGTTTCACTCAGGACTGAAGATTTTCTTGTGTTATGATATCTGAACATTTTGATTTTTTTTAATATATGTAGAATTTATTGCACAGATTTATAGACAATTATGTTTTACTGTAACCCTTTCAAGTTTGTATGCAGACAGTATATGCTTCCAAAACACACATAGAACTTTTTAGCAGGAACTATTTGAGACCGCAGGGACATTTTTGTTTCCGACTATGACTCAGCTTTTCTGAAAGCAACTGTAAAATGGACAATTTAAGGATTATTTTAATTAAAATTTTAAAGAACATTCAAAATGACTCTTTGTTTCAGTGCTTTTTGGGAAAAAACAGAATGAAAAGTACAATTCAGTCTTGACAATGACAGTTAATCCTGCTAAAGCTGGAAGCTCTAAACATGTCTACATATATATTTAATGAAAAAAACACTGTTTCATATAAGAAAAATTAAGCAGTATAAAATTTTATTCAATAAATTGACTTAAAAATATAACAGTTCCTGTACAATACATCAACTTGCAAACACATAAATCCGGGGAGACAAACTTTCAGAGCTGTTGAGCGCAGACTGAGGAGCTGAGTAGCCCCAGAGGATGTGTGGAGGTCAGGTTTAGGTAGCCAAGCTCCCCTGTTTGCCGTAAGGCTCCTGATGTGCTACACTGAAAATGAGTAGTAACATCTGTCTGCTTGGTGTGACTGTTATGTGTACCATCCAGAGTCTCAGACGGAGCCACCTTAGAGAAACTAAGTACACATGGTGTTTTTATTGACCACACAAATGCATTCTATTGGGGTTCTGAATCTGGATCAGCCTTACCTTGACGTGTGCACAGGGAGAGGTGCAAAAATCTGCAGGCGATTTGACATTTTATGTAGCTCCTAATCAGAGAGAAGGACAAATGATGGATAAATGAACTTTTGAATGGAGCTGTTGAGTGAAAGCCAAAAAGCAGCTCTAAAGCCTACACTTTGGTGCGTGATTCAATATCTAAACAAATTTATTACACATAGCCATTAAATGTCCAAGAACTATCAATCACCACCAGATGCCGCATCGCAATCTGTCATTGGAGAAACTGTTTTCCAATACAATAAATTATTTTTTTTAAATGGAGAAGTTTATAAAACATAACCTTTATTACGGTAATTTGGACAATCGGCATAAGTAGTGAAATACATCCAGATTTCAGACGTTCCCTTTCTGATGGCATTACAGGCAGGTGAAAGATATACAGCCAAATCTTTTTTTCAGAATCAGTGTTAATGGAAAAATGTATTTTCAATTTACTACTACTACTACTACTACTAATACTCACTCTATTGTCTTTCTTTCTCGTTCTAAACTGGATTTTCTGTTGCGTTCAATGCAATGCAGCCTCTGAGGTGGCCAGACATTCTTGGCATTTCGGCAAAACTAAAGCCTGACAAATATAAAAGGAGCATGAACAGATATTGCCCAGCAGAACATGAATCGAAAGATCTAAAGCAGATTTAATTGTGAACATTACCTCAGCAAAGTGCTGCGACTGCAGGTTCTGCAGGCTGCGTTCCAGGACGGCTATCTGGTTGGACATGTGCAATATTTTGTTTCCCAGTTTCCTGTTTTCCATCTCTAAAAAATCCACCCTTGAAATGATAACAAGAACAAATCATTAATTTCTGTTACTACTCAACCAATTGCTGCTTCCTGATACACTGGTAGTTATGAGGTGTCTGAACAGAATATTTGAAGAGGCCAGGGAAAACCCCTTACTGTAGTACCTGCACTTAGACAAAGAAGCTATTCGAATACTATCTTCCTTGTTGTGCTGTTCCTCATTGAGCTGTTCCAACAGCCTTCTCCTCTCAGAGAGCAGCTTCTCATTTTCCTCCATCATACATGTCACCAGCTCTCTCTCCTGCTTAAAAAAATTAGGAAAGAAATTAATTCAACAACTTCTAAATCTGCAGATATCAATTATGCTTCTAAGGGGTCTGTAAAAATGTTTTTCTTCAAAAACCTTTGAACTTAAGATGCAGGTCGCATGTACTGGAAAAAACCCCACACAGTGGAATGTTTTGAGTCACACTTGCTCAGAAAGGGTGTAAGATGATTGTGAGAGTTATACTGAGTGATCTAGACTCCTCTATACTCCTCATACAGAGAAGTCCCAGAAATCACATGAATTGTTTACTTTTTTCTTACTAGGCAACAGTGCTGAACATAAAAGTGTGTAACTTAAAGGATTAAATACTGAAAAATGCAGTAAAAGGTAAGAGTTTAAAAGCAGAGATCAAGACTACTCTGGATGTTCTGCAGCTGTTTTACAGCCACTTAGAAAGCCCAGTGAGCAGGCCTGTACAGTAGTCCAACCTGCTGAATCGGTCTTTCTAAGTCTGGTTTGGACACTAGTCCTCTGCTGAGGATGCTGATATTACTGATTAAATATACCGTTAAAGTTCGGGTGCGAGTGCTGTATAACGCCAATAATGTACCCATATATTAAAGGTGCAGTTATCTCAGGCTTAGTCATTTAAAATGACATGGTGATTAATAATTAAGCTTCAGTTGCAAAAGAGTCCAACCAAAGCAGAGAGAAACAGTCCACCAAGTGCATTCAGACAAAGAAAATAAGCTTTTTGCTGTTTAAAATATGCATAAAAACAAAGACAAAAAAAACTAGACAACTAGACAACAACAAGACACTGAAAACTGTCCATACCACAGTCATGTGTATAATGACTAAAATGCACACGACCCACCTCAAACATCCTATTACTTCCTCACCATAAAAGGTGGAAAAGTAGCAGACTCACCTTCGCCAATGAATGGGAACACAAGGACATCTCTCTCTCAAGACTTTTTATCTGTTCATCACGCCATGTGGTTTCATAATCATATTTCTCTTTGGCTCGTAACAGTTTCTCCTTTTGTTTTGCCTTCATGTTGTGGTATTTACTGTGAGAAGGTGAGTGAACACAAAACAAAGACTGGGATGAAAAATAACGAAAAACAAAAAGATTTCAGTGTGATATAGAGAAGCTGCCTGGTATGACACACAGTCTATCACACACATTTCCCCATATGATGAGCTGCTTTTGAGATTTGCTGAAAAAAAGTGGAAACTTCTTGGTTTGTTGACCGTAAAATAATTCTCTGTATTTTTTTAAATGTGTAGTTGAGTGGTAGTAGCTTTGTCACCATGTGTCTTATACCTCCGTTCTTTGTCAAGGCATTTAAGAGTTTCACAGAACTCTTTCTTTAGTGTTTCACACCCATGTTGACTGAGTGATGTAGTCTTCACAGCAGAATACTCCTCCATATGACACTCCTAAAGGGTAAGTACAAAAGCATCAGCACAAAGAGGAAGTAGTCGTTTCAGTTTTCCACATTCACTCATTTGCTGCATTTTGTCCTCTGAATAAACACCAGAAAGCTGCAGCTTCAGCTCTCCAGTGCTGATAAATCAGATTTTGATATGGGACACGACAGAGCTCCAACCACTATAAGAACATTAACTGTGGTGTTGTGCTTACTTTGCAGAGCTGGGTCTGAACTTTGCTATCTTTTAAAACGAAGGAACTTTCCAGTTCCGTGTGGGTGTTTCTAACAGACATTTTTTCCAGCTTTCACATCATTCAAAGATCCTCACACAACCTTTCACTTTCAGTACTTCTTTCAGTCATCATACTAGCAAGCAAAACTTGAATAAGAAGGATCACACACTTTCAGATTTGAGAACACTTTCACAGAAAAAAAACTCTGGAAAAAGAGCAAAACGTTTACTCAACCTCTTCTCCTCACTTTTACTTATTTGCGTTTCTCCTTTTCTATAAGACTCTGCATGTGAACAGTTAATTTACTCTTTATTTGTGTTTCTCCTTTTCTATAAGATGCTGCATGTGGACAGTGAATTTACTCTTTATTTGTGTTTCTCCTTTTTCTATAAGATGCTGCATGTGGACAGTGAATTGACCGTGCAAATTTAGGCTAATTCTATAGTTCTTTGCCAGAACAATTGTGTACTGTGTTTTTTCTCCGCGCAGAATTGACAGGTGGGTGAGTTGTTGCTATTGAGATGGATTTTGTTGAGACTGTGCGATGGTCAGACTGTTTCAGTACAGATTATTAAGCCCAGACACCTGGGGAAATCATTCCGGCACATTCACTGGCCTGGTTAGCTTGAAGAGCTGCAGTGAGGTGATTCTGCTGCTGCTCCAGCTGCTCGCTCTTCTTCTGCAGGATATCGAGCTGAGGCGAATAAGAAAACATAGGTTTATATATGAAAATACACTGCATCTGTGTGCTTTACGAAGGCAATGACTTAAGATTTTAAATGTTGTGCCATCAGATCTAATCCAATTTTCTATGCTCCCTGCCCTTCGCTGTCTCAATTCACTAATCGAACCCCTCTGTATAAAAGCTCTGCTTCACTCTCTCTGTCAGATTTCTGTCAGTTGCATGCCCTTACATTGTCCTATTATCCTTAGTTTTTAGTCACCCATCATACTGCTCTGGTTAATATTTGTGTTTTTTCTGGCTCTTTTGTCCTTAGATCCGTGCTTTTGCTGTAATTTACCTCTAGGTCTTTTGAGTTTTATTACTTTAGTGTTGTTTTTTAAAGTGTGTCTAGGCTTGCCGCAATTTTTGCCATCCTTGTTACATTGGTAAATGCAAAATCAGAGTCTTACTTCAGCCATTTTTGCAGCCTGGTCCAGCTCTACCTGCTGCTCCATCCTCTCAGCCTCCACCTGCAGAGACACGACCTGGAATAAAAATACAAAGTAAATTATGTACACTGTACAGCTATAAATGTTACCAAAGAATCATTTGCTCTACATCAACATAATAACTAAGATATCTAATGGCCTAATTTTGACCTAAACCAAGAAAAAACTAAAGATTTCAAGTCCATTAAAGAGGCCAAAGTCAGTCGGTAATAATGAAGTTGCACTGTATGAAGTCTCACTGTATGGCTTTCTATTGACCAAATTTGATTTATTTTGACACTTATATTTTCCTTCTTCAATAGACGGGCTGACTCAATAGGCTTTTCCTCAAAAAGCATGCCTTCATTTCCTTTCCTGCAATCAATGTAAATTCAATGATAAAGTTATTGGTCTAAAGCCTAAGAGCAAAACTAATTGGGTGTAATACTAGTGTCATATCATAGATATGACATTAGTATTACCTATCAACAATTTGACATTAACAAATATCTGTATTTGTGGACAGTTATTATAAAAATACACTTAAAAATCTCCGATCCCCACTCTCAGTTGCTTAGAAAATTACAAGTTTATGCTTTAAAACAGCAAGAATTGTACCCCACAGCTCTATCAGCCACCATGAATCTGGGCCTATCTTAAAAAATGTTTCAGAGAAGGTATGTCTGTCAATGTCCTCTGTCTGCCTCTATAGGGGGACATTAGAACATGTTACGGTGGTGTTATTTCGACAGAGAAGATGCAGTTTTATTACTATCTGTTGGAGAGAGCTTCTCTCAGCATCCAGTGAGCGCACCCTGCTCTTCAGAGCTCTAATCTCGAGGTCCAGGCGATCATTCAGGTCTTTGGCCTTCCGTAGCTCTGCCATTTCTGTTCAAAAGCAAGTAATACCACAAACTTATGACGTTTTGCTATATGCATAAAAGTAAATCAGACAATAGGTGTTTGTTGGGGTTAAACTCACCATACTTCTTCAGTTTTTCGACCTCCTGTCTAAGCTGCACCACCTCCTGTTGTGCAGACTGCAGTTCTGGCTCTGAAAGGGAAAGAAACCAGAAAGATCCATATCATTCTGTTTATATCACAGCCAGCAAAAATGTACTTTCATTTTAATTTTCAGAACAGTGTAAAGGACAAAACACAAGAATAGCAATTGAATAATACTGACGGATTATGTTAGAAATTAGAAATTGCCTCTAGATTGACAGTTTATGATTAATATCTCTCACCATATGCTCTTCTAGTCAAATGAGCAGACTCTAGCTCGTCAGTCAAACGGCGGATCTCCTTGTGGGCCATGGCCAACCTACGGGAGCCCTCTTCTAGATCCCGCTCCAAACGGGAACACGCCTTCTGCAAGCTGCTTCCATCACCAGCCAAAGGTCTGGCCTCAGCCTACAAAGAGATTAACACACCAGCTGACCGAAGGGACTCAAAGGCTCTTAAAGTAACATAGTAGTAGACTATGAGCAAAAATATTCAGAAATCCAAGTAAGACCTGTGAAGACATCTTGAGAAGTGCAGTGAAAAAGATGCACCAGTGGCATTTTAACACGGAATCCTTCTAGCCATGCAAAGTTCCCTATGCTGAGCTGGAAACTGAGATTAAAAGACACTGGGAAGACAAAAAGAGGTTGCAGTTAATGTGGATGCTGCTAAAGACAACATGCAAAAAGCATGACGTGCAAAACACACTGAAATCTACAACACAAATCACATCAACACCAGTTCCAACTGATCTGGGATCAATTTCCGTGTTTTGTTAGAGCTTAAAGGATGCACTACCATTACACGCACACATATTTACATACATATATACATACTGGGATAAAAGCATGTTTGCTCTGTGTAGCCTTGCTGAGCCCCAAAAGTCTCTTCCATCCACCTTGCAAGTGGCGTGGGGCCCTCTTGTGGGTACACTGTGGAATTACATTCACCATAAGAATGAGTATCAGTACTTTGGGCTTTTGCCATCCAAACTAAATTAATTGATATGATGAAATTTCACAAAAAAGAACAAAGATGGAGACCTTATTTTCTCACTTTTTGTAGTAGTAGAAAAGCATTTCTGTCTAAGCTAAAATCTGACCATTTAGCTTATCAATCTGTATTTGTGGAGGTTTTTAAAATGTAATTAAATGAAAAAAAACACACATGGAAATACTACCTGAAGGAAGAAGAAAACTCTATCTAGGAACGGGCCTTATCTGACCTGGCTCCCACTGGTGTTCGGTGCTTGCGCTTCCACCTTCACAAAGCTCTCTGCTTTTCCGTCACCCGTCAGCTTGTCAGGATCCTCTGTCAGCTCAAGCAAAGAAGTCCTCTCCACCAGGAGGTAAGCCACCTGCTCACTGGGGCTGCTGTGAACCAGCTCTGTGAGGCCTTGCTGGTACAGCATTTTAGCCACCTCGCTCAACTGAGCATCTGCCAGAATAAAGAAAATACAGATAAGAAGCTGGAACTGCTTTTGGGATTATATATTAAATGTTATTTTTTAAACCATTTCAGGAAAATGTAGTAATGAGAAATCGGCAGTGATGACATTTAAAATTTTGAATTCTATCAATGTCCTTGCACTATTCAAACTCAGTTGACTAGCTGATATGCAGGATAAAATCCTCCAACCTTGAATTGATACGATGCGCCTCAGCTGCTCTCTGAGCTGATCGTTCTCGTCTTGTATCTCCTGAGCCAGAACATCTTTGTGCTCGGTGAAGAACCGGATCTGCTCCAAAGACTTGCGCACCTTCACAGACGGAAAGATTCTCATCAGAGATTATCTTCTCCCTACTTTTGCTCCCCGTGGATGGAAGGTCACGACATCATTTGCTCATCCGGTACCTCTGCCAGTTCGGCGTGGTGTTGTGACCGATGCCTTTCCAGATCCTGCGTCACACAGCTCAGGCGGCTCCTGGTGTGCTGGAGGACACGCCACAGCAGACACAGCCGGGCCTCCACCGAGGCGTCAGGACCCAGTCCCTCCTCTCTCGTCCAGGCAGCAATCTGCTCCAGCTCCTGGAGGCAACAATGCACACAAGGCGATGCACTTTAACTGAAATATCTCATGCTTAAAGAGGTGTGTCATAGGATGAATACTCATTTGCAAGCATATTCAAATCACTTGAGCGGTGTTGCTGCCAAGTATCTCATGTTAGGGCCCTGATATCCGGTGTTCATGTCCAACTTTCTTTTTTGGGGGGGGATTCAGTGTGTCGTTCTCAGCTCTGGACTGAGTTAACGCATCTTGTTTGCATATTTGATAAGAGTAGCTGTTTTTCTCTGTGTAGACCAGCTGGTCCTGCTTCCTCTGGATTAACTTCGTGACTAAACCAGATCAACTTTCCACTATTGGCGCGTCACTAAAGACTTATACCGGCGGTTTCAATTTAAATTTCACACTTTAGCACACACGGGAACTTCGTGGTAACGCGGACGCCTTCAGCGCGAGCAAGGAGAGAGTTGGTGAAACTGGAAAAAGCTCGTGTCTACGGCGTGTTTATCACATCTGTCTTATTTAAATCTCCGGTTTCTGGCTCTGCTTTAAGATGGCTAGCACTGTAGCTGTTGAGATAAACAACGATGCGTTCGGTACCTCTGCTTGATCCATCTTGGCTGTGCTGAGAAACAACTTTTCGGCCGAAGGCACTCACACTAACGCCAACATGTTTGCACGGAAGGGTACAAAACAACCCCCTCGACACAGAAAACTTCTCACGGTGCTTACAAGCTCCGAACACGGTACAGTTAAAGCACCAATCCGCCGTTTCTTTCACCGAGTGGTCCAGCTGTTAACGAGCCACCAGAACCATTCACTGCCCTCACGATGAACCGTGGGATTACAAAAACAGGGAAAAGATGTCACGCCAGAACCAGGCCAGAAGCTGAAAAGTCGAGAAAAGTCTCACCGAAGGGATAAGCACTAAAGCGAGACAATGAAAAATATATTTTCTGGGAATGTGTGAATTTAATTCAATTGGTGGCACAGGTATGCGTATTGCAGACGTGGTATATCCGAAGGTCCCTGAAGGCATCGTGCAGAACCGTTAACTCTGAGAATAACTTCAGGTTCATCATCACAAACGCCTTTTTCCCTTTAAGGTGAAAGGCTTAATTGATTTAATGTTTCTTTCTTCAGTTTTTAGGAGTGCAATACTACCACGATATTAAATAAACACATATTAAATAAACACATTTCCAAAATCATAGAAAAAAATTAAGGAAAATTAGAACGTATTGACTGCTCTTTACAGATTAGGGGTTTTCAAAGCTGGCTGTAGGCCCCATTGCAAAGAAAATGTCAAAGGGTTTGTCAGAGCTGTTCCACATGTAGAGTACTTGCTTAGTTTAGCACCATTTCTCTCAGATTCATTAGGAAATTCAGCCATGATGCCAAAAGCAGTCAACATGAGTCAGAAAACTTGTTATGTTTAATCACTTTCACCATAGATCACAATTTCATTAGCAAGATGTATCAGCAGCTTGGTAAGAACATATAATGTTGCAAATTGTTGCATCAGTGTATGGTTAAACAACACATGATTTCTGGATGAAAATGAGAAAATTCATTAATCAAGCAACATTTTTGGTCGTCCTTGCTGCATTATCGATATTTACAGGTTATGAGTGTTAATATGATAATGACAAAACAGCATAAATATTATGTCAGTTGGTAATAATTAGAACAGGAGGATCCAACAACCACATCACCAACATAAGTATGACACATTACATTTACATTTATATATATAATTATACATGGGGTGTAGAAATAGATGTGGAGATAAATTCTTTGTGTTGCAGTCTTGGTGGTCTGAAGTTTCCTGTATTTGCAGTCAAACGCAACCAGTAATCGGACCTTTCCTGTCTTAGAAGTGACCCACAGAGGAAGTGCTGTGGCAGTTTTCACACACAGCCGAGGGAACAGCAGGAAAGCATGTGCAGGACTGGCACAGGAATGGGGTTACTACTCAAACTGTAATCTTTTGAAAACCAAACATCCAGTGCACTGTTGATGAATGTGTTTCAGCTTCTGAGGGCAATGTGCTGGGTATGTTCATTTCTCTTTGTAAACACACCGGACTTCTGCAGTTCAACGTTGGAGAATAAGTTCTATGTTTACGCGGGTCCAGAGGAATGCCATGGCTGATGTTGAGTTGGTAACAAACCGCAGCTTTGAGGGGGAGGGCAGGGAAAGTTTTGAGGAAATGGGTGTTGAGAACTCCTCCTAAATCTTACCCCACATTACTCCTGTGCTCCATTCTATTTGTTTTTTAGGGCCGCGAGGGGCGGAAGAAGGCAGCAAAGGGAAAATTTGGTGGATCATAAAGGGTTTTGACAAAGAAAACTATCGGGTAAGACTTTCTTTCAAAGCAACCTTTGCTTATGACACTTACTTTTGATCTTGTATGCTTTCTAAGTTCATCACCATTGATGTGTCTGTGTCAAGAGCCTCAAGCTGTTATGTAAATGTCGTGTAATGGTTTCTAATCAATGTCGTTGGGCAAAACAAAAAGTGCACACTATTATGTCACATGATGTCTTGGAGGTTTTAACAGTAATGAACTGGCATTCAAGAGGGTCCAGCTCTCTTCACTCATTTTCTTCAATATGTCTCTGGCAAACAACCACACCCCTTTGGATGTGGATGACACAATAATGCATCACGTCACAAATAATCACATGGTCAAATAGTCTTAACATATTCTTAACACTGTCACTCAAAACACTCTGAAACACCAGCATAGCAGGCGCACAGTGAAACGCACCTGAGGTCAGGACGGAGCTCCAGAGCCCACAGCCATGACGCAAATGAAACTGGGGCTTTCAGTTCATTCAGCTTAGTGTGTGCCATTAGTATGTAGTGGAAGGCCATGGCAGACACAACGGGTGTTATGGGGAAGTCCTCGAGAACCAGCGTCAGCTGCAGTTTTCCCTGGAAACCAATTAATCATCAGACTTGTGTCATGTTGCCAAATGGTCATGATCTGGTCCAGTTTCCAACTGCAGCATTTTGAAGAAGCTGCAGATTTGTAGGTGTACAGAGTACAGAGCGTTACAATAATCAAATTAGGAAATAACAGACACATGGGTTTAATTATTAAGTAATTCAGTTGACAGCACAGGTTGTAATTACTTTAATTTGCACACTTTTTTATAGTCAGCAACAAAACCACAGATATTTCCAAAGAAACATGGTCTTACATGTGACCTTATTTAATCAAAATGTAACAGTTATATTTTTCCAAAAAAGAGGAAAGATTTTGGGCTTCTTTGCCATTACAGACAATAATAATTGAAGAATGGCAATGGAACTTAATATCAGCCCTGTGAACAATGGCAGTAATGGATCACGTGGACTGAAACAACCAGACAAAATAGGAAGAATAATATAATATTTAGCCAATGACTGGCCCCTGTGCACATCAAAATCCCTTCAGTCTTTCCTGTCTGTGGTACCTTTAATAACAAATTCCCATCTGGAAGAAAACTGCACTGATGAATGCAGCTGCTTCAATCCACTTTTACTTATACGTATATAAAAAAATCATTCACATAAAATTTCAAACAAACAACATATTAAAGTCAAAAGTATGTTAGCTTTTGGACAGTTTGATCCCGTTAAACTCTAGTTTTGATTGTTTCATTTGACTTTTCTATTTAATTTGTTTTCATGTTCGAGCCCCCACTGTGACCCCACTGGGAATAAGCTGAACAGAAAATGGATGAATGGATCTATGAATGTAACCGATTGAAATTATTATATGAATATCTTTATATATTTAGGCTTTTCAGCATTAACCTTTTTTTCTTTTGGTCGCTGCTGCTCACTGAAATGTTGGGAATATAAAAAAAGTTTGGTGAAAATATATAGACTATAATGGACATAGGTTTTAAAAATATGAATACATTGTGAATTGTGTCACTATTCCTGCGGAATGAGACAGTTGATGCCTTTATATTAAGATAAAATAAACATTTCCTGTTTTCGTTCCTTAGTTACAAGATCGGCCAACTTTGGATGATTTTCCTTTTCTTTTGCACTGTCAGCACGGAAGAACAAAAAAAACCATCTGTATTTTCTCATTTCACGCAAGTCAGTGATCTGAAACTACAAAACACTTACTTTATGTCATAACAATCTCATTTTTGAGCAGAAACGCGTATTCACAACCATCCATATAAATTTTTGCTATTAAAAATTCTTTGGACACTGAACCTTATGTGTGGTAACTATCATCCCCAATGGTTCTTTCAGAAAAGAAAATGTACCCATAAGCATAGAAAAAACACAGAGAGCTGCCTGCTAGACATGGCAGAGGTTTGTTTACAGAGCTCGCTGGTGGCTGATGTTTGATGTTCTCCTCTGAGACTGAACCGAGGATCTAGTGACCCCACCTCGTTTTCTTTCAGGCTTGCTTGTGGCTTTAAGAATGTGCAGAGATTGTCAGCACAGATGCAGACATGCATGACAGAACCGCTCAGAGACTCCGGGGCAGACAGAGTCCGGTGGATTCTCAAATGTCAAAGGATGAGCAAAGCATCAGTGTGCAGTAGTGATGAACAGTGGCTTCTTTGATTTAATCATTCACACAAATCTCACTCTATTGTGTGATCACAGGAAACCAGCCATGGTGTTTCTGCTCGCATCCATAACTGTGCTGCATTTGGTGAGCCTGGCCATGCTCCTCATCGCTACCCTGGAGAAGGTGAGGAAGTACAACTCGTGTGAGAAATCAGGTCGTACACTAGATGTCACTCTCACACTGTGGTCTTCTCTCTTTGAGAAAGCAAACACAAAGGACATATAACAGAGTTGCAATTTTGTACAATCTCCTGTTCTGAGAAACGATCTTGGATGTGACAAAGTGTCCCAGCTTTTGTTAGTTTATTTGTTCCTTCCTCTCTCCTCTGTGTGCAGTCCTGGTGGGTGTGGGCAGAGTCGGAGATAACTGACCTTTGGCATAACTGTGTGTATGATAATGCCTCGGAAACCTGGTTGTGTGCTGCCACCACTGAAGGCGGTAAATCCAACTATCACCCGCATGGTTTTTTTCGTAACGAGTGACTGAATGTTATGCAAAGGAAATGTCCTCTGTCTCCCCAGACTGGCTGCAGTCTGTCCAGGCCCTCATGGTCCTCTCTGTTGTCTTCTGCTCCATCTCCTTCCTGGTCTTTCTGGTTCAGCTGTTCACCTTAGCCAGAGGAAGTCTCTTCTACTTTACAGGCTTCTGCCAGGCCTTTGCAGGTTATCTGTGGGAATGCTTTTTTTTATCATCACTATGATTGAACAGCCTGACAATGTTTTACACATTCAATCCTTTGAGAACTTTTGAATATTTCGATTTTTGAAGGGTGTAAGAAAATTGCTTCTTTATGTGTCTCTGTTGTTAAACTTGTGCTGATATATTTAAAGCATTTTCAAAAATTGTGTCCAAATATAAGTCCACTGATGTTGTAATGATGCCTGTAGTGTCTTGATGAATCTGAACTCTTTTTTTTGTGACTCTTGCAGGGTTCGCAGACTTTGCTGCTTGTCTCATCTTCACCTTCCACAGAGAGGAGATTTTAAGTGACTCAAGAGATCTAAGCAAAGGACACTTCGGCTACTGTTTCATAATTGCGTGGATGTGTGTCCCTCTTCTTCTTGTTAGTGCAGTGATGTATGTCCACCTGCGCAAAAAACAGTAAAGCAATAAAAGAATGTGTGTTGGTCATGGAGTTATCCTCTTCCTTCCCTTCAGCCATGTAGCAGTTAACAAATGGCATGTATGGTTAATTGGACTCCAGATTGAGGAAAAATAAAATGTCTCAGTCTTATGTCAGTATCAAATTGTAATAAACTGTAACACAGAAACAACTCAAGAGGACTAAAAGCTTTGAACAGTTGTGCCGTTTGGTGTGCACAAAGAATTGTTATAGAGGCATTACCTAATAAATAGAAAAGCTGTGTTAAGTCTTTCTTTGTTATCGTGGAGCAGAGTTTGGATGGTTTTATTTGTATTTGAAAAAAAACAAAAAAAAACATAGATAATAGCCACATGTCAGATCTACTAAAGAGCTTTCCTGTGTTTAAAGTGCTAAATCCCGTGTCATTTTGTGATGAGAGCTTCATTTGTAACAGAGCAGGTGCAATCCTCCAGCATAGCCTTTCCTTCTTTGTCTTTTAATCTCGGCATTTTGGCAGTATTTGCTGTTTGTTAAGGTATAGCCACATTGTCTTCTAAGGAATAATGATAAGGAAACATGATAAACAGATGGCAATCTTCCAGTGCAGTAGGTGACGGAAAAACGTTTCTCAAGAAATAGAAGAGAAATTGCTGAGATTGCATCCGTGTCTTTAGATGTAGATGATGATTAATCACTTCACATACTTCTTTTATACCTACCTGTCAGGCTGGACCAGTCCAAAAGGAAAGAAAAAGAAAAAAATCTAACTGGTATGTGCTGCTTGTGGGGTAAAAGACACACGGTGAAATGATCAACACCTCCAAAACATGTAGGTACTGAAAGTAGAGAAATGAGCAAATGCTTAATCTAAACACTGCTGAGAAAGCCATTGGAGTTGGTCTGGGGCGATGACAGGGTATCTGCACAGTGAAGCAATCTGTCAACTGTACTGAATGTCTGGAATCTGAGGAACAATGTAAGTAACAAGGAGTGGAAGAAATAGAGGAGTGTGTGCCGCACACACAGGGGAGGGAACGTGTGACGTAACACAGTTTTAGAGCGACAAGTAGCACCTGAACCTGAGACAAAGCAGCACACAGGGTGAGTTTCACTGTGGTGAAATAGCGTTTATTATGGTTCAGCGGAGAAACTGATCAGCTTTACTTTTTTTTTTACATTCAAGGGGAAAAGGCAGCCGAAGACCATGAAACACACTCCTGCTTTTTATCTGTAAGGACTGACAAGAAGCCATCAGGTCTGCCAGCAACAGTAAGATAGTCCTACCTGATGCACTTTGGACAGCTCCCGGCTGTGTAGAACTAGCGTGACTTTTTCCCAAAGGGGGTGAGTGAAAGTGGAGCCAGTGTGTTTAGGATTGCTGGTGATGGTCTCTTCGTCCCTCCCCTGTGAATGGTGGAACCTCTGAAACTCAGGATCTGTTCCCAGAGACACAGACTTCTGCAGTCATGTCAAACTCCCAAGAACAAAGTCTGAATGAGAATGTGGTTTTCCTGCCGGTGGATGTGTCCTGCCCGGAGTTCCTCTACTGTGAGGAGGAGCGGGAAGCAGTGGAGAGACTCCTGAACGGAGGACCCGAGGCCTTCTACAGCTCTGTTGGCCTGAAGAGCACTGGCTGCTTCTTATCTCCTGAAGAGGTCGGCCAGATAACCAGCTGGGCTCAGAACTATCATTTAAACCCGCCGCCGGTCGAAGAGGAGAGTGGCGTGCAAAATGGCTCAGAGATGGAGGATTTCTGTTCCACCTACTTCCCCAAATATTCCGATGTGCCGCCGCCGGGCCTGGAACTGGGCTGGCCTGTGCCCCCCCGCTCCGGGCTGAAAGCGAGCGTGTCCGTGCACACCAGTCCCCCTGCAGAGGGAGAGCCGCCTGTCAGGGAGATAATCAGACGCCACTTGCAGAAGGCCAGAAAAGTATGCAGACGTGAGATCACATTTGATATTTTATATTGATTTTTTAAAATGGATTCACATCTTTGTGCATTGGTAGACTCGAAGCACATAGATTACTTTTTAAACATGATATCTCAAACTCCTCATAAACAAAGCTGTGCCTAAGGAAAATGGGATCATTTACTTCCATCTGTCACAATCAAACATAAAATACAATCAGCTAGCAAGAAATCTGTTCTCATTATGTTTTAAGATAAAAACTGTCTACATATCGGCTACTGAATTACAGAAGACATGAAGCATGCCTGTAAAAACCTTCACTTTTTGCAAAGGTGAAAAACAAAGATATTTGGCATCAGCAAATTAGATTTGATTTGTTTGTTGATTTTGTTTTTTCAGTAGATAATTAGGAATGATGTTCATATGTTATGTGGAAAGAAACCACAGACCTCTTCATTAAATCACTCTGCTCCAGATTTTGTTTCACATTCTCAAAGTCACTTGTGTGTTGTGCAGGTGATTGCCATAGTGACCGACGGCCTGACAGACAGCGCAGTGATCGGTGATTTGCATAATGCTGCATCTCGTAGTGTCCCTGTCTACATCATCCTCAATCAGAGGTCCTTCCAGGAGAATTTCACCCTGAGCCGGCTGAGGCATCCGGTAAGTAAGGCCACACCCACAGTCGTGCACTGAGCTGTGCACCTGTCTTCTGATATGTGCCTGAGGTGGCAATGAAAGAGATGGAGACTTTTTAAAAGCATTTTTCAGGAGTTATGAGAATCCCTGCACACTGTAGCTGTACACCAAATACATACTTCATGAATTGCATGTGTGTCTTATTACTTTGGCATGCGTTTGGAATGTGGCTTTAGCAGCAAAACTGGTTACACAGCTTGGTCTCCACGTCTTTTTAGAGCTGCAAAACCAGGAACCACTAAAAATCATTTTTTTGTATGGGTAATGACATTTGATGTTGCAAAATCTTTTCTTTTTTGCCTTATTTTATCTGCTCTCATGTGACTTTTTTGTTTTCACCCTCTGATCTTAATTGAGATGCCCTGATGACTGACTGTTGGTAAAGATCTTAATCACTGAAATGAAAAAGAAACAAATGATCCAAGGCGTGAGTAAATAAATGAAACAAGGACTCTCAGAGTATGATTGAACTTGAGTAAGCCTCAAAACTTCAAAACCACACACATAAATTTAACTCCTCTTTATATATAAGGAGAGACAGACTTCACTGTCCAGCATCTCTGTAGTTTCACATATTTAATTACTTTCAATTGTTCTCAATCAGTTCTTTAGCATTAAATTGAATATTTAAGTATTCGATGTGACAATAAAAACTAACCAAATGCAATTAAAGAATCTAGGAAAATATAAGCGACTCAAGGGAACCAAAGGGAGTACATGATTAGAGTTGAGATTCAGATGTTTTTCAGCTCTAAGTTTGCACATTTTTGGACTTGTCTGTACGGAAATCTTTTCTGCCTCTTCTTGAAGAGGACTTGTAGTGCTCTGTTCTTCTCTTTTGCGTCATTTTAGTAGTGACACTGAAATAAACATATTCTGTCAAGCACTGTATTGATATTGCCACAAACTTTTATATTGCCACTAAAAAAATACCTTTTTGACTCGTGCACTTATTTAGGTGCTTCATTGCTGGGATTATACTGTCCTGACCCGCTTCAAACAAAACATGCTGAACTCTATATAAGACAAAAAACATTTTTCCACAAGACATTTTGTTGCTTCCCTCCAGGCTTCATCTCCTTTTTTTTTTATTTTTTAGAAAACATGCATTTGTAGTACTGCAATGATGGAATTTAAATTCATCCATTTAAGGATGATGTCTCAGACACCTTCCTAAAATTATGCATAAACTTAGATACTCAGCATGAAGACTGTGTTAGACTGCCCACACGTTTACAGAAATGGATTGCACTTCCTGCCTGTGCAGTCAATTTGGATTCTATAAATTAACTAACCATTCTTTAAGTACAACCATAACCAGGTTTTGTAAATGCATGTTTTTCTGGCCTTCTTTTGAATTAAGTCTGTGTAAATGTTTCTAAACAGAAATAATTCAACCTCATCAAAGCCAAATGCAAAGGCGATTAGAGTAATTGCTTTACAAAGCTTCTTACACGGCTGCTCAGGAAACATGGGCCGAGTGCATTCTCAAACAACAGAGTCCAGTCAGGAAAACCTCAGTCTCACCTTTGTATTGTTCAACCGTTTCAGCAGGTCGTGCATTGACATTTTTTCAGACATGAACGTTTAGTGTGGTGCTACCCTGATTTTCCCCTCACGTTTTTTTTTTATCTGACAGAACATGAGGGTCAGAATTCTTGGAGGCAAAACATTTTGCTCAAGGAGTGGAAGAATGGTGGTAGGAGAACTAAAAGACAACTTCCTTCTGGTGGATTTAGAGTCAGTGATTCATGGCAGCTATAGGTAAATACTGACCGATATGTCCACAGCTCCTCTCCTTTGTCCAACACTCCAGAGTGACCTGTCCTCATTGCACTCCGCAGTCTGACGTGGACGGACGCCCACCTGCACCGGCAGCTGGTCACTGTTTTGACAGGACCAGCCGTTGACCTGTTCGACAAGGAGTTCAGAATCCTTTTTGCTGCTTCAGTCCCGGCCTCTGAACCACTCAGAGCTGCCGAAACTAACGGAAACGAGCCTCTTCAGCTCAGATACTTCTCACATCTCAGGTCTCATGAACAGCTCAGAGTGGAGCCTGAGATTACCACCCCGTCTTCGCCACCCACAGACAGCGTCCTGGATTGGGATGCGATGGGTGTTGTTCAGGGGGAGTATTGCCAGCCTGCCAGTGCTCTCGAGCTACATGAGAAAGTTATGGCCAATGAAATGATTCCCCAGCACAGTTGCGATGACAACAGACCCAGACCCAGTATGGACAGATTTACTCACAGAGAGCAGCAGCTCGAGGAACAGAGGAGGTACCTGACATAGATGATTTTGACTATTTCATTGGTGTGCATAGGAAACATAACACACAGATAACGGCAACTCCTACCTTCCTTATTCTGTGAAAGTCCTTAAGTTTGATCAAAGAAACTATCTTGAATTTGACAAAATGCGGGCAAACATCTCACCATTGACAGCTGGTTTGACAGATAAATCAAAAACTTTCAAGGGAGTCATTTTCAAAGGCACATACACTAAAGCATAGCATGAGCTATTTTGCTTTTAATTTTTTAAGCACCTTGTTGATTGGAACTATATTATTTCCACAGCAACACAGAACACTTGTCCAGAAACCCACCAGCAACAGAGAGAGTGAAAAGGTAAGGTGAAAAACAAAATAACCTAAAATGTCATTTTATTCAAATGTCACAGCCAAATATAAGTCAAATGTCCCCTGCAGGCCAGTGCATTCCACTGCAAGGCAACTATCTACTGAGAGAAACAGAAATCTACAGGACATAACTAGAGCAAGGTTAAATGACAAAGCACCAGACCCAGTGCACTTGTCATGTTCAACTATGAAATGGCAACCCTCAAACTTAACACAAGGTATGAAGGAGGACAGAGAAAAAGAGGAAGAAAGCACCAAAGCCAATAACTCCCCAAATCACAGAGTAAGTCATACATCTGAGCTTTCAAATGATATGAGTTAAGTTTGAGCAGAAACCATGGGAGAAACTGAGGTGTATGGCTTTCCTTTGCTCAGAGGCCAATAATCTTGAGGATTCCACAACCCGACAGCTGCAGCTCCGTGAGTGACATCATGAAGAGGTTTCCACAGAGGACGTCAGGCCTCCTCAGGACGGAGCAGAACTCTACAATGTCAGAGCGGACCCAGTCCATGCTGGACCTGAGCAAGCAGAGCCTGGCTGAAGATCCCGGTGACAGATCGGTTCCAGTGCCAAGGTTTCAAGCCAGTGTGAGTCTCGCTGTGAAATTCTTCACAAACTTCACTCACTGAGTCGTAGAAGCAAATGAAAAACACACCTCATGTTGCAACTTGAGCAGCAAAACCAATAGTTCCAAACTTAAATGAGGGGCAAGCACAAGAAATAAAACAAAAAAGTACATTTTGAAAGGAGACAATTCATCCCTATGGTTACCTTCTTAAAGCAATTGCCATCACCTTAAACATCTGCACATTTATCATCCTTCTGTTGTCTCCGCAGCATGACCGCATGACGCCTGCTTTAGCCCTGATGAAGAAAAGAAACGACGAATTAAAATCTTCTCTCTTCAGAACTTCTCAAATCTTCGCACCCAAAGAAACGACGCACAGTTCGGATTATGTCCCTAAAACGGACTGGAGGAGGCTGCTGGCAAAGAGGGAAGGAGAATATGAGTGACAGGGAGGATGAGAATGTTACAGAGGAAGTGCAAGAGGGAATGTCTGCTGTGCCAAATTCCCACATCACTATCTCTAAAAAACCCTATTACATCACGCTTTACATAATCTTTGAACAATGTTGAAGTTTCTGTGTTCATGCAAACGAGTAGTTACAAAACTATTTTAAGACAATTGTCTGTGTGAAAGTATTTCGATTTGAAAACATTTGTAATAAAACAGTAATTAAGAGCAAATTCACATTTTTGTTTTGTGAAACCTTTTGAAATAAGTTTTTAAAAAGATGGTTGATGGCTTGGTGGAAAAAATATCTAATGAAGTCTTTGAGCTTTGTTGTTATAAATTAAACTTTTGTACTGGGCACAAATAAGCCTCCATCACCATGGAGAGAGAAAGCAGGTCTTTGACAAAAAAGATTACATATCATAAAGACGTAATTATTTTTGGATCATGGCTTTTGCAATTAAACACGTACTTTACTGATTTTAACAAGGTAGGAAAATTATCAAAGGGAATTATGAGAAAAGTTTAGTTTGAGTTCTTTTAGAAAGATATTTGTTCCCAAGATTAACCTGAACCAATTTAATTTTACCAGAAAACTGTATCTATCCTTTATAAATGTGGTTTAAAATAGAGACTAATTTAAAGATCCTTAAAGCATGGACCCAATTCATAAATCGTGTACCGTGATTTATCTGTTGTTTTATGCATTGTTTACTTTCTTTCTCTTCCGTGTGCAGTACAAACAGTAGAGTTAGAATTCAATGCTTTGTTGTTTTGGGTTTTTTTCTAACCACGAACCTGATGTGAGCACTCGTTTGTAATGTAATTTTTCCACGGCAGGTGGCAGTATGAGCCACTCACTCCCCTCCTCTGCTTCCATTCAACCAAAGAAGAAGAAATGCGGAAGCACATGGTGGCGACGCCAAATGTTTCCAACTCCGCCACATAATTTGCATTGGATGTTGTTTAAGTCGCTGTGTGTTAGGTTATAATCAAACTGCCATATTTCTTTCACGACCCGGCCTGTCAGCCTCACTGCCATAATGGTTCGAGCACAACGGTGAGTTTGCATTGATTTGTAATAATTTGGCCCATGCAGTCTACATTAAACAGAGATGAACGCAAACAAATAAAGCTTGATTTCAGTAACATAATATATTCAAAGGAATGTGTTTAATTGTTTAGAACTAAAAAAGTGCAGAGGCCAAAAAAGACGGAAAAATATGATGAAGATGACCCCGAAGCCTACGGGGACATGCCCGTCCCTGATAAGGTAACTAACTCACTGTTTTCTTTCTGACTGGATTTGGTTTAACCCACTTAAAAGTTACTGTTTCTAATTGTTTTGTTTTATAGGCAGAAACGGGTTTTAGTACAGACAGACAAATTGTTTTACATTGGTAACAAGAGCTCCTATGACCAAGAATTGCACTTAAAAACAAGGGGGAAAAAAGAACAGCTATTTAATGCTTTTAGAAGAGTAGTGAAGATGAAGCTTTTCTATTGTCTTTATTCTGTCGAGGTCCTTCTTCCATTGCATTCTTTAAATACACTTATGTTAATGTTAAAAGAAATATACTACTAATATTCGTCAGTGTCCTACTGACTTTGATCCCAGTCTGTATGGTGATGAGTGTGTGGTATAGACATATAAAATGTTAGTTTAATAGTTTGAGCTCTATTCTCCAACTCCAATAAATGTTCTTTCCACTCTTCCCTGAACTCTGTCTTGTCTTCACAGAAGTCGGCGGACTACACAAAAGACAAAATCGATAGGTTTCATGATGAGAAAATTGCTGTAAGTTCCCTCATTACTCTTGTTTGTGGTAAAGAAGTGTCGGGCCGTCTAATGTTTTCTTCTATGCGGCCACAGAGACTTCTCGCCCGCGGAGTTCAGGTGGAGAGCGACGAGGAGGAGCTGGACGATGAGGTACTGAGTTGTTTGCTTAGGTTTTACCTAAGATGATGACGGTTTCGGATCGTTTTCAAGTCCAACTGCTTCTGACAGGAGGAAGTGATGGCCCTCGACGATTCAGAATCCGAAGAGGAGGAGGAAGCAGAAGAGGATGAGGGGACAGATATGGAGAGTGATTTAGAGGGGAAAAAGGATGAATGTAAGAAAATTACTTTTTTTTTTTTTTCATTGAATGTTTTAGACATAAACTTTTCAGTTGAACACTGTGTCCTTGTTGTTAGATCTTCCCGATGAAATGGCGTGGGGCACGAAGAAGAAAATGTTCTACGACTCAGATTATGTGGCCACTAGTAAGTATCTCTCACCACCAAACAAATGTAATGTTTTCATCGACTATGCCCTGACATTTCATTACCTTGCTACAACAGAGGGGAAATCACAAGAAGAACTCGAAGCTGAGGAACAAGAGGAAGAAGAGGAGGCCAAAAATATCCAGAAACGTTTAGCTGAAAACCTGACTGAAGAGGACTATGATTTAAACCTTTTTCAGGTATTTTTAGGACATACAATGACCTCTGATGCATTTAACGATATGTTACCAATATTTTCTTATTATTCTCTGTCTTCTGTGTTATTTTACCAAAGGAATTTTCTGTAGAAGAGAAGGATGAAAGCAAAGGTGTTGAAAAACAGGAGAAGATCATTAAAGACCTGAAGCAGATGTCACGGAAGGAGAAAATGAAGCTGTTGAAAAAGGAATCCCCAGAGCTGCTTGAACTCATTCAGGACTTCAAGGCGAAGGCATGAAAGACACATGCACATGGATGTGTACACGCGAAATAACCAAGATCAGTTTTTAATGACTCCACACACACACAATGACCTGTTGCTGTTGTCCATCATTTGTGTTTGCATTATGGCTCCAGCTGGCTGAACTGAAGGACGAGCTGCAGCCCCTCGTGCAGATGGTCAACGATGGAAAAATCCCCCCAGGAAAGGTGACTTCAGCTAGCTCTATATTTCCAGCCCTCAGACACGTTGACATCTATTGATAACTGTATTTACAGGCCAACTGCTAAACTTTGGTCAATTGAGTGCTGGGAAAGAGAGGAAAAATAATATGAATGAATAAAAACCTCAATGTCCCAAAGAGCACTATTCCTGCCATTATTTGAAACGTAATGCTACACAATTCCACCCACAAAAATAAGGGCATTGATTAGAAGAAAAGGAGGAGCTTTGAAAATGATTAATTTTTCTGCTCTTTCCAAAGGGCGCCGATTATCTCAAGACCAAACAGCAACTTTATCTCAAGTAAGTCGCACTGCACTCCACAACTCGACAAAGTCATGTCCTGCCGGGTTTATTCAGCAATGAGGAATTCTTTTCTGCTGCAGTTACTGCACGAACATCAGCTTCTACTTGGTGCTGAAAGCGAAGCGAATCCCCGCTCACAACCACCCCGTGATCGAACGACTTCTGGCCTACAGAAACGTGAGCCCACACACTCATATCAGCGAAAAAGTGAGCCGTCCGGGATGTTTTTAGCTACAGCCGGACGGTCGGTTCTGTCAGTTTGGAGTAAATTCATGTAGTTCAAAGAAAGTGGGAAGAATTTTATCAGTGGACCTGCGCTGATGTGATTTAGAAAAAAGTTTGACATGGAAGTGATGAAACATGCTGCACCAAGCTGATTGTAATCGCCTTAACTTGGACAGAACTGTGTTTAGGTGACATTTGCTATAATATAGAAAAAACAGAATAAAAAGTAAGAGTATAATAGCATCAATTATAGATCAAGATCAGATATGTGCCCGTTTACTCATTCAGACCTCGTGCTGAACAAACGGCCCTCTTCATTCTGCATTTCCTTGCTGCAGCTCATCAATGAACTGGGTGCGGTGGACGCTCGCCTGGCCCCCGACCTACGCCGGCTGCTAGCAGGGGACGAGCTGGACAGACCCGCCAGCCGGGTGGCAAAGGGCAAGAAGAGCAAAGTCCCTGAGCAGAAGGTCACAGAGAGTTTCGTCCAACCTGTAAAACCTCACTCGAACCGGAGCTCCGGCAGACGTTTAACACTAAATCTGACTGGACGTTGTAGAGGGACGCTGGAGAGGCTTTGCCAGAGGACGACGAGGATTCGTACTCCGACCTGGACGAGGAAGCAGCCCTACGTTTCTACAGAGAAGTGGAGGAGCGGGTGAAATTAAAGAGGAAGAGCGGGAACTCGGCGGCTGAGGAGTAAGCACCATTAGTCTTGAGTTTACAGTCGTGATAAAATCAAATCTAATTATTTCCAACATCCAATGCAGGCTGCAGGAGGAGGAGGAGGAAGAGGAGCTGGATCCAGACAGCAAGAGAGGAATCACTTATCAGGTGTGTGTGCGGGGGGGTAAACTCCTCAAATACTAAAGCAAGAATTTCAGTTCCAAATTTGGGATTTTTAGCCCATTATTAGCCTTTAAATAAATAAAGTGTAGGTCCTCTTCATACAGCCCCAACCAAGGACTTTGGCTGGTGTCAAAGTAACAAAATCCTTCCACATGTCAATTTCACGCAGCGAATTTTACAAAGTCTCTGATGTACATGACCGGTTACAGTATTTTAGAGCAACTCAATGATGTCTATTAATCGTCTGCATTAACTTCAGTATTTCATTGGAAGAGATTTTCCACTTCTTCAAAAGAATTTAGCTGCAACCCTGTGTGTGTGTGAGTTCCTGCTGCTGTATTCTAACTGCATCTGACACCCCCACAGATGGCCAAGAACAAAGGGCTGACGCCAAAGAGGAGGAAGATTGACCGTAATCCCAGAGTCAAGCACAGAGAGAAGTTCAGAAAGGCCAAAGTCCGCAGAAAGGGCCAGGTTTGTGTTCCAGAAGAGTAGAAGTCTCCATTTAAAAAAAAAAAAAAAAAGGATCAGCTTCATTTGTTTGAAATATTTGGTGGTACGTCATGAGTATCGAAAATGTCCCCACCAGGTTCGAGAGGTTCGTCGAGAAGAGGTGAGATACAGCGGGGAGATGTCTGGTATCCGTGCTGGGGTCAAGAAGAGCACCAAGCTGAAGTGACCAGGAACCGGGTCACAGAAACAAACGCCACAAGGCTTCATCTGTGTTCTTAAAAGCTGTTTCATGTTTTTGAAATACTGAAAAATGGGAATAAACATCTTAAATGAGCAGACTTTAATCTTGTTCCTGTACAGTGACGATACGATCAGCTTTGAGTCCAATTTCAAGCAAACATAAACCTGACAACAGAAGGCATGAGATGCTTATGGCTAGTTCTAATTAAGCTCAAACTATCAAACTGATTGTATACAAGCTTGTCAGCAGAACAGGCAAGTGTGAAATTCAGCACTCAAGCCCAGGAGCAAATAAGAGCACAGAACAGAAAACCTCCAGCAGGCCGTTCCGGTTAGCCTACTGGTTGCATTATGAAGCTTTTGTGCGCGGCTGTCAGGTTGCTCACTATCCTCTCCTCTATCTCCACCTCGTTCTTTTCGTCCTCGTCGGTGAGGATCAGCTCGGCCTCAGTCTCGGGGGTCACCACGACCACATAACCCCGCCTGGAGTCCAGCACGTTGGCCACCACGGCCTGATGCCTGTAAGTATCCAGAGCCCGTCGGGCCTTTTTGATCAGGATGGTGGAGTCCGTCTCCAGCTTGAAGGAGATGACAAATGCCTGCGGTGCCCAGTCTTTAACCAGAGGAGAGAGTATCTTTGGTACCATCTTCATGCTGAGCTGAAATATAAAGGGGGGGGTTGGTCTTTAATGTGTGGTAATTTATGTTAAGCATTATAAGTATGGTCACATAAAGCCGGTTTAGAAAGTATGACACTGTAAGAAGATGTAAACAGCTACATTATTAAATATAATGCGCTGTCTTCTGAGCTTTTTGGGATGCAGACCTATCAGATTCCTTCACTCTGGATTCCTCTGTACAGACATAATCAGCCCCCCCTCTCCCCTCATTTTATTTTTTTACACATTTCCAATCAGTGATCAGCAACTTTCTTGGACATTTTTTTGTTTTTTTACTCACCTGAAGGGGCCCGTCTGAAGACTGGATTTTGTGTTCGGGCATATCTGATGCTGGTATGTAGAAATCCGACACAGCTGCCGCCAAGTAAAACATGGCCTTAGACCCTATGTGGAGAGCAAACATACAAGAGCAGGTTTCAACGAATGTCACACAGAGCCACATCTGGATCCCATAAACGGCTGGCGGCCTGTACCCAGTGAGCTGAGGGCCTGTGCCGCCACTTTGAGCAAATGCAGGTACTCCGACAGGGTGCTGAACTCGATGGGCAGAAGAAGTCTCTCCTCTTTCACCTCGTTATAGCGCCTCAGCACCTTGGCAATGTTCGGAAGCACCTGCTGGTCCACCACCACCTCGCCGCTGTTCGCAGGCGCTCCTTCTCCAGCCCTGAACTGCAGGGCGTCCAGCATGTTCACGCTCAAAAACATCCGCGTGTAAGGGTACAGAGAGCGGTGCCTGTGCAGGAAAATCACAGCGTAGCCCGAGTCTATGAAGTACTCTGCTGAGGAGGCTCCTCGTCTGCCACTGCTGAAGTTATCCAGGAAGCGAACGGTGCGGGACTCCAGGGGAACTTTGGTGCCTCCGGATGTGATGAGAACCACCCTGCGTCCGGCGTCTGCGTGAAGCCTGGCAAAGCTGACCATCTTCTCCTTCACCTCGTCCACATGGGAGGGAACAGCGAATTCTTCTGCCAGCTTCCCATCAATGGAGGATATTCTGGGTTCAGCCATCATCTGATGAGAGAGGGAACAGTATTAAGAGAGAGGGTTTATGACGGGGTCATTACTGGTGATCACCAGACTGAATGTTTCATGATGTGGGTTAGAGTGGAGCTACTTTTACACAACTGGAATTGAATTAATTTAGCAAAGGATTTTGAGTTGAAAATCAATACATTTCAGGGCAATTTCTGAGCACAGAAAAACAGAAACCAAGTATGCACAAATTATAGAATCAACCATCACTCGTTTAGGATGTTCACTTAGCTTTACTTAGTAAGTAAAAAGATTCATATATGACAAGAAACTATTTAATAGCTGACAATGGTGTTTAACTTCTTCTGATTAATGTAACAAAAGCAACTGATTCTACCTTCAGATATCTTATTTTTTTGTTAGATAATTAGAGTTAATATAAACAAATATTTATCTTTAAAACAGCATTATTCCATGTCGATGCGTTCTTTCAATACAGAAAAACAACACACAAAAGTGAGACAGCACCAGAGAACGTGACTTAAACAAGGACCTGAAAAATGGAGCAGTGTACTCAGTTTACGGTTCAATAGGGCGCTCTTCGGGTGACTTTATCAAGAGCAGAAAAGATTGCAGCTGCCTTCGGCTGTAAACATTGAGCTGCGGAGCCCCGGCTGGCGACTTGTCAAACAGGAAAAATAACTTAATGTTTCCCGTTGTCTGTCTGTAACTAAACAGGAACAACATCCTTACTAAATGAATGACACATTATACTTACAAATCTCCAAAATGCCCTTCTATAGCTACGGGATTGCAGTCAGGACTCTTTAACTTCTACACTTCCTGGAAGCTCAGAGCTGCTAGACTCTTTGGTTTCTTTAAAAACAGGACAACCCTTCACCGCCCCCAGGTGGCCACCGAGTGTACTGCAGTGTGAAAGAAGGCATCGCGCTCTGTGAAACGAAGAATGTATCTAACAATTCATAACTCGTCAGTATTAGTTAAAAACCGTTTGAGCTTGTTTGCTAAAGTGTATCAGAAAGAGTTCCCCTGAAAGACAAGTGCCAAAACATATTAATATTTTGTTGCCACCATGCACCGTGTTAAAGCTGTGCTTACAGTTAGAGGGGAAGGGGAAGAACCTATTGGAACATTAATTCATTAAGCCTTAGGCAAAAATGTAATTTGATTTAGTAAGACATTTCATTCCTGGCCTTGATTTTGCACCATCCGGCTGCCACCTAACAGCACCCATTAAACACAAAAACAGTTTTTGTAATATTTTCAAATGATTCCAATTTCAAGTCATCACTTAACTTTGATTTTACCACTTTGTGTAAAACCTGATTGAGTAATCACACAAAGTTGATTTTTCTTCAAGTGTTGAAACCACTGACATGAAGGATGATTTAACTTGGCAGGGTGTGACGTGTCTATAATTTCCAAGATTGCTTAATCTGGTCTACTTATTTTCACATTGCACAACATCTATAGACACCCAAACAGTACACTCGGAAGAATAACGATGCCAAATATCCCAGTTTTGTGTGACAGAGAAAAGAAAACTGTGGCACAGTCTTATTGTCATCACATGAAAAGAGTATGGGACATTCTAATCACATAGTAAATCTATAAAACTTCGCAAACTCTTAATCTTCCGCCAAATATATCAGAAACATTTCAGATGGTTGCAGGAATAATGATTGTGCAGCAAAAGTGGGGAACAACCCCATAACAGAAAGTAGCATGAAATGAGGTTAAGACTAAATCTACAAACAATGTAAAAAAACAACTTAAGGTATAACTAATGGACAGAGAAGGGGGTGAGCATGAATAAAGCCAAATAACAACAGAGTAAGGCAGCGAAAGAAAGAACCGGCTGAGTTTATTTTTTGAAGTGTTGCCTATTCCTGCATCAATCTCGATGAAGTCACCCTTAACAGAGTAGTCTGGCAATGGCCACAAAGAGGGAAAAAAACATTTTTGGCCACAGTATAATATATTGGGCCCAAGAAACTAAATGTGCACGCTTTTGTTTCTGAGCGCACACTCGATGAACACATATAGAGTCAGTGGAGCAGAGCAGCCTTCAGCCTGATTCAGCTGTGCTGTGGAGGGGTGTGCATGTTATGAGTGAAGGTCCCCTTCATACATCATTTGTTCCTTTTCAGTTATATACACACAAAATCTCAGGAATAAGAAAAATGTAACTAAACTGTGTGAGCTAAATTATTAAAGGCAAAAAAAAACAACTTATGGACAAGCTCTAGAAGCCCGGCTGCACCATTCCTAAATCATTCATGTATTTTCCAATATTCTGAATTTGCAGTGTGTGAACATACACTGGTTTCCACTGACAGCAAACGGTTGTGAAAATAATAAAATTCCAGTGAAAGGTTCGAATGAGCGCTCTGTTGTAGACGTTTTATTCCTCTGATTTACCGCTTTGATCTGTAATTAGTCGCAGCCTGTTTTTCCTTCTCTGAACACACATAATTCATAAACAGAAGATCTGAAACGCCAACAACACGGGTACAAATTTACCAAAACTTGCAAGTAATTTCTCTCTCCTGTAGTAAAATGTGCTTTTATTGTCTTTGTTTGATCACTCCCCAATAGATAAGAGTTGGTCAAAGCACTACTGCAGAGCCTACATTTTGAAATGTGACCTTTGTCACAGGAAACAAAAACAATATAAAAATCCAATTAAAAACTAATTCACTTTTCATCTACCAATGTTCTCTTAACATTGCACAGCCTCTCCTCCCTGGATATGTTTGTTCATTATTCTTTTGGAGCACACCCTCTTTGGCTAGAAAGGCTCAATCAAAAGACAACCATGCTAATCAAGTCCATTTTGATCTGTTTTCCCATTGCCCTATAGATCCCAATAATGGTTGACTTTCTATTTGGATTGTTTGATGTGTTTTTCCTAAATGGGTGCATTGCACATTTTAATTTGACATTGTTTAAATTTGACCACTATGATCCAAAACATTGAAGAACTTTTTAAGAATTTGTTTTAGAATGACAAACATTTTTATTCTAACAACACCGTTAGATTTATAACAAGAACAAAATGCTGTACAGTGTTTTTAACGCATAGGTATTCTATATAACCTTTATCAAATCTGATTCAAGCCTTAAACAGCATTTCATAGTTTTTTTCTATTGCTGTGCAGTTCTTGTGGACCACCGACGGGCGGCGCTGTTGCATCATTTAAAAACCACATCAACGTGGCTGCTCATCAAAGTTTGACTGCAGTGATTAAGCTAACTGCCTCCATTCATCTCAGGCCAGGACCTGGATCTCAGCAGTTTTAAAACACCACTCAGATTAGGTCTTTCTTTCTTGTTTGTTCTAAATCTGTTCGCACTAGTAATTTGAAACTGAATATCCACATTATTTTGGCTTTCATAAGCATGGCTGTTCAGACTAGAACTAAAAAGGCATAAGTTGACTGAGACAACCTAAAATTATATTTTCAATTGCATACACTTATTTCACACAACTTGCAAAGTTAGTTTTAACTGAAATAGTTTCAAACCACTGTTTTACTCATAGAAACCGTTCTTGGCAAATACTTTTTGTTTTCAGTGATCCACAATGATGAGTCATTTTAAAGTTGTAAAAAAAATCAATATCTGCAGTTATTTGAGTAGAAAGATTCATTAAAGATTTTAAAGCACAGAGAACTGACAACATTCATGAAAATCTAACTGAGGACACACAAATCATGCATTAGTAATACTTCTTTATGAGCTTAGAAAGTAACTTTAGTTACACCTCATGTTTTTGAGTAGATTTAAAAAATAATGGGACAATTTCAAAGTGAACAGAAATACATTTTAAAAGCAAAATGTGATGTATTTTCTCATCCAAGAATAAAAGAATGCTCAGATGTATTTTTTACCCCAATGTTTTTTAAACAGGAGCATTGTGCAGGGAACTCACAAACTGCCCTAAATGTAATTCAACAGATGATTAATTTGGGTAATTTCTTAAAAATGTTTTTAAACTGAGCAGTAATCTTGTCTATGGGGGTCCAAAGCAAAAATACTTCTAAAACAGAAACTTTAAATCTGAAAAATGCATTTACAATTCTTCTGAATTTGTAAAACCTTTACCTGCTAGTACTTAATATTCTTCTAGGCATCATGTGAGCCTTAAAAGGGTTAGATGATGAGTTTATTAATGTTTGTTAAATAACTGTATGGTAACACATTAATAATAGGAAGTTTGGAGTTTTCCCAATATTTAACAATGTGTGTTATCATTGCTCCATCTACTGTGATTTATTGGACCAAAACCCATTAATTACAGCTCATTAACAAGTATGCTCACTATAGATGAAATTACTTACCCGGGAGAGTGAATATCAGGTAAAGAGATTAATGAAAAAAACGAGAACAGGAAGTTGGATGTTGCACATCTTACCTGCTTTTACTACTGAGTATAAACTAAATTGCAAAGATTGTTGAAAAAATATTTTCTTCATATAAAGACTGATTAAGTTATTTGGCATAACCTGTAATCGTTTTGTAAAAGTGGTCTTATCAAAGATTTCTACATTTTCCCTTTTTTGTTTTTTAACATTCTTAATTGTATCTCAATTATTATTCTCATTTTTTTTATACCTCAGATATGCTTTGAGCGATATTCACTCACAATGACTTCTAAATAAAGCCCTTTTATCGATTAGTTTATTGATTTAGCCGCAGTCCTGTGTGGGTGCTATTTCCAGTGCGGGCTTCAGCGTTTAACCGCGCGCTAGTTTCTGTGGCGGCAGACATGGTATGACGGGGGGCGGGGTGGTGGTGGAGGGGGGACCTTCATGTGCATCGCCATATGTGAAAGTAGTTCCGGGCACTTAACCCAAACGGGGGAGAGTCCCGGATGTTGGCTCGGCAGCCGAAAGAAAGGCGAACGGGAGAAGGCGGAGAGGAGCTGAGGAGGGTCATCACGGCACCGCGGGCACACCGGCGAAGCTCTTTGCACAGGACAACAACGTCAAGAGCACAGGACACTCCTGGTGGGTGGGGGAGTGCGCTTTCCTGAGAAGAGGAGGTGGAAGGAACGGAAGACAGTTACTCTGAAACTAGCACGGGGATTACAGAGAGCCACCGTCACAGCAGCTTTCATCCAGAGTAAGTGAGCTACATGGGCATGGAAGTTGAACTAAGGCCCTCGAAATGGACGACTTTAACGGGGAAGTGAGCGGGACCGAAGTTCTGGGGGTTGAGCCCGGCGAACAGGCCCTGACGCACAGCTTTTCGCTCGCCGTGGCAGGGCATGCGGGGACATTTTCTTTCCTCTAACGTCCAGTCGGTGTTTCCCCCGTGGTCAGTGTTTGTACACTCCGGACGCGTTGCCGTAACTCTGCAAGTTGACAGCTCTCGCGTTAGCCTGCTAGCACCGCCGTGCAACCGGTGACAACTGACAGGGCAACTTTGACAGCTAGCTAGCCTGCCTCGGCAGCCATCTGACTTAATCTGAGCGTTGTCGGCGCTTTTTTAAGTGGTAGGTGTGCTTGTATTTTCGTCGTATTAAGGGGATTTAATGACCCATCCCAAACCTCCAACAGCTATCGTTAGCTAGCTCTCTGGTATGTGAGACGTTGTGTGTCCAGCATGAAGTGAGTGCGTGCGTGCACGAGTGAGTCCAGTGTCATTTGGTTTTCCTGTGTGCTGTGACGGTAGTATTTGACTCACAGCTGTTGCAATGTGTTTTATAGTCTGTCGTCTGTTGCTGGCGGATGATAGATACGTACACAATATGAGGACACCGTCCTGTAGGAACCGGTCAACTTTCATGACAGGGCGCAGGATTGTCATGTGGCAGGACAATCAACAAGTGCAAAACATGTTTCACATGAATTCCATGCGGCTGATCCTGAGACTGACTCCGATACAGTGTTGCACAAGGGCGCAGGCGTTGTTGCAGTTTGATATTGAATCTTGAATGGCTCCTGGGATTTTTTTTATTTTTCTAATTTTGCTCGGGTGTTTGATTAGTTGTTTTTCGATCACGTAGAGCAGTCAGTGGATTTTCCTACAGCTCTGGTATGTTCCTTCTGCCCTTGCTTTATCCTTACTGTCTTTATTAGAAAATGGATGGTTGCAGTCTTGATTTGACTGCTGTTTCTACAGGTTTTATCAGGGTTTTCACTGTAATTTCAGTTATAGTTTGACTATAAAGTCTACATAATGATCACATTCCCGATCACATTCCTTATGCCTAACTTAGTCGGGAGCATAAAAAGGTTAAATTTATTACTAAAATCAAACATCATAACCCCCCCTCTGCAACATCCAAATCCTGCCAGACTGTATGCTTCAGCTAACAAAATGCCCATAGCGTTAGTCAGCACCCACAATCAAAGGTCAGACCTGGTTTGCTTCTTAATCACCCATCCTTTAAATAGCAGGCCTACAGAGCTGTCTGGATCGGGGCTATTTGTACATGTAGCTGTAGAGGACACATGGTGTTTCAGTTATGAAGCTCCCTCATCCAGATAAGCAGAGGCAAAGGAGCTTCATTCAGCAAACCCTCGTAAATTGTTACGCGTGTTTGTCACTGGGTATTTATTTATCCTGACTGTTTCTGTTTTTTGTTCGGTTTCAAAAATGATACCTAAGAAATTTACAGAAAAGTGCTGCCTTATTGTTGTACTGAAGACTAAACTCAATTTCTACTTTTCCAAAGCTGAGGTACGTGATGCCATTCTTTAAATTGAGCTATTTCTGAAGAGTGTTGCACAAGCAGTGTCTTCTGGCAATTCACACAGCTGTTTGAAAACAAAAGTGGAATAATTGCTACAATAGAAGTTACATTCTGCTGGTCTTTGTTGACTCAAGAAATCCCTTGCAAAGATATGAATAATAATACACATATGAAATGAGTTCCTCAGACCTATATATATTTACATGTGTATGGTAAATATATATAGGTATATTTTTTTTCAATGCCTCTAGTCAACTGATGTATGCGGTATACAGTTAAGATTAAAGGGAACAAATTTAGACAAGGCAGATGAATGGGCTTGAATGGTATAAGGTCATATTATTCCTTTAAAAAAAAAAAAAATTAAAGAAAATTTGCAAAGCTGTCAATTGAGACTTTTTTTCTTAGCCTCTGACAAAATTCATCGGAAATATTTACCGCTAGCTTTACTTTTTATTCCTGCCTTTTTTCATTCCTTTTTTTTCTTTTTTAGCATCACGGTGTGTCAATGTAACAACATTTTTTTAAGCTCCAAGGTGAGCAGACTGTGAAAATTCTGTAACCTGCTGGTTTAAAAACCTTGCACCTACCTTCATGAGGTCCTTCGGTGGACTGTGTGTGTGTTTTTTTTTTTTTTTTTGAGTATCACAATCTTCTATACTTTCCTCAGAAAATGGGCTTTTTATTATTCCTCATAGATGGAGACTATAGTAGGAGTGGGGAAAAAGATTGACATGTCATAAGTGCATCACAGATAACGTCAGGTTGGGGATGATGATGTATAATAGATTAGTAATTTGGATGTGTGTCAAGGGTCAGAATGCTTGCACGGTAGAATGAATGTAGAATAGTTTCTACCGTCTGAATACAGACTCCTCATTTGGAATTCAGCATGTGGCCCTGTGCCCAGCCAGGCTCACTGAGAGGGGTTTTTAATTTCTCCCCTTGTAGAAGTGATTATTCAAATGGCCGTCCGTGAGGTGTGGTTATCAGAGTTCTGGTGCTGCTTTAGCCGGCGGCAACAGGAACGCCCATCAGAGCCCCGTTGCCACTTCTGCCCTGTGAATTTTTGGAAATCACCCAACAGGTATTCTCTGTTGCAGCCTCTGTTAGACCCTCCCATGGTGCTCCTCCGAGGCTGCAGACTCATTGTTTTATGCTACTGGAGGATGGGAGTTCACTCATTACGGATTGTGATGCTGATGACGTATATCTGGTTCTCAATCCAAAATTCTAATTTCTGTAAAATCAGAATTTGTAATGGGTTAGATTAAAAAAGAACAACTTTATAGCAAGATCTTACTTATTGGTTCAACAGCTACCTACTCTGTGTGGTGTCTGTCTTGTCATAGAATACGGCTCAGACCACAAAACCAGGCTGTTTTATTAAAACTTTCTCTCTGGACTCTCCTTTATATATAGTGTGAAGTTTTCTCTCATGCAAGCTGTGTTGGAGAAAATGCACTCGCTCAGTCTTCATTAGCAACGCTGTGCATCACTTGAATGCAGATGAGCTATGAAGCCAATTCATCTGCTGGAAATGCCTCCCCGATTCCAATTTGAATCTTGTTTGCAGTCATATTGTGTGAGCCCACTTCTCCATGTTAAAGAAGTGTCTTTATGTGAGAGATCAGAGGGGGATAATTGCACTTAAGTGAACCTCATTTAGCACTGGCCAGAGCAATTACTGTAACTGCGGTTCTTAGCATTTTTTTGGGGTGGGGGGGTGGGGTGTTGGAGCAGCTGTCATTGAGTCTCTGTAGCTGAGATATCAAATGGTGAATTGCACGGCATTGGCATGGCATCATGGGAATGACATATCCTTGGATGGGTTTTAATTAGTTTTTCTCAGCTCCGTATTTCATCTGAAGAAAAGCGTAATTAAAGATGACAATTAGAAATGCATTATTTTAGTAATGATCGAAAATAAATGATTCTCAAGGTGCTCTTAGGTGGAAAAAGCAGAAATGTTTCCTCGGGCAAAACCCCAGAGCTTGGGGGAGATGTTTTATTGTTAATGTTATTCAGGAGCCAAATTCTGAGTTTCGCTCAGCTGGGTGCTTTAATCTATTTTTGCTGTAAATTAATGAATTTTTAAAGAGGCCCTCGCTGGATACGGGTGAATGTGGGAATGCAGCACTGGTTCAGTTTCAAACGCGCCTCTACACCACGGTTAGCCCACCCCTCTACCGCCAAACCTCCTCACGGGATGCAGAGAGTGAATTTACTGAAGCAGTAGACTTTCATTTCTTATTCATCCAGCAGTAGACTGTCTACTTATCCTCACCTGACCTTCTCCTTGTGTATTGAATTGGAATTTGTCAGTGAATTAGTCCTATATGCTAAATTTCATGTACCGACATGGATTTGGATGTAGACATGAATAAGATAAGTTTGTGATATATAATTCAGCTTCTTGCCTAAGGTGTTTTTTTGTCTGAAAGTGTTCATCTGTTCTGTCCCCTCTCTATCTGACTGGCCAGGAATCATCTCACGGCAGGGGAACTACAGTAACAACCCACACCAATGCTTGCCTGGCAAAGTTTAGTAAAACTGGGAGTAGATGGTGTCGTGGGGGAGACGGTGGCTCCTCTGCTGAAGTACATAGTGGTTTTTGTGACTCATGTCAGGCTTGCGATAGCACAAAGACTCCTAACTTAGTAGCTGTTGTATCAGTATTGTTTCATCACATCTTTGCATTCAGTACAAGTTTTGGAATCTGGGGAAGTGCCCAAACACAGGTGTTTATGAAAATCGAGGTGGTTGTGATGCATTAGACATGAAACTAAGAAAACGCGCCTTTTTCTTTTGCCTGGAGATCAGTTTCATTGGAAGGCAGTCACATTGGTGATTTAAGCCAGAATGTGACCAAAGATTGACTGAAGAACGACAAAGAATGACTTCAGTGTATGCATTCAGTTTCAGTTTAGATTTTTATCACTTTGCTGCCAATAAATGCCTTTAAAGGGTTTATAAATCCATCATCTCACAGTTTGTCCCCAGGGCTTTAATAGATCCACAGGATCAGGGTTTTCATGTTCTCATCCTTTGAAGTCCTCGGTGATGTGTCTATAGAGGAGAGCTTGCTCACACAACACGGCTTCATCGTAGCATTTGGCTTGCATTTGAATCATTGCAGTCACTGCTCTGTCTGGTGTGAGATTCACGTTTTGCTAAATATAATTTACTCTATACAAACACGCCTAGTTTATACTCTGCTAGGTTATAGATTCATAACTATTTTTTTTCTGTACTTTTCAAACAGCAAAACTGCACCAGAAAGTAGGACAACCACATCTTAAAATTAGGTGCAGGTATCCACCATAATATTTTATAGGTTTAACAATAACACAAACCAGTTTGAAGAACAATGTTTCTATTTCTGCTCTAATGCTGTGAGAAAAGCAGGACTTTTAGGCGAGTGGTGGTGAATTTAAACATGATATCTGTATGTGTCAGACTAATAAATCATTAGATGGCTGAACTTCAGCAAGTCACCTGTCAGACTAGGAGCTGCAGCTAAGCTGTGTATTGAGCAGTTGACAGACCTCCATATAAAAGGGTCTTTTTCTATCCCATTATCATTTATTTTTAGTATTGAAGTTCATTCAGATAATACAATAATAATAAGATCAAATAAGATATTTTTTGGCATTTGGTCCTCCTAATGCAATAAACCTTCCACAGTGAAGATGTGTCTGTTGTTATGTAATTGATGTATTCACTTGACTGTGAAAAAATGCTGGATTAAAGTCTGATCCACCGGCCACCAGTTGAGCCGAAAATCAGCTAATTCCATGACTGAGCCGTTGGTGCATGGATGCTTCCAATATACTGACCCCTGATTTATAAAGATGGAAAGCTCGTCGCTTTAGCTCCAAATCTGCAGCCAAGAAATGCTATGCAAAGGGTTAGAGTCCTATTTGGGAGGGACTTGAATCCAATTACTACAAATAGTTGGTGAAGTTGCATTTAGGAGCTTTTCCGTAAATGATGAAGCAACATAAATATTTGTGAAGAATGTGTGCAATGTAAGTTACAAATCTGTTTATGGGCAGAGGTTCACTGGCTTACTACTCTGTTTTGACACTGTGCAGTGGACAAAAAGTGGCACCTTTCTCAATACATCTTCAGTCCCTGAGGAGAAATTCAGGAATGGTGGGGTTTTTTTTCTCCTTCGTAACACTGAGCAGCCGTCATTATATGTAGTTTACCGCTACACTTATGAAGTTTCAGCAAATTATTGAATTAGTTTGGAAAGCTGTGTAAAACATCGTCATTTGTAAAGCCTCTTCATTGGCGTTGTGATTTCACACTATATTAATGTGGGCCGGTCCAGAAATAGCTTCATGTAGAAGTTGGAGACTGTGTGTGATGTGGTGTGTGAGGCTCATGATCCGTAGTAGCAACTGCCAAGTTCAGCAGATGTGTTGTTATTGGGGAAGGAGTCGTGGTGGATCCAATAATTTAACGCTGTCTTTTGCTCTACCCTCTGGCAGCGCCTCGTTATTCTTTGCACACTCAGCAGTAGTGCACGTCAAATCCTCCCTCTGCTGTTGTCATTTGTCATTTGTTTTTCTTTTGCTGTGTGAAACCTGATGGATTAGCCTTAGATTGTAGTACTTGGAGTCTTCATCTGTGATTCAGAAAACCCCTAACAGAAGCCAAGGATTCTCTCTCCAGAGTTGGAGCAAATGTTGATATATGTGGACTTGGAAACTCGCACGAGATGACTCGCTTCTGCCCCATCAATCCTACTCCATCCATCTTTCCCACTATCACAGGTTGTTTTTGTTTATATTTCATTTAGTTTCTTCATCTATTTTTCTCTGTCTCTCTGCGCCATCCGCTCCTGTGCTCTTCACTTAGCAAAAAACACGTCTGTAGAGAATTCAGAAGAATGCATCTTGTTACTCAGATGAGTCATACTTCCTCTGGCCTGCATGCCTCTCCCTCAGGGTGGATGAATGAGAGGGTGGAGAGGTTAGCTGGGGGAGGGGCTAACTCACTTAAGCCACAAGGTCTGTCTGTGCCATTGCCCAGTGTAGTTAGGAGAGTATCAATATGTCCGTAAAGGGCCTAAGATGAGAGTTCTAGCGCTTTATCGAAGACGTGTTTGTCCCTAGGTGACCGTTTGACTGGCGGCTGACCAGTCACTGCCTTGACAAAATAACTGTTTGGAAATCTGAGTCTCAGCTCTGACCCCTCAAGCCAACCCCGCTGCCAAGGTGTCGTGGCCCTGGGAGGAAGGTTTGGGGCCTCGGCTCTAGAGAGAGACCCAACTCTGCATCTGGAGTCTGAGAAATGTCTCTGCCTTACTGGGGAAAATGTATTTCATGGAATATAAAGTGGCTTTCTCCAGCCGTTTCAAGGCTTTCATTTTTCTCAGCAGGCCTTGCTGTAGTTCCATTTTCTTTTTGTGCATTTTTTATATTGATTTTAATGTGTAAATGTTACGTTTTCATTTTTTCTATTTTGTGAACGGCTATGTTCACTTTGATTTGATTACATTTTACCACAAAATTTTGCGTTGGAAGTTCACCTTGAGCACTGTAGAAAACTTCTGAAATGGGATTATAATACCATCAGCCCTCTTCCTGCTCTAGGTCTGTCTCTCCCATACCTGCTTGTCTTGGTCTCCTGCCAAAACTTCTGACTCACAGGAGACTGAGTGACCTACTTTCTTTTGTCTTCTAGGAGCGCCAAAATGTCTTTTTTATTAGCAAGACAGTGCATTGGGTAAACATAAGTCAATTAAAATGCACTCAAAGCACCCATTTTTGGATTCAACCACCTAAAGGCTGTGTCAGCATGGCAGCCACCTCAGATAATTTGCTTTTATTATCACAAGCAAAGAAAATACGTAGTAAACAGTTTAGTTTTGATATTTCATTAAAAGCAAACTGCATTTAAGGCCACAGTGGTTTTTCATCAAGCCAATTAAAAATATAACTCATTTTAGAGCAGTTGCAATCTTACCGTATCTGTTTTATTCATTTGTTTTTTCTATTTATACCTTCTAGGTTCATCCAGGTTGCCAGAGAGTATGGTTTCAACATGCAGAAGAGGCATTTGCATCATTTAAAGCTGCCTGAAAGTTAGTTTATTTGGATAATGATAGAATTTTGGCTGTGCATTAATGGGAAAGCTTACTTTTTATACATTAGGTGGATAAGGATGGACAGTAAAGATGGAGCAGAAAAGCAGTTTCAGAAATGCCTGGTTTACAGTTGTCTACCTCCTAAAAGAAAGCAGGGATGCGATCAAAGGCCAAAAGATCACTGAAATGTTTTGAGCTGGTTTCTGATTGGGAAGAAATGCAGCAGATGGAATTTATGCTGCACTTTAATCGCTAATTGCCGTTTTTTCGTCATGTTGTCTCTCATTGATGTTGAAACAAGCTGTGCTGTTGAATGTGTTGTATTGGCTGCTCTTTTGCCTTCTACAAGGCTTGGCTTCTTTGATATGTCAGTTTTGTTTTAGTCTGCCACTTCGTCTTGACATGATTGGCCCCGCTCGCGCCAGCCTCCTGGAAACCCCCCAGCATGCCCGCCCCAGGGTGTGTGTTTGCTCATTTATTCAGCTTCCTTTTAAAAGACTGTCATGCCTCGACTTCCCTTCCAGTTTCCCTCCTTTTATTAAGATGCAGGAGGCAGAGCAGCTTTTGGTCTGAAAGGCTGGGGAGTTACTGGTGGGGGGTTTGGAAGGGACTGTGAGCATGAGACATTAATGACTTAATGTGTGCTGTATGGACCCCGCCACACTCCAGCTAAGTCCTGCAGGCAGCTCACCGCGCTGATTTCTGCCTTTTTTTTTTCTGTCTGAGTGGACTCACAGACAAAATGATGCTCTGACAAAAGTGAGAATAATTGGAGGGGAACACATTAGCAGTCTTTGGTTAATGCTGATTGCTGCTTGGGTTTTATGCCAGATAATCCTCATTAAGTAATCCGAAATTACTTCTTTTTCAAAACTCCTCTTTATCTCCTCTTTTCCCCATTTTATTTCTTCCATTTCTTTCTTGTCTTGACTCCAGCTCTGGAATTTAGATTTTGTTTTATCAAACCTTCTGCTTTTGGTGAAATCTTCCAGGTGCCATTCTAAGCCAAAACTTGGAATTTCTCAGTCTAGCAACAAACCACCGCTGCAGCCTGTTTCCTTTATTATTCAGCCACAAAAGCATGTCTTTGTAATTTCCTAATTGGCCAAATCTTACACGTGAACCAGGAGGGAGAGCTGTACCGATGTTGGTTTTCTTTTTGTGTTGCTGGCTTGAGGACAAAATATGTCAGACAAGAAATTATTGTAGAATCACACATTGCTTTCCACAGAGGGACACATACACTTTTTAATCACCAAAAACCTATTTGTAGTTCAGTGATGAATTCTTTTTGAGACATGCAATTCAGTGTCGCAGCTAGAATTAGCCTCTACAATGAATTTTGATTAAGATGAATGCATTTCACTTGCAAGTCTGAGAGGTCGCCCAGTTCAGCACAGTGAACAATGAGTAGGTTATGACGTGTGTTTTGCACGTTTTGTTTTTTTATCCAACTCGTGTAGGGCTGCAATTATCATCAACAATTTTGTTAATTGATTAATGTGTTGATTGTTTCCTCAAATTTGACAAAAGGAGAGGGGAAAAATGTATTTCTGACACGCACTGTGCTGTTTTATGGAGAACCGTAGTAAACCAAAAAATACAAAAATTGTAACCTTGTTTTGGGGGTAGATAATTGCACCATCAAAATATTAACTATGTTAAAATAGGCAAAACGTTTATCCAACATATTGTATATTCAGTGTACATCAGTGTAAAGTCCAAGTTTCTTATTGATATGTGTTAATGTAATTTTTATTGTTTTTAACTGTAAGTGTTTATTTAAGCGGAGGAACAACATTGTGCAGGCTGAGGCTGCTGGAATGCCTGAGCAGAGAGTGGTTGTTGCTGTGAAAACACACGTCGTGCAGCTGATGTGAAGCCAGCGCCATGTGAATAGGGTTTGTGCATTTTAAGTAAAGAATACTTAATACGAAATAGTATCGAAATCATTGGAAGAGCAAATTATGTCTGTGTAACAGCAAACTGTTTTACACAGAAAATGTTTTGTTGTGGGCTTTGCTCCAAGTTGAGAGTGCTCAGTCATGTTAGGCATGTTGGGTGCACCAGCTGTTTTGTTTGTCTTCTTTAAAAAATGTTTTTTTCTCTTCTTGGCGACAGCTACTCTTTCTCCAACGTGCCAATCAGCTTATACCCCGATTTGCTGATGACACTAAGCACACCAGGTCATTCACTCCAGACTAGTTTATTGAACTGATTGTGACTTTTTTTTTTTAAAGCAACAGTTTCAAGCAGCGGTGGCTTCAGTTTTCAACATTAGTCATATCAGTTGGGTCAAGGGGAGACTAAGTACCGGTACAACGTTTTTAATAAATTATATTAATTTCCATCACATTATCTATGATACAATTTATCTTTAATCTTTGTTTTGCTCAAATGATTTGGTGCGAAGACACGTTTATTGAATTTAACAGGTTTCAAACAACACCACTCTATCCCACCGATTTGAAAAACTTGTAGAAAATTGGTTTAGCTAATCTGGTTAAGTTATCACAAATATCTCCTATCCCAGAAGAAGTTGCAAATATATGTCTGTTGCTTCATAATTACTTCGGTTAATTTATATTGACATGTTGTCCAATCACAGCGAATGTCATCAGCCTGTGATTTCTTAATGGCCCTCTATTTTGAAAAAAGTATCAAATCTGAATTAGTCACTTGTACCCTCTCAACAAACATTTGAATTAATTGTGTACAGAAATACACACGTTCCTCAATAAGAAAGTGGATATGAAAGTATAAAGAGAGAAAATCATTTTTAAACTTCCTTGTTTTTATTTCTCCTTATTTTATTTATCTGCCCGGTAAGTCATCATATTATTATGAGTCAGAGGCGGCTCTGTACAGTGAAAGGTTCTCCTTGTGATGCCTCGTCATGCAGTGCATTTGTCTCAGTCTGCAGAGCTGGATTGATTCTGTTGGTTTGTTGACTTATGTCTGTGTTAAACAAATATTTTTTCTGCACTGTCCTTAATTTTTGTCAGGCTCTGAGTTATTTAGTTAAAGCTGGCTCATCTCAGTGGTCAGTGGGGAGCAGCAAAGGTCAGAGAGGACTCTACCCCTCTGTTTCACTGTGACTCATGTTGCATGGCGCATGATGCGCCGCTTTCCCCGAGTGAGTCATCTCGTAGAAAAGTGCCAAATTTGTAGAGCATCAAAAATTAAACTTGAGCGTTCTTTTTATTGCATTTTGGTGGCATATTTAGCAAACAATATGACATTTACTCAATCATTACTGTTACATATACAGCGCAGCCATGCTCTGGTTACAGTCCATCAACATCTGGACGTGTCCCAGGTTGGACTGATAGTCATTTGCTTTTCTGGTGTGATTTTATTAATTTATGAATTTATTTTTAATGCTTGTTAAGATGTTGGTTTGACCCAAGTCTAAACAGACCACCACACTTCCAAACGATGGTGGCGGTAAAGCTCTTTGTGTGGATTTGTTCAGCCAAATTCCAAATAAAGCTGCCTTGATCATCATAGCTGTATTCAGATGTGTGTACAACCATTTTTGACGGACCCATTTTACACAATGCAATGTTTTTCACAAAACGAAAATGCAAAAAAATTTACATTATAGAAAGATAATACCATGCTTTTTTCATTAATTTCATTTCATGATACCTCTTCCCCTGATGCTTCATTTAGATACCAGTATTAGTGATTAGAACCTCCAGCCCCATGTCCACACTCACTGTAAACAAAATGGATCCAGGCCTACAAGCTACAATATTATTTTTTTTGTAAATGCTTCACTGCTGGTGTGCTGTGTAGTTCCCTTTGTCATTATGGCACCAGTATTGTACAACACACCTTATCCTTAAATCATAGAAGTCCTTTAAAGGTAAACAAAGCATCTCTGCCTGAGATTTCTTTTACCGTGATACGGCTCAGTCTGGGATCCTGTCACTGCTGTCTTAGAAACTGACTGATGAATAGCAGACAGCAGCTTCTGAGACCTTGACACTAGCATATGAAAGATACCCAGTGGTCTTAGGTGTGTGATCACTCAGCAGCAATGGAGACTGATTACACACAATTGATGGCCTCATCTGTTCTAGTCCAGCAGCCCTGATTGGTAATGTAAAGGATGGGAAAAATATGTATGTGTGGGCATATATATATATATATGAATGTAATGTATAAAATGTATGTTATTTCTGGCCTTTAAATAGTGTGAATGTGTTTGTTGTCTTTGTTGTAGGCCCAAAGTAGAGCTCCTTCTGTCAGATGAGTGAAGCTCTGCAGAGGCAGCCACTGGGATTTCTGTTTCATCTCTTCTCATACTGCTCTGGAGCAGACATGCAAATCCGCTGTAATGAGCGCACCCTGCGTGGTGGGGGCTTCAGGAAAGGGGGATGAACTTACAAATTTAAACTGGAGAAAGGGGAAGGTGGATGAAAAAGGTAGCGAGACGCAGACAGCTTTGGCAGATAGAGGAGCATGCGATTTTAAGAGGTTTAGTGGGGAGGGCTGTGTCATGAGCAGCAGAAGTGACAGAAAGTCTCCCCTCTCAAAGCCAACATTCATTGGCTGGCTGTGGTGGGTTTCTTCCCCTCGCTGTTGCAACGCAGAGGTAAAGATGCAAATGGTGCCACGTTAATTAGCCTTATCTTTTACAGCACCAAAATGTGGTGTTGGGGTGGGAATACAACTGCCTAATTATCCTCTCTATTAGAAAATGGGACCAGGCTGTTGGGTGGATTCTGCTGGAAGCAATGCACCCTAAAATGCTTGTTCTCGATGTGGGTGTTATACCGCTGACTGCAAACATGCCAACATGTTATCTCAGAAGGACAGTGAACAGTCACAGCAGTTTGTCAAAGCAATCGTGAAATCCTTTAACCATTTACAAAGTGCAGTCCTACTCCTGACTTTTTCATATGGATGAGTCTGCTGCCGTTGAGTGATGTGTATCAGGAATCTTTCATACGCCATACTTGCAGAGGTGTGTGAAGTCTGTTAAAACCTCATTAGTCTGTGCTGGGCTGCTGGGATGTAATTTGATTCGCTCATAAAGATTTAAATCCCAAGCCAGTGTTGGGATACTTTGGCATGTCTCCATCCAATAATGTAAAACATGCAAGACTTGATGACCTCTGCAGATCCGTCAGAGGTTAAGCGACTCTTCCCGTGAGCTGAGATCTACAACACGTCCCGGGCTCTTTACTTTTCTCTGTCTTTTCCTGGGGCATAATTATTCAATTCACAGAGATCCAGAGTCAATTGTTGTTAGATCCAGAGGTCAGAAACCAAGCAAGCAAATACTGTGTTTTTAAAAAAAAATCTCATATATTATGTTTGAAAATCAGCTTTTTTCTGTCTGAGTGAAACATGTTTAAAGACGATTGCTGCTAAAAAAGCTGCACTGTTATTTGGGCATTTGCTGCTGGGACATTAGACCTGAAGTTCTAAAGACACTCGGGTTTACATTCAGTTGATTTGAGCTTTAGTAACTGCTCAGCTTATTCTTTTAACAATACCACCATCCTTTTTCCAGTAATCCAGTTTTTAAATTACTGAAATGCATTTTTTTTTTCTTTCGGTCAGAAGATGTTGCAGCTCTGTAAAGAAAAGAATTTTATTAGAACGGAGCAGCTGTATGAAAATGCCTCAGAAGCTTTTTCAATTGGTCGTCAGAGAAAAGAAAAATAGCAACTTTATTGACAGCTCAGCTGTGTTAATATACAGCATTACTGTTTTACAAAGGGACGCAAAGAGATAGAACTGTGCAGCATATATTGAGGGCCTTAGTGCCAACAATTTAGGGCAGACTAACATGTTTATGAAGATTTGAAAAGTGTAGTGTGAATGTGGCCACACAATAAATCAGACACATTAACTGTTTTTCTGCTTTCCAACTGTTTTATGTCATTGCTGTGTTTGGTTCACCTGCCCACCCTTTTGAATCATTAGAATGAATTATTTATGAGATGGTTGTAGAGTTAGGCTTTTCTTTGTCTCGTAAGCAATTACTCTGCGTTTAAGCTCAGTTGAACTGAATTGATTACGGAAAAATTACACCTCCATTGAAGAGGCCCTCAAAGGGTCTGTTGGACTCAAACATGATAAATAGTTGGTCAGTTTTTGTTCTCAGATGTCTGGTGTGGACTCGTCGGGGGGAATGTCGTGCTAGTGCTGAAAGAAGTCAGCTGCCCACACAGATTTTTCACCTTCCTCCTCTAAAAAGAGAGTTCCCCAGCCAGTTTCACAGCGGTACAGCAGTGGTATCTCCTTCTGCCGTGGCCCCCTGTCTGACAGCACCCTGACCGACTGCTTCTTCACACTGAAGGGAATTCATGTGTTCCCTCTGAGTCTCAGCTGCTGGAGGGAGCACTGGGTGGGGGCGTCTTTGGAGCTCATCGGGGTGTCTGAAGTGGACACAGGCTTTGTTTATCGCTGACTGATATGAGGATGAGTGCTCATTTAGAACTGAAGTGTGGGCCTCGTGATTTTAAGGTTTGATTGCAAATGAATTGATGAATTCACTCAGATACTTGTTTGTTAATGTTTGGGCGGATCGGATGTTAGACTCTGATTCTGAAGTTCAGTTTTGTTTTCTGCTGCGATGGGCATCAGTTGTTTATTTATCTTATAATCAGATAAGATGGGGACATTTCAGAGTTAGATGGCCTTGATCTACTAATGTTATGTGTATCTTTTAATTTTAGACTAAGGAAAGCTGTTCTACACACCATCTTGGCTTTTTTAGATTGTGTTTATAGATTTTTTTTTTTATGCCTGTTTCAGGACAATAGTCTTAGTCTTCGTTTTTACAATCACTGCAACAGCAATCTTTAGTTTTTTTTGCATACTGTGAGACAGGTTGCTTTATGATTATTGCATTGCCCAGTTCTAAAAATAGATCCAATTGAAACATCAACTTGATTTTAGTAACTTTGAGGCTTTATTTTTTATTTTCTGTTGTATCAGATTGCCATCATATGCATGCACTAAGTAGGAAATCTTTTTTATTTGCCATAATGTTTTTATACAAAGGCCACATAGGCAGATTGCCAATACATTGGAGTATCAGACAAATCTTGTCTTGTTAGTATGGTAGTTTCAGCCAAAAACGCCTAGCCTGCCTCTCATGTTTGCTGTTTATTAAGTTAAATTAGCTGGTTTTGTTATGAGCTATTGTGACAGTCATAAATCAGTAAGCTCACTGTGATGATTCTGTTCCTTTGCCAGTAGGTATTTAGACTGCATGGCTTAAACCAACAGTGATTGCTGCTACCTTTTCCCCGTCATCCACACCCATATAAATACCAACATTGTATCCAGGGAACCAAATTGATTGAAATTGTCTGGAACGGAGCATTGAGAGGAGAACAGGTATAGACACTGATGGGTCGTCTGAGTCACATGAAAACAAAATTCTGCTAATTTGTTTCTCGTTACGGTGGAGACAGTCTCAGTTTCATCTGTTACTCTAAATCTCTGTCCTTGTCAGCTGTAAATGAAAACCAAACTTCTCCCAAATTATCATGGAAGTCATCTGGAGAATGCCCAAGGAATTTATTAAGCTATATACACACAAAGACTTCCTAGTTACGCAAGATGCCATCAGTAGAATCATCGTCTTATTGGACCCCTTGCTCACTGTATTTTACTGCACTCTTTAATTTGTTTCAGTCAGAAACACTGGTTGAAGGTATAGTTTGGATTATGTAGACACTTGTGTCTTCTACACAGCACAGACTGACTCAATATATTGTGTTGGTATATGTGGTTATAAAGAGGAATTCTAGGTTTTACAGGTCAAAAACCTAAACTTCCTCTTTGAGTCTGGCTTCTAAGTATCAGTGTTGTTAACAATAGGCTGAAAAAAGTCTGAAGCCACTGAGTTGTAACTTTTAGTCCCGCTAATATGTTGTGCTATTGTGCAATTTCCAGTGGAGTGTGCATTACTACTAAAGAAGAAAGGCATTGATCTATGGCCACCTCTCAGCCAAGATGTAAAAGGTTTGCCCTTATATAAAGCCTCTTAATCAGTGCTCGAAATGTCTTATTGTTTTTCTCATGGCCTCGCTCATACACACACCCTCACACCAGCTGCGGTGGAGGAGGCACTGGCCACCGTCAGTGGCCAAATCTCATCTTTTAAACTCAGGCTTTGAGTCGTGTTCTTGCTAAGTTTATACGGACTCAGGTTGGCTCATTGTCAATCCACCAAGAGTACAAAACCTCTGATAGACATTATTCAAAGCCATTGTTAGCCTATTCTTTGTGTCATTTTATGGACAGACTTTACTGTTGAACATACATGTAGTTCAGAGGAATATTTCGGCCTCGTGACGTGACTTAATTAAACAATTAAGCCCATCAGGACACTAATTTCTGTCTTTGTTTCATAGGTGTGTGTGTGTGTGTCTGTGTCTAAGTGTGTGTGCGTGTGTGTGTTTGTGTGTGTGTGCATGCATGCATCTTTAGTGAGTTAAATGGCACAAAAATAGTTGATATCAGCCTTCGTTCATAACAATGATGAGTGAGGGCGGCAGGTTATTTACCTGCATCCAGTCAATGAGCAGCCTCCTCACACCCCCTTTCAGTGCTCTGAGCAAAGGTCAAAGGCTTTAAACTGGCAGTTAATTTTTTAGAATGAAAGGTCCTTTATATTTTCCCCTTTAAACTACAGTTTCATTTCAGATGAGGATAAAACTTGACTGCATACAAAAGGAAAAATGAACTCAATTCCTCTTGAAATTAGACTTACGCATTTTTAAGGAAAACGTTTTGCACAGTAATGCTACGGCTGACAGCCTAACTTTTCTCGGGGGAAAGATGCCAACTCAACCGTAACCTTTAAACAGACCTTGTAAAGCAATACAACAATCCACATGCATTAAGGATGGGCGGAGAGGAGTACTAAAGAAGCTAAAGGGCGACAACCAGCAGCCTTTTAAATAGTAGGCATGGCTGCTATTCATATATATATATGACGAGGTTAAAAAAAAGTAAAAAATTAGTTGTTAAAAAAGAAATCACTCTTTAAAAGAGACAGTTGTCAACAGATCAATTCATATCAGTCTGTGTGGTTTTTCTTCTCAACAACATTTCTAAAAAGTATAGTAATGAACTAAAAACGCCAAGTACTACGACGTGATTCTTTTCACACTTTTACAGAATTAAAAACTGAACTTAAACGGTGCTTCTTGGAATTGTGTTGCTCGGTTTGTCGCACTGGTGGTGGAAAAAGTCCTTTGGAAAAGTTTCTACATTTGTCTTTTTAGTTCGGCATCTTTATATCTGCACTTTGCTGTTTTATCATTTGGTTGATGTTTTTCCTCAGCTATAATGCATGACTCCTGTAATGCCTCTAATGGGGAGTGTGATGGATACAAACTAGGCCCCCGTACAGCAGCAGCTGTCAAAAAGGTGGAGGTGTGGCTTTCTTTCATTTTCTTTTTCCATCTGGTCATGCTCTATTTCCAAGCTGCATCGGCACCCATGATGATGTAGATCATTCCTCTTTCGCCAACCTTTTTTTGCCCCCCCCCCCCCAACATCAGTTTAGTTCAGTAATGAAGCCTTTGGGTGGGGATTGGGATTGGGCCAGCATTTTGCCAGAGGACACTCCGGCTTGTGGAGGGGCTTTTGAATGAACTGCATTTGTTAGCAAGCATTATCACCTAAGCCATGGTTGCCCTAATATGCTCTGAAACCTCAGACATAGTTTGCTTTCATTTCTTTTACAGCTTTCCCATTTAGTAGACCCCAATAAGCCTCCCAGTACTCTCCTACATGTTTGCTCATGTAGCTCTGACGGCGTTTGTCTGAACTCTTACCGTGTCTCTGTGAAAATGAGAGAGCGTGCTGCACATGTTGCATGTTGTCAGCGGGCTGTGTTATTATCTGCAGGTAAAGGGTGACTGGAGGAGCATTTTAAAGAGCCTGTACAGAGGTGCAGTAAAGCAGTGAGATGGGACATGAGGAGTCAAAGAGCACTGCCTCAACAGCTTAATGATGAAGAGGCATCCAGCTCCATCAGGCAGTAAACTCTTTAATATGCTGTTAATTATTACTGAGAGACTGCATATTGATTAAAAAGCAAAAAGGATTTAATTATAGCTCCAGCTCTGGTGCCATCCTAAGTAAAGGTGATTTTAGGCGTTAGAGGAACGTTGTTAACAGATAAAGTATTTTGAGCCATTTTAGCTGTATTTCAATTGTTTTTACTTTGTGCTTGTTGGTAGGAAAGAGAGCACTCTGTTTTAGAGCTCCTATCGCTGATCCACTAGCTTTGAATTTGAAATTCATGACCTGATTCCTGGTCTTAGATACTTTCTCTGAAGATTCATTGCCCACTCTCACCACTTACTTTGGTTGTTCGATTACATTTTATTTCAAAGAAAACATGCCCTTTCTTTTCATGTGAACCCAAAAACCAGTACTACATTTTCCTGGTTGGTTACAAAGTGTCTAAAAGCTCCAGGAGAAAGGGGCTGTCTGAATTCTTGAAAACGCGTTCCAGTAATCATGGCTAAGCTGTCGGTGTCAGACAGTTACCTTTGACTTACACGCGTGTTTATTTTTTTCCCTTCTCGTCATGGTCAAACTCTGAGGTGCGGTGGCCAATCCCCTTTGAACATAGTGTTGCAGCTGTCTTGGTTATCTAACTGATAGTTTGTATCACTGGTGATCAGTTGTCAGATGTATAGAGATGGTGCTCGTAACACCACGGCGGAGCCAGGTCTGTTTAGCTGTGTACAAGCTGTGAGGCTTCCAAAGCCTGGCATCAGTTCAAGTAAACAGACAAGTGCAGAGTATGGTGAACAAAGCAGAAAGGAGGTTGTATATTGACTTAAAAAAGAAAAAGAGGGAAGACTTGTTGAGCAACCAAAGAGCAGCAAGTGTGACTGATTATGTGCAAATAAGGATGATATTTAATAAAGATGTCACGCCTCAACAGACACCCAGCAGATTTGCACTATTTTGTGTGATTTGCTGAGTATACATATCTATATAATTATTATTTCAAATATTTTGTGATTAAATAAGCATTTTTCTATTCTAAAACGGAGAAAAATATCAAGAATGATACTAACAATTGTATAAAAAAGATGTTAAATTTAAATAAGATACATAGGGTACAGCAAATGAGTAGACAAAGACTCACACATATGGAAAACTTTTGCCCTTGTTAGATCACACATGGCACACTATTGGCTGATGCATGGGAGGCGGCCTGCCAGCGGTGGGGAGGGTTTACAAAGCCTTGAAATATATGTGAATAATAAAATGAATGTATAGTTACTACTTGGCAGAGGGGTCTAGAACCTAAGCCCAGCAATAGACAAGCAAACAGTTTTTTTTTTCAGCTTTATATCCTGGGACTTCATTTCTGTCCTCTTGATGAGTAAAGAGGCCTTTTCCTAGATTCCAATTTTTTTGTAAAACTAATTTATTTCCTCAATTAGAAGCTTTAAAGTCAATAGAACAGCACCGTTTCTCTGAATACCTCACATGTTCAGAAAACTGCCCCTAGTCGACGCAGATGAAGAAAGACCTTCAAGATTGCCACCTAATGCTTGCTCTGCCAGTTCCTTAAGTGGTCTGCTTATGATTCAGCAGCAGGGTCCTGCAGGCTGCCAGACTGGCATGGATTCAGCCTCCCAGGGGGACCATGTTAATGCGGGCCCCCGGGCTGTGGGACTTGGGTAATTGGGTTCGCATGGTTGGTGTCAGGACACCCTTGCCACCTTGAAAACAAAGGCCACCTCCCAGGCAAGCTGTTAGGGATACAGAGACATCCCCCATGATCAGTGCTCTGATTCAGTAGAAGAGGCTGTTTTTCCATCACAGGAATGTCATGTGTCTTTGCATTGACCTTACAGATTGCAGAGTTTCCCTCAGTTGCCGAGACCTCTGGGTCCGTCTTTTTCTACCTGTATATCCACACCAAATCCATGTTAGCATGTAATGGGGCTGACTGCTGAGTCCGTCTCTGTAATATCTATCACTGCTGCATCTTTTCATGTCTCTCTCTCAGATTGTCTGTGTTTGGATGTAGGGGTTACAAACCCCGCTGCTTTCTCTGTGGCCTCTCCAGACAGCCTAAAGCAACTCAGTTGATCCCCAGATGGCTCCCATATCTTTGATCCTCTCTGTCTGGCCTGCCATACTCTTTTTGCAGCAGCTGGGTGTTTTTTTTATTTTGTCTTCACTACATATTTAGGAGATTTCCTCCTTTTTTGTGGCAATTTCTAATTATTTTAGGTATGCTGGGTTTGAAGGATCTTAGGCTTTGTCGACAGCTCCCTCTCTCTCTCTCGCTCTCTCTCTCCTCAGCGTTTAATTGCCCCACAGTTGTGCTCTAGATTGATTGGCAGAATAATTATGGACTTAATTTGTTCAACCACAGGCGAAGTGGGATTGAGGTGGTAAGGGAGCTAAAAGAGCATTCATGCCCCTTTCTATTTTTTTTTTTTATAACAGCAGAGAGGTCTGTATACCTGCGTCTTAAACCCGAATTTATCACAGTGTAGCCCACTAATAACATTCCCACAGTGCTTGCGCTGTAAAAGATATCCACTCTATCACATTCTATGTGCTGTGAAATCCCTCAGTCAGTAGCCATGCCCGTTGTACGGTAAAGGAAGCTGAACCCTGCCTTCAGCCGAGTGAGCTGTGAAGCGATAATTGACACAGCCAAAAAATGCAAGTAAGGACTGGGTTATTAATGCTTTCTTCCTGGGGGTAGTTTCAGCAGAACCATTAAGCCTTTAATTGAAAGGGAAGACTGACGTTGAAAGCTGTTGCCTTGGCATTGCTGTTACCCACTTTTTGTTTTTCAATGAAATTGAGGCTTAGAGTAGTTTGCTGCATGATTGCAGAGCTCACGTGCAAGCACAATATAGAGCCACGCTGCTATTTTGGTTTGAGAAATCTCAAAAATAACTCCCTAATCCCTTTGCCTTAAGGGATGGAAAAAGTGAAGTCTCTCTTTTGACTAAAGGGCAGGTGAGCCGAGTTCTCACCCCTCCTTATTTGTAGCTTTTGCAAATCACTAGGAAAACAAGGGCTTCTCCCACGCTTAATATAAAGCCGTTGATATGGAAGGTATGACCCAGGTTTCAGTCGAGAGCAAAAGATGCCAATGACTTGTTACCAGGTTACATCACTGTTGTTGTTGGGAGTGCATGTGCCAAGTCTTCAGGCATAAGAAGGAGCATGCTTAGCGAATCCCCTCCCTTTTGCCAAGTAACAATCACACTACAGGAAGATTCTTGTCATAATGAGCCCTCTCTCTCTTTCTGGGTCTCTGCACACATGCTGAAGTGTGGGCAGCATTTAGCAGTCACTGGTGTAAATATTTATTGTGGCTTGTTTAAATCCTAGTGACATTGTTTTTAATGCAACATCCGTCACGTTTGCAGTTCTAAAGGAGGATGAACAACATTAGAGCCATCACAGGTCTTAATGGTTGTGTCTCGATCCGAGAAGACGCACGCTGTTGGAGTGTTTCTCGTGACGGATGCATGACTGCAGTAAAAGGGGATTAATCGCGGAAATTGCAGATAAGTGCAGGGGAGCACTGGCCTGGTACCTATCAACAGTCTTCTGTCTGTAAGTGGGAGTGAAAATGTGAGCTGAATAGCCGACTCTTTTCTCAGAGAGGAAATGACTGCAATGCACAGGTATTTGAAGGGAAGTTCTTCTGAGTAAGCAGCTAGATGGTTTTGTTAAGAATTGAGCAGGTTAACTATAGCACGGCAGTAAAAGTCACACTGTACATGCACATACCTTCTGAAATGCGATTGTCAGCTAAGATGAAAAAGTCCATGCCAATGAAGATGGCAGAGTGTAACTGACATAAACAGGTAACATAGACATGTTTATTCGCTGTATTTTTGCTTGCCGTTTTTTCTTTACTACAATGACCGGAGCTGTACTTTGAATAGCGAAACCCAGTTTTACTCACCTTTTTTGTTTGACCTATTTCTGTTCATGAGGATTCCTGTACTTCTACTTTAGCATCTACTTCCTTTCTGTTTGCCTGTCTTTCATCAATTATTCAGAGCTCTTATGTGACAACAGTTAAGTGAGCTTTTTATATGATTTGTGTTTTATATTTTATTGGTAGTTTATCACATGCCTTCAAAGCAGCACTGAGTGTGACTTGTTTGTAGTTTGAGACTGAGATAGAGCACGATAGGACGCTAGATAAACAGGTGACTCTTTGGTCACTGCATTACCTGCTGTTGGAGATTTGAACTGTTTCTAGGACAATGACACAAGTATATAATGTTTCCTTAAATCTATATGTTGACAGACAGCGGACTGAATATTTTTTTCCCCAGCTATCTAACAGAATGTTGGAGCACCTCACTTCTGGCTTTTCAAACTCCTCCCTTTTCATTCAATCAGTGCCATTTTGTCGATCATTTGTGAATTGATTCAGTTTTCCACATTAGCTTCATGGCGCATCGGATGATTAGCATATTTCCACATGCATGCACATACATTAATCCCCCATTCTGTCTGGGGTAGTGTCTGAATTCAAACTAGTATTAAACTGATGCTTATGTTATAAAGAGTTGAAAATCTTTAAGTGCCATTCACTGTAGCAATGCCACAGCTGAAATATTAACTTCACCCTGGGTCATACATTGTTGGGAGTAATAAAATTTTAAGTGCTTGCTAAGTACAGACATCAATTTTGCAATAGTGAAGAGGGGGAACAGCACTAATTCTATGACGCAGATGCTGACTTGCATCTCTGTACATACTTGCTTAACGTGATGAAGCTGACGTAATCTGCGATGCTCTGTTGAGTAATCCCTGGTTGTTATTGAGCGTGATTCTTCCATCGGGATTCTTGAACAAAGGAGAGCCTGGCACATGTATAATAACCATGCTGTCAGTTTGACTGAATCACTTCAGACTGAGCGGCTGAAACACGAAACACAATCGCCGATTTGCAGTCAGTGCTCTGTCGGCAGCATCACTGTTGATGAGTCCTGTCAAGAACTTGGGGGAAATTAAGATGTTTCAAAATCGCTTTCAGTTTTTCATTCACAGCTAAAGCTACCATTAATCCCTAGAGGATAAAGAAACTTTTGACTGTTGAATAGAGAATGAATTTGACCATCCATTTTCCCTCCCAGCCCTTGAAAATGCTCTCAGCGCTCTTTTTCTAAAAACAAATTAGAGCCAAGAGAGAAAAAGAAGTTTTCTTTTATTGATGATGACAGTGACGGGAACCATTTTCCTGGAACCAGATCAGGGCAGCTTGCTTGGTGGCATCACATTCTGCTCCCTTTGGCATGTGGTCTTAAAGCCTGAGCCCTCATTCCCCTTGGACATATAACCATTACCACTTTCTCCGGATGCCAGCTAAATTGTGCCATTCACAACCACCTTTACTGTTTTTATCTCCTCTGTCTTTTATATTCATCATACCTGCCTCCCGGGCACTTCTTAGCCAACCCCCAGACTCGCTAGTGAGCATACTCAGACAGTCCTTCCTGGTGTAGCAGCAGGCTCAGGCTTGTCCCACAGTCTGAGTAATGAAGGCAGCACCGGGGGAGGGGTGGAGGGTGGGGGAGCTCTTTCTGCCTGCTTGTGTTGCTCTTCATCATTCCTGCCAGCGCCCAAGCTTTCCTAATTAAGACAATATTTTGGCCCAGCAGATTATGGAGCAGCTGGATCATTAACATGCAAGGTCAAATGTCACGTGTCTGCTTGCCGGGCAGCATTTCTTTTTCTTTTCTCTTCTTTTTCTGCCATCAACTTTGGTATCATCACCTCTGACAGCCACAGGCTTGTTGACAGTCTTCCTGGAAATGTTTTTAATAATTTGGTTAAAGAACTAAACATTTTACATGACCTGGATTGGTAAATATGTATAATAAGGGTGATACTTGGCTAAAGCTGCAGACATTATACTCTATGGGATGCTGACTGGTCTGAGTTTAGCCTAACAATTACAGTGCGACATATTTTAGAAAGGCTGCTGTGCTGGTTGCAGTGACTGTATGAGTTATATGATTTTGTCAAATGGACAATATCTCCTGGAATGCTATACAGAAGTTGCTTTATATTTGTGTCGGTTTCAGTTCGAATGGGGAAACTCGCTGTCATTACCTGTTTATGAGTCACCTTCGTTTCAGTTACAGGGTGGAGAACGCTTGTGCACATTTGTTTATCTTTTTTGTCATGAGGAACTGGGACTGACTCACCTGGCAGAGTAGTCGTTCAGTGAGGTAGATCATTTATCAGTCTGCTTTTGACTGCAGGGGTTGGTTGAGTTGCCTTTAAGCTTTCTGTGTTTTTGTTATGAGGATGCTGCGGTCATAAAAAAATTAGAAATTTGGTAGAGCAGAGCGACCGTCAAAGGCTTAAAAGAATTTGGCATGAAAACTGAAACTGTATTTTAAACAATAACCATTTGAAACATGCTGAACATGCGGTGCAGATGAACACCCCCCCCCCCCCCCCCCCCCCACCTCAGCTCATCCCATCCCATCAATGCCTCTTCACTAAAGCTGCTGTTTTCTTCACTTCCAAACATGAACATTTTTTGTTCCTTGTTGTTTTTTGTTTTCCAACAGGGGAACATCACTTGATGAATACCCCCCCATTACAAAAACAAGTGACTGATGAAACTCGTCCCCTTTTTCAAGGGAAGATGTAAGACCAGTACCATTAATGATCTACTGGAGCCAGATTTGTTTCCCCCCCCCCCTCTCTTTGAATTTCTTTAGCTGTGCAAAAATGCCTTCATCATGTGCTCTGCTTGTGTACAATGATGGCGGATATTGAATTGGCTGCTGTGCGCTTGCTAACCCCTGCTGTGAGTGATCAATTGAAAGGGACCTCTGTAAAGCGTCTTTGACTGATACAGATGGAGCTCGCCCAATTTGGGCATTTCTCACTGTTCCTGTTACATCTCATATCAACATCCGATGCCTTAGAAAAAAAAAAGTTTTTTTTCCCGCTCTCTCCATGATGGCTGACACATTTTTCTTACTCGCAGATAACATTTTTTCATTATCATGGAAAAAAATGTCAAATATGTATAAGAAATGTGAAAATCTAGTGATTAGCCTAGTAAATCTGGTACTTTTTTGAACATGTCATACAACATGTGGGATGATTCTCAACCAGTTGCAGAAATTGACTGTTTGTGTTGGCCTTGTCTCGTGTTTTTTCTTCAGTGATATCGTGTATGACCTTTTTTTATGGTCCGTTAGGAATCTTTTTTTTTTTTTCTTTCCCCGCCTGCACACTCAAGCTTACAAATGCTGAAAAACACTCGCTTGTGCGAGCATGCTTAGTCAAGAGAAAAATCCCACAACTTAGTGAGGATTCCTCATCCTCCTGCCTGTTCCTCCTGTTCCCCCCCGCGCCATCGTCACACATATTGCAGTGTCATCTCGCTCAGTCTCTTTTTCCTCCATACATTCTCATGTTCACCTATGTTTGGAACTTCTGGTCTGCTCTATTTTAAGGCAAAGATGGCAGCGTGCCGACAGGGACAGCGAGACGGGTTTTTGGCCGGCTGCTCTGCGCAAACACGTCTAACGCACGTATCGCAGAAGACTATTTGCAAGATGACGCTGGTTGGCTTGTTTATGGCAGAGGCTCTGTTTTGGGGGAGGAAGGGAAGGCAGAGGCAGAGGCAGGCGAGCAGCGGGGAAGAAAGTAGAGAGGGGGTTTACTACCCTCAAGAGAGTCGGAATTCCTCCTGAGCCATTCCCCCATTTGGCTGGCAGTTGTGAAAACAATTGCTTGGCATTTACTCTCTGTGCAGATGGAGTCCCAGCTATGAGTCAGCTTTGAGAGCAGCAAGTGGTGGAGAAAGTGCTGGGCTTGAGATCTCCTGCACAGAAAGTACAGGAATACTTCAGAAACAGACATTTAGTTTGCGCAAACTCGGCAGAGTTCGTCTGTTTTTGAGGCTAATTTTAAACAAAGGCCATTTGACTAATAAAAGCTTTTTCTTGTTTTCTTTTGTTGTTGTTTTTTCTCCAGATTTGACCCGCAGAAGATGCTACGCTAAACTCCTGAGCTGGCTGAGGGGTCCTGGATTTATCCCCACTTGACTACTTCTTACCTCCCACGTAGAGCGCTTCTTTTCAAACACCAACAGTCATCTCCACCACCTCCACCTTTTCCCCACGCCCAGTCTGCCGTCACCATGACGTCGGAGCTGGAGAGCAGCCTGACCTCCATGGACTGGCTTCCTCAGCTGACCATGCAGGCAGCCATCCGCAAGGCGGATGCCCAGAATGCCCATGGGCCAGGCATAGGCAAGAAGAGCACGCTGCTGGATCATAACACCACGTTAGACCAGGAGGAGGTGCAGCAGCACAAGGACGGCAAGCCGCCCTACAGCTACGCCAGCCTTATCACGTTTGCTATCAACAGCTCGCCAAAGAAGAAGATGACACTGAGCGAGATCTACCAGTGGATCTGTGATAACTTTCCCTACTACAGGGAGGCGGGCAGTGGCTGGAAGGTATGATGCAGACGCCCACACTAACTTTTATACAGATTAAAGAGATGTTGCTCCACACGTTTGCTGACAATAATTACCAAACACTCAGTCGGCTAAACACACTGACCTTTGCTTTCAGACACTTTCTTTATTTTGCACTGGTTCCGAAAATTCTCCTTTGGCTGTATATTTTGTAATAACCTGCTTGACAGCATTTGTATAAGAGTTTAAATGGATAACTCCAACTCCAATGATTGTTTTGTAGGTGCCGGACAACACATGTGTGACGCGAGTGTTAATCAGTCATTTTTGCATCCTAGAGAGCCGAGAAAGAAACTACGAGTGTACCAAATCACACAAAGTGCCTTGCTCCTCGGAATGAAAAATGGTGCAGCCCTGAGAGAACCACATGAAGTGTAAAACTCTGGATTAATATTCAGAGAAGTGGCCCCTATCTGTGCGAACATAGACTAAATAGCCCATTCATGGGTGGCATTATTCATTGCAGATGCCTTGATAGGAGAAGGCCATTATGCAGAAGGAGAAAGCCAATGCTGTGTCATCATCTCAAGGAGCCCATGATATACTGAGATGAAGCTATGCTGATTGCCTTTTAAAGAGCCCAGATGGAAATTGATATTAGAATGAGTTTTCCAATCAGTCGACGTTTATTGGAAATAGAATCTTAGGCACTCCTTTATTGCAGTCAGACAAGATGTATGAAACCCATTTCCTGAGGCGACAAGATCTGGCATGTGTACAGGCTGCATGGAGGCGTAGGTGTGTGGGTGTGTGCGTGCGTGTGTGTGTGTGTAGGTGTGTGTGTATGAGGTGGCTTGGGGGGAGATGAAAGCATCTGTTATTAGAAATGGATTGATTTTAATTTTCAAAGAATGACCTGTTGTAAAGAAATTAAAATGCTTTTATTTAGCAAGCTTTCTTTACTCTACCTTTACCTTCACTGGCCCTTATTTAGATGTCAGGAAAACAGCATCTGCCTTCTTGCATCTTCAGCAAACACCAATGTGGTCTCAGTGGGCTGTACAACACCTACTTTTGTTTCATATAAGATGTCATATAAGAAGTCAAGACACGTTTATTTGATGATGCGATCCGAGCTATATCCAGACCCTGCTGCTTACAATTTTTAGAGTATGACTGATCAGCTAACTGAACAGATTTGAATGACATGTATAGACTTCTATAGACTGAAGTGTGAAGACGCGCTTTTTTCTCTTTGACCATCATGGTCACACATTTTCTTTTCTCTTTGTACATTAGGGTGCAGTGAAATGGTACCAATGCTGCTGAGTTACAGTAGAGAAGATTGAAATAAAGTCTCTAATTCACATTCGTTTTTAGAACTTGTTGTGAAGCTTTAAGCAGATTTGAATAATGGAAGATGCTTTAAGAAACTTATCTTTTTAAGTGATTGTGGTGGTGGAAGGTGAGCCTGTTGGTGCAATGCAACAACTATCAATCTGATTCCTTATGTCTCTTTTTGAAGTAACCTTACATTTGTCCATCATCATCTTTTTGGAGCAAGAGGGCAGCACGTCCTATCCAGAGATGGAGTATCAGACATTTTACGGGACCATCTGAGAAAGGGCTGATAGCACATGGATACAGCAGACTTTCCAGCAGACTTACAGCAGATCAGCTTAACTTAACTAGTGTGATATCAGTCTTTATTCTTATATTTTGAACCTTTTTGTAACCAGACTGTTCACTGACATCTCATTGAAATGAAGTGACACATCCACATAGCTGACATCTGTAACTATTCAGATGCTGCACAGATTCCCATGTTGCCATATCTTTTTGTGTCACAGGACAGATCAAAGTATGAATCACCATATAAATGTCACTGTCTTGTCAAAGTCTGTCTCATAGCAGCAGCTTTATAGAAATATTTTTGGAGATAAAAGGCAAATAAAACCTGAGTTTAGTCTGTCAGTAGTTGCAAAACTTTACAAGCTGATAATCGGCGTTAAACTGTCATTGCTGACGATAAGATGTACGCCACAGATTTCACTGATGGTGATCCTTTTTTACCTTTGATATCAAATCTAGAAGTCTAAAGCCACCCTTTACTCTGGGTTCAGGATTTAGTCTATTACAAACATGATTTCAGAATTTGAAAAAGTAGTGCTTTATATATTATTACAGAGATGAAACACTTGCACAAAGGTTTCTTGAATGTTAAAAGAGAACAAATCTAAATTGCATCAAGGTAATTTGTCATTAATTAGTCTTTGTTGTAAAGTCAAATAAAGGTTAAAAAAAACATTACTATGATTTAAATACCCCTACCAAGACTCATTAATGGATTCTTTGAAATCTCTTTGAAATTTGGGGATTCTACCGCTACATTTTTACCCTCAGAGATAGGAAGCCAGAATGGGACAGGTTTATTTTAAGTGCCTGGTCTAATATGCATTTGACGTAACTGGAATGATTTCTTTAGCAAAAGTGTAAGTAAGTGAATTAATCACTGTGGCTGGTGATTGGCGCTCCTTTCCACTTTCTAGATTAGTAATAGTAGCGCAGATCGACAGATTATGGCCTACATGCGGGCTGCAACTGTAGAAATACCCTGACTTGAAATGTGTGAAAAACCACATCACTCTAACCAGGATGCTGTACAGCACAGGAAACCGAAAGAAGCGGTTCAGAGATGTGCTCATAGGTAGAAGCCTGCGTCACTATTTTTTTCTCATTTCTTGTTAATAGCGTGTTTTCCCTTTCATAGTTTTTTTCTGAGAATCCAAGCTGAAATTAAATGTATTTAGACTGTGTGGAAAACCTTTTCGTTGCATAAGATATTTGAATGAAATCCATTCTTGGAACGTTTGTGTGCCTGGGGCTTTCAAACAAGCTCCAGTAGCTTTAGGTTTGTTCCTAATGCTTTCGTGCTAAAAATTTTCACATCCCATCACACAAATGATATTTTCATCTAAAGCTGTGTATTAGCCTAGGGAAAGGTTACCCTCCCAAGCATCAGAAAGTTACATGGAGCCCGTAGAGTTGTGGAGGTTTTGACCGCAAAGAAAACCTCGAATGCCCAAGGATTTGCAAGAGCACAAACCAAAAATAAGAATGATTCTGTAAGTTGCATGCAGTATTTGCTGTCTCCCCGCACCGTTGAAATGACATGAATCCACCTATACGGTGCCTGAGCATCTATGTTTGTGTGCGTAATTAGTTGAAAGCAAGCATGGCGGAGTGGGGTGAATGTAGGTCGGGTGTAGTCATCGCTCTTCTGTTCCCCTGGAGATGTGAGTCGCAGCAATTTGAGACTCCACACACGCATGCGTCTGTTCTGTATGATAATGCAAGCTGTGCCTGTGAGATGAGACCTGGCTAATCTGGGCACCAGCAACTCATTTAATCATCTCAGTAGAGCTCCATTAGCCTTCACTTTTAAGGAATATCAGTAAGTGCTGTCAATAAAAAAAAAAGAAAGAGAAAAAGAAAGGATAATTCATCAAGGTCAGAGATGTGAGTGCTCCATCTATGAGCAAGCAATTAGTCTGGGCTTTTTTCACACCCTTTATGGCTCTCAGAGGGACTTTTGATTCATGTTTTGCAGGTTGGTCTTAATAGTCCCGTGCATGATTCAGCTCATATGCAGCAGCTTCCGTGCCTCTCTGTTCCTGTCACGTAAGCCGTGTTTTTGAGGATCTGCCAGACTGCTTCAGTACAATTCACATGCAAGGGTTTCTGAATGTATATACAAAATGAGCGCAAGCATCTGCTCGCAGCTCTTTTCTGTCATGCACTTTGGGTCCGTCTTGTCATGAGAGATATTTGCTGCTCAGTTTAAAAACTGTGGCAGGCGATGGAAGCTGACCCACATGACTACTTTTAGATTAAAAGTTAAAATTAGGAGCAGATGTCACCACAAGGTCAGCAGGCTATATTTTTTCTTATCAGCATTGCTTAGCAAAGATGACTCCCCTGGTACTATGAACACTTGACTTTGAGTATTTTCGTCATGTAAAGAGACAGTACACAAGCTTTTTCGACGGGATGGTTTTTACGTGTTGGGACAGAAATATAGAAAGGAGGAGAATTATGGTCCTTACCGGTTTTTAAAATGAGGTCAACGTACGCTCAAAGGAGCAAGGAAACGTGACACATTAAACATTCATTCAACAAGAACCTTGTCAAAATGCACAATCACAGTGTGAACAGCTTAGTGCACCCTAATATTGAATGTAAAATGAAGCACCTTTTGCAGCCGTGACTTAAAATGGATGCATTATTAGACTCTAGGGTCATTGTGGAGGAAATGAAAGGGTTTATGGGAACGGGCTGATTTTGGTGCTATGGTGTGATATTTTGTGTGTTTTTGTTGACCTAAGGTTGTGTTTATTCTAAGCCAGGATATACATTTTATTTGTCATTGTGTGTAGAACTGACAGCAGATTTCCTTTTTTTTTAAACATGCATTTATACTGTGCCATAGGGTTGGGATCAAACTTCTTGTAGTTGCAATCTAAAAGATTAAAAATGGGATTTCTTAGTTTGAATTCTTTTAATGAACGGGATAGATGCAGATTAAATACTCCAGATATCTAGAGGTAAATTCACAAACCTGCTGTTTCTCCTCTCAGATGCTGACTGAATGGTGTATCATGATTGACACCTCAGCGTTTACTCCCATTTGCAACCAGTGCTTGTGGGGCAAATGTTACGTCAATGCTTTGCAGGCATGCGTCCTCGAGACATTTCCGGAGATCGCTGCAAGGGAGGGGAAAGTCCCCGAGTCGACTTCATGCTGCTTCACTCTCAGGGCATTGCTCTTATGTCAGATAGGGTCATTCTAAGACTCTTACACAATAGAATTAATTCATGACCGATTTTTGCTCACTGCAATCTTTAGTGGATTTAAGCTTTATAAAGTCAAGTTTCTAATTGTCTATAATTCTCCAACATTGATATAGAGTACCAGCAGGGTACTCAGTAAGATAGGCTTTTCCTAACGCAGGAACGCAGTTAATTCATTTGGGTTATTATGGTGATATAATTGTCATCATTATAAATTTAAATGAGCATGTAAACTTTGATAATTAAAGATTGATTTATGAAAGATAAAAATACACTTTGTAGAAAAAAAAAACAGCAATTCATTTGAGCTTGCTCTTTCCAACCTTCGTTCGTCTCATAATGATTGATTTCAGAGGGACTGATTTAGGCAAATGTGCTTTTTCATTCACGGATGCCTCGACACCCGCTGACTGTTTCCAGCCCCGCTCCAATCTCTGACTTGGCTTTTGCTGTCGAAAAAAGTAAATCTCCTCTCAGCTCAGCAAGAGACAGCGTGACAGTATGTGATTTTTTCTTTTTTCTTTTTCTTTTTTTTTCCCGATTTATTTTTCTTTTGGGAAAAAACCCCCTCAAATATTGACCTCCATGCTGCTCTCAAACCTTCTCTCCGCTCCTTGTGGGCTCACTTCAGGCAGAGTGAGTAAATTCCCCTCTGCATTTCCTCCAGAATGCCAAAAAAAAATCGGGAGCAATTTTCAACCAGTTTAAAAATGCTTGAAATGTTTGCTCTTGAACTTGAACTGTTGAGGAGATTGTTGCCACTGGCATGATTTTATTTTATTTTTTTTGTCTTCAGCACCTGTACACAGGAAAATAAAATTAGTTAGGAGTGAATGTAGGTTACCTCTGATTGGATGGCAAACGCTGAATCCCCCTCTGTATTTTCACTTGGGTCCATAGCGCTTACATGATCTTGTTAACAGGGAAATGTAGCTTTGGTCTGTAAACCGTTGAGTGTACAGAGCAGGGGCACAGGGCTGCCTTCTGCAGAGGCCCTGGACCTTGCTTTGATCTCATTATAAAATGCAAATACACAGTACCCTAAACAGATCAAAGGTTCAACTTCCCATTGGATCTGAGGCTTAATAATGGTAGCCTGGAGCAACTCTCTATTTTTTAAAGAAGCGATTTGGGTAGCCACTGGTCCTCCAGGACATTATTTACTCTGGAGATAATGTTCCTGGTAGGGACTCACCACATTTCAGAAAATCTTTGCTGCTTTTGCTTATTTGAATAAGATTGGGTAGGTATGAGCTCTTGTACCTTCTGCTGCTATCTCATACCTCAACCCCGGGTTAGCAGGGCCTGCAATTCGACAGCATAAAATTGCTTTGGTGCTAGACTCTCTGATACCTTCATTATCTCTTTTAGCCTGTGTCGTCATTCCACAGCATCGTAAGCCATTTTCATTTGAAGCACTTCAGCATAAAAAAAAAAAAAAACGGGTTTCTTTTTGTGTCCCCAAAAACCCACATTCCAAAGTGGTCCCGAAGTTCAACCTTGCCTAGGATGGGAGTCCACTGAGTGTGAGCTTTTACGTGGGTATTTTTAGAGCCTTTGTCTCGGCCTGGATTCCTGGTTAATTGCAGAGACGGTAAAAGTGGCTGCACGGTGGCCCAGCGCTGACTTTTCCAGCTTGCGAGAGAGGCGGTGATTCATTCGGTAGCTAGTTTGATCCTGCTGTGAGGCGGGTTCTCGTGTCAGGAAGCTCCAGCCTGGCCACCCGCCCACCAGCCTCACCTTGTGCCCGCCTACCGGCGCCCCACCACTCACGTTGTGGCCCTTAGAGTGGGCGAGGAGAGCAAGCTGGCAGGCTTTGGCACGGATACGTGTTGGCAGCGGCTCGTGTCCCCACACTGCAGCGGGTGAAGTGCTGACTGCAGTGCTGTACAGAACAGGCCCCGGGCTTCTGTTGCTGCCTCTAGTGGCCCGCAGGCCCGTATTAGAGACGCTGGCCTCAGTTTTATTTGAAATTGTTGCTCTTACTTTGACAGCCAACGCTCGAACCTTTTCTGTTCCTCTTTTTAAAACCATGAATGAGCAAAAGTGCTCATCTTTTCCAGTGCGATGTTGTGCTGTGAAAAGCTGCTCCCTGACAGTCACGGGGATGTTACCTTGACGTGGCCACCTCCCTTCACAGACTCATCATCCCGTTCAGAGCTCCTCCGGCAGCACTGAACAGTCAATATTGGACGGCCGGTCACAGTCTTACTGCCCATCGTCTTTACCTGACCTCTGCTATCATTAAAGCAGTCATTAGCTCATAACAGTTCTCACCCATCTGCTCGTTTTGTTCAGTTAAATGTGACGCAACAGTTGGTTGTAAAAGCTGTTGATCATTGTCATCAATTGATTGAGAGAACTTCCTCCTCTGTGATAAGGAGATCTGTCGAGTCGATACCTGACTCATGGACAGAAACAAGCCATTTGTTTGTGTCCCTGTCTGTCTTGTGCCTCTTAGAAATGGTTCATAATGTGGACCCCAAGCTGTTGATCAGATCACCTATTTTTGCAAATGTTTTCCATGGGGAAAAAGTTAAACATGAGAAACTGTGGAGACCTGCTCTTTAGATGTTGATAACATATCTACAAGAGGAGGCCAGGCTGCAGGATCTCTCTCAGTACAGATGCAGTTAAGACTTGGCCTTTATCTTAGTGTACGAGAGGTTTGAATTTGAAAGTTGTACACCAGTTTATCAAATTCGACTGACGGACATTAATCCCACGTGCAAAATTTGGATCCTCTCTAGAAAAAATTCTGTTAATGTGTATTTATGTCCAGGAGTGCTCATTGAAGTTTAACAGTAAAAAAAAAAAAAAAGTTGCAAACAACAATACATTTGAAGACGTTTTCAGAGGACAAAAAAACTGGGGGAAAACATTAGTCAGATTATTCAAAGAGGAAACTGGGGTAATGCTTGACGGTTCTTAAATTCCCCGTTAGTGAATGATAGTTGGATAACAGTACTTTCCTTTCACTGGATTCTCATTATTCCCTATGAGTGCACCACAAAGAAACAAAACAACATGCACAGGTGCATTTAGCATGTAATAAGCTTCAGTCCAGATTAAATGTATGTTTGGCCTTAACTTTGTGAACTGGCTGTAAAAAAAATTCAAGAAACATTTGTCTTTTGAGCAGGCCATTTTGAAGCCTATTGACTGCTCCTCAAATGTTTGCCAACATTTGCAATCAATCCTTTTGGTTCCTTTGGTTGTGAAGAGTGCAGTGCACACAGGGAAAAGCTCTGGTGATTGATTGAGGTAAAATGAAATCCTCTTCTCCATAAAAAGACTAATATGAAGGCAATGCCTGACTGAAAAATGGCTAAGTAACATAATGACTGCTCAGTTGTAAATATCACCCTACCTTTTGTTTACACTGGGATCACAGATGGTTCCTTTTAAAATAGCTTTTTGTATGCACACTGATTTTTGCCCTGACAAGGAGGAGCAGAAAGGAAGGAGGTAGCCATCCTAATACTGCTCTCTATAAATAGAAAAAGCCCGCATTTAAGAGTGAATATGTGCTGTTACATTAATCCAAACTGAGAAATCCGTCCAGTGGCGCAGTGTCTATGCAGAAGACCCTTTAAAGTCAGATTCACAAAGTGTGTCACGAAAACACTACTGAGGTAGATTTTCTTTTTTGTGTGGGTGTCTTTCATCGTAATTAATAACAGTCATAATTATGGTTGGCTTCTCTTCGTAGAGAAAAGTCGTCTCATGTAACGCTCACAGCTAATTGTCCCGTCAGCGGCGTAGCACGCACATAGGATTTCATTTTTAGAAATGAAAGACGCTGCTGGGCTAATTAAATGGAGGATAGAGAATGCCCTTTTAAAATAAAAAGCAACCTGAGGTGGCTGGTATGGTCAGAGGTCTGTAGCTTTACTAATTTAAGCTCTCCAATGAATATCCACTTAGAGTGATTGGGAACTCACCCATGCCGTCTGATATCCTGACTGTGGGTCATTCACACCTGATTGGAATTTAAAAGGAGCAGATTGGCCCTGATGATTGGCGTGTTGATAAAATCTGCATGGCAAGTAATTATCGTGAAATACGTCTGGCTGGAGTTGTTTGATTCCGTCTTTGTTTTCATCCACCCTCTCCCTCCGCCTGCAATTATTTAACCCCCGTCGCCCTTAGTGTCACTCTCACACAGCTAATGGCTTCACTCTGCTCGTTGCGCTCTCTGCCTTCTTTTCTACTTCTTCTTCTTCTTTTTGTCTCTCCAAAGACAGAAAGACAACCAGCTATGTTTCTTTCAATGACTGAGCTGATTGTTTTTGTACTGCTGCTTATTGATAAAGATGTCACCGGGGCAGAGAATATGTCGGAAAGGCTTTTCTGTTCCCCGCTTTGTCAGTGAACTGGGATGGCTGTCTCTTATCCCGGAGGGATATTTGATCATCCCACGTCCTCAGTGGGGTCAGTGGTCTGTTAGAGGGGGGACAGTGACACAGCTGTGGCAGCCGAGTGGAACCAGTGATGGATTACATGCCAGAATGGGCCACGCTCCCTTCCCAGGCGCCCTTATTGACAGTCGCATCTCACATTTGGCATCAGCGGGGCTAATCGCAGGTTAATGCTAGCCACAAATGTTATATGTGAATATTACCCTCGTAATTGCTCATTTGTCAACATCTCATCTGAAAAGGGAGATTTCCACTGCAGCCTAATGGAGTTAAACTGGCTGCGAAAGACCAACCAGAGAATAAACAAGTAAAAGACAACAAATCACTAATCAGAACGCTTCTTCAGCTCATACTCATGTCATAAAGAAAGTCTTTACAGGGTTATTTCATTGTGTTGCTAATTTGTAAAGCCCATTAAACGTTTTTGTATTAACTGAAGCCCAAACTACACTAAGGTTAGGCTTCTCCTTTTGATATTCAGTGTGACCAGCCACCTCTATTCTACTACAAATTGTGTTGACTCTTTTCTAATGGTATGTAAATTGTTTTGTGAATGTGTGTGTTCATGTGTGTGCTCACGGTATTTATAATCCAAGCCCTGGCTCTAAGCCCTTCAGCCTGTGCTCCACCAGCCGTAAGGCCACAGCCTCTCCTCACCAGTTAATTGCATCTGAATTAGTCCATTAATGTGGCCATGTAGAGGGATGAAAGGGTGCACGGAGGTGTCTGGCCTCTTTTGACCACTGCAATGTATTATTAATGGGTCAGCAAGTCTGGCAGCTCCGCATTAACTTGGCTAATGGACTGTAAGGTGGGTCTGTGATTCCCTTTCAGAAGGAAATCAAATCTAATACATATTAGGGGGAAAGAAAGCTTTTTCTTGGCTTTTGTGCGCATTGGTGCCAGTACATATGTGGCTGGAGAGAGCCAGTGTCTCCTATTTAGTCTAAAAAACATTAAGCAAATTTCTAAAAATCTGATACAAGCTTTCAGATGAACTGAAGAGCAAAGTGGTTTGAATTTCTAAAAACAAAGGCTAAAGGGGGATTGTATGTGTGTGTGTATAGATAGATAGATAGATAGATAGATAGATAGATAGATAGATAGATAGATAGATAGATAGATAGATAGATAGATAGA